>JANJGK010000020.1:47075505-47134297 GCA_039081455.1 Macrobrachium rosenbergii | reverse complement strand
ACTCAATGTTTGTTTTCAATGGTCAACACTTTTCGCAGGTCGATGGAGTTGCCATGATGCCCACTGGGAGCTGTGTTTGCTAATATGTTTATGTTTTTTTAGAAGAAACCTTTTTAACTAACTGTCCGGATATCTGTAAACCTGTCTGTTATAGACGATATGTTGATGACACAAATGCATTATTCTGGACCATATTAATAATCAACATCAAAATATAAAGTTTACCATGTAAAAAGAAAGCAATAACTCTTTACTTTTTTTTAGATATCAGAGTAAGCAGAGACAATGGTGAATTTACTACACTTGTGTACAGGGAAAAGCATACACTGGACTTGCTAACAACTTCTATAGTTCATGCTTTAAGAACTTTAAACTAAATTCCATATACACTTTGGTTTATAGGGCTCTTCGTTATTCTTCGAGTTGGTCTCTTTTTCATAATGAGATTTTGATTTTAGTAAATTTTGTTTCAACAGAACTCTCATCGTGTTAAAGTCATTAACAGATTGCTGTAACAACACTTCTCTAATTCGACACCTTCTTATAATGTTAAAAGAAAAATATATATGCCACAATACCATTTATTTCGGACAAGTTTTCAGCCAAACAAACAAATAATTGAACAGGAATTTGGCTGCCTTAAGATGCAAGTAATTCCAATCAATCACACTCAAGATCGGCGTATTCTTTAGCTACAAGGACAAACTGCAGACTTTAATGAGACTAATATTATTTATAAAATAAATTCTAGTGCCCGGGATGTCCCAGTCTCTTGCCGTAGGTTACTGCAGGTGAGATATTGATTGTAGCTATTTGGGATACAGCTTTAGAACGGGTCACAAACTGAGTAAGCAAGAATTTTCTAATATAAAGAACCATACCTCCATATGTAATATCGAAATAAATAAAAAACCATTCTCAATTATTGAGGGAACAAGCCATAGTGATTACCTAACTACCCTTGGGTCCTTATACATCAAACGGTTTGTTCCGTCTTTGAACTCGATAAAGTTTCCCCTTCTCTTTATCTAGCATAACTGAAATCGTAGGCTGGGGTCAGGTCATGGTCATTCGTTCTTTTCCTTCTTCTTTCTTTGGTTTGTTGACCACTAGTTTTTTTTTTACTGTATACAATTCAAGTAATGTTTATTCTAATTTTTTATAATTTTTTTCTCATAACTTTATTTTAAAATAGTTTTTGTAAATTTTAACGAACTTTGTTATATTTGCAGGTTGAAGGTGCATTTATATATATATATATATATATATATATATATATATATATATATATATATATATATATATATAAATATATATATATATATATATATATATATATATATATATATATATATATATATATATATATATATATATATATATATATATATATATATATATATATATATATATATATATATATATATATATATATATATATATATATATATATATATATTTGAATCTTCAATCTGCAAAAATATAACAAACTACGTTGAAAATTACAAAAAACTAATTTAAGACAATGTTATGAGAAAAAAGTTAAAAGAAATTAGAATCAACATTATATATATATATATATATATATATATATATATATATATATATATATATATATATATATGTATGTATTTATATATATATATATATATATATATATATATATATATATATATATATATATATATATATATATATATATATATATATATATATATATATATATATATATATATATATATATATATATATATATATATATATATATATATATATATATATATATATATATATATATATATATATATATATATATATATATATGTATATATATATATATATATATATATATATATATATATATATATATATATATATATATATATATATATAATTATATATATATGAATAAATTTATCACATAACCATGATTCATAATCAAGCATTAAGCTGCAAACGTCCTTTAATATCCAATTCGCTCTACCTCGGAAATAATATATTTTCATATATGTTACCAGAAGGGGAATTTTTTAGTTGATAATAAGTTCATCATCTCGTGGGCTCGAACCATGGAAGACAAGAACTCACGACTACAGTGAAGCGCCTTAACCACACGGCCAAGAAGTGAGTTCCCATTAAAATATGATGGTTTTGTTATTGTCGGTCAAAACTCCAGCCCAAATGATCCTCGAGAGTCTCTTCATTAGACAACTTGTTCTGCAATTGACCACCCAGTCCACCTCCACACCCTTGCACCTTTCTTAACCTGTTTTCTTTGTGTACATTCTTTTAGTTTGCGTTTATCTCTTGCCATGGTAGGTTGATTCCAGTGCTCCTCAAATATTTCTTAACTTTGTAATTTTTTTTATTATTTTTTATCTGAACTTTTAATCAACAGTCAATCTTTAGTGTACTTTTATGTATTTATGTATGTGTGAAGTTTTGGTTTTCATTTTAATTAGTGAATAAATCATTTTTAGACAACTTGCAAATTCATATAATTTATATTGATCATTATTTATTGTACAGAACCCTGAAGATGTATTCAGATGAATGCGAAACGCGTCGGAATAAATTATAATATCTCGCCATGTTTGTGCATGCTCCTGCCCACACAAACACACACACACACACACGCAAATATACATACATATATATATATATATATATATATATATATATATATATATATATATATATATATATATATATAAATATATATATATATATATATATATATATATATATATATATATATATATATATATATATATATATATATATATATATATATATATATATATATATATATATATATATATATATATATATATATATATATATATATATATATATATATATATATATATATATATATATATATATATATATATATATATATATATATATATATATATATATATATATATATATATATATATATATATATATATATATATATATATAGCTGAATAAAGCCCCCTTGGATACGCATTGAAGTTTTTTATCACACACACACACACACATGCACCTAATATATATATATATATATATATATATATATATATATATATATATATATATATATATATATATATATATATATATATATATATATATATATATATATGTATATATATATATATATATATATATATATATATATATATATATATATATATATATATATATATATATATATATATATATATATATATATATATATATATATATATATATATATATATATATATATATATATATATATATATATATATATATATATATATATATATATATATATATATATATATATATATATATATATATATGTATAATATATATATATATATATATATATATATATATATATATATATATATATATATATATATATATATATATATATATATATATATATATATATATATATATATATATATATATATATATATATATATATATATATAGGGTGCACTGGGAACGTTAAAAAGTAAACAAATTTAACACAAACAACAGAAAGACAACAACCATTTGTTAACACAAACACAATGTAGCTAAACATTCAAACAGGTTATTAGGATAAATACCAATTTAACACATTCACCTATATCAATCATCAATCTTACAAAAATACAATTATAGTACTCAATTACAAGTTTCATTAAACATAGCAAAATTAATTAACGGTCAGAAGTTCTACAGGATGACGTATGCGTTGTGAACGTCTAGGAACAACTGACAACTTAGCACCGTTATTAGAAGTTTAGCATTATCACTGATAGACTGTTCTATATCCTGTTCTTTAGAGGGATGGTCTTTACTGACAGTTTCAACCCTTATCCTCAGGTAAATTTACATCAGTGTTGTCAGCAAGCTGTGTCTCGCCACTCTCCAGTGTTGATGGCACATCATGAGGATATTGTGCTAAATCACTGATAGCCACAGCGCCTTCACGTCCGTCTTTAAATCTAACATGTGCGCATAAAGGGTTGGCTTTTAGCAGTTCATCTTCCTCAGCGAGAAGATCTTCCTTTCTACGCATGTATTCTCAGAAGAACAGTTCCTGATTTGCACAACCATATGGGAAGGCTCATTCCTGAAGAAGTCTTTCTCTGAAAGATGAACATTCTCTCATGACGAGTCTCACCAGTAGCAGTTGAAAACAGAGTGTGAATCAAATGCAATGCATCATTAAGAACTATTCACAAGCTGTTGGTGGTAAATCAGGAGACTTCAAGGAAAGCATCACAGACTTCCATGCAGTCCCAGCAAAACGCTTGCACTGGGCTGTAATGCGGCTGCAAGTAAGAGGCAGAGTCAAGGTGCATTCTGACTTATTGATGCAAAATCTGGGAGAGGTCAAGAACTCTTGCAAGCGTAAAAGTAGCATTTGCCATTGGGGAAAAACAGAGAGATGTCTATATACAGCCAGAAGTGTTTCCTCACACCTAGAAAAATGGTTAACAAATCTCTATGCAAACTGGAAAGAGAGTTCAAAACATATAGTTGGAAAGCTTACAATGTCTTATATGTGTTCATTATTACAATTCTAACAATGTCATAGAGTAGCTTCTGAAAAATGCATAAAAGATTGTTTGAATCAGGAGTGATGGATCTGTGTTTCCTGAGAGTACTTGGTGCGTCAAGCAGACTTTTGTTTTTGAAGCGAGGATGCTCTAAGGGTCCCAGTTACCAATCGTGACCTCACAGTACTCCCCTACCCGCCCGCCCCCCCCCCCAACCCTGAAAACAGGCCTAAGGGAGTGAGTTGCAGTCTGGGATGTAGGCTGGTTTTAACCTGTCAGTGCAGACCCAGGTAATCCACCCATCCACCATCAACTGGTGTTTTCTCTCTTCGTTGCAGTATGCAGTGTGGTTCTTAGTAGGCTGGAGAGAGATGGTGGCTTGTATGCATCTATTCTTATGAATGCATACTTCTCTCTTTTGAGATCTTTGGAGACGTATTCTTTCTTTGCTACATTGTATGTTGTGTTCACCGGCATGATGTTTTCCAATGCTCTACAGACGTTTGGAAGAGTCATGGGCTCTGTCAGGTTTTGAAAAACGTCCACCAGTATCACCAACGCTTGTCCATAGAGTGTTTCTGCCAGTGATATGTTGAAAACTGCGTGTGGGGCTGTTCTTAGTCCCAGCAAAACCAACGGTAATTCCTTTCTCAAACTCCCGCCTTGACATCTGGCAGTAGGTGCTGATTTGAGGGAGTGGTGCAGCCACTCCACCATGCTGTTTGCTTCTGGGTTGTATGCTGTTGTGTGAATGAGTTTTGTCCTGAGGCTGGCAGTGAGGGAGCTTCAAAAGGCAAAAGTGAAGTTGGCTCCTCTGTTGCTCGTTATGTACTGTGGTGCTTCCTGCCGGCTGTCTCAGCCTATCAGTGCTCTCACATATCTCTCTGCTGTCTGCTGTCTGCTGCCTTACTAGTATTGCCTCTAACCATCTGGTATTCCGGTCAACGATTGTGAAGAGATATCTGTACCCCATGGAGGTGAGGCAGTGGTCCCATGATGTCAACAGGGGTGTTGGCTAGTCATCTCTGTGTTGTCTGGAACTCTCTTATCCTGTTTCTGTGTGCTTCTTTATTTTTGATGTTTGTCATGGGAGGCATTCTCTTGCCCAGTTCTACATGTCTGCCTTCATTCCCAACCAGATGTACCACTCCGACAGGGTTTGGGCAGTTGATTTGTCCGATGGGTGGGACAGGTTGTGGGCGAGGTTGAAGGCTTTTTTTCATAACCCTAACAGTAGGTATGGGAGATGGCGTCCAGTACTCGTTTTGCAGGCAATGGTCGTCTCTCCATTGTTGATGGATAGGTCACTCCACATAAGGGTAAGGTTCTCTGCCATAGTCGCTGTAGGTCCACGTCATCCTTCTGAGCTGATGCTATTTTGGAATATGATATCCCAATCTGGATGGTGTTGATGGAGTTTCAGGAAAGGGCATCTGCCCCATTGTTGGAAGAGCCCTTTAAGTATCTGATGGTGCTGGAGTGCTCAGCTATTGATGATAGGTGATGCTGCTGTCTTGCTGATAAACTGTCTCCACTTTTGGTGAAGGCATGTACCAATGGTTGATGGTCTGTTTGCACCACGAATTGTCATCCTTCTAGCATGTGTCAGAAGTGGCGATGGCTCTGTGACTGCCAGTAACTCTTGGTTGAACTTGGAGTATTTTTGTTCTGCTGGCGATAACTTCTTGCTGGATAATGACATTGAGCAACAACCATCGTCTATGTCTTGTTTGAGTACCTCATCCATTGTTAGGGTGAGGGACCTATGGTATATAAAGGAAAGATTATTGTGGCAGCAGAGATGATTGTTTTTTTGGTTAGGATGAAGGCTTTATTTTGTTTTTCATATTAACATAATGTTTTAAGCTTGGTTTTAAGCAATCATATATAGGAGCCATTATTTCAGCAAGGTTGGGTATGAAACAGTGGTAATAGTTGATCATTCACGTGAATTCTTGGACTGCTTTGGTTGTTGTTGGCTTTGGAAAGTTGGTGATTACTTGGACCTTAGTCGGGAGGGGCTTGATGGCTTCAGGGTTTATTTGATGTCCAAGGAATTCCACTACTGGTTTTGTCCATTCACATTTGTCCTTTCAGTCAATAAGCCCATTTTCTTTGAGTATTTGCAGGACCCTCCAGAAGTCTATCATGTGTTGTTTGATGCTGGGGCTGAATATGAGTATGTCATCGATGTAGATAATGCAGAGGGGTAGGTTGCCCAAGATTTCATCCATCAGACATTGAGAGGTTGCATCTGAGTTCCGAAGGCTGAGGCAGCTGTAGTTGAAGGTATACACGTTGAAGGGGGTGATAATGGCCTATTTTTTATGTCCTCCTTTGTAATCAGAACTTGGAAGTATCCCTCCAATGGGTCGATCTTCGTAAATATTTTAGTGCCCTCCATCTGGTTTGTTATGTCAGTGATGTTCAGCAGTGGGTACGTGTCAGGTACTGTCTTGATGTTGAGTCTCCAGTAGTCATCATAGGGTCACCATGTGCCATCAGGTTTTGGTACCATGTGAAGGGGAGATGCTCGAGGGCTGGAGGCTTTTTGGCATATTCCTGCTCATTCCATGTCTTGAAAAGTTTGCTTGGTGTGGGCGAGTTTTCTGGGGCCAATCATCTGAAACAGACATGCACTGGGGTACCTTTGGTGACTATGTGGTGCTGGACGTGGTGATTTGCAGGTTTGGTCAGGTCCTGCTACAGGTTGTCCTTGAATACCTACAGGAACTCCTGTAAGAGGTGACTTATCTCTGGTGCTGGAGTCAGAGTGAGTGGGGCTATGGGGGCTGGTTGCATGATCAGCTTCTGTTTTGCTATGTCCACCTTCATGTTGTGGGCTTTTAGGAAGGCTGCTCCTAAAAGTGCAATTACTACGTCTGCTGTGATGAACGTCCATGTGTACTGCTTCCCATCAAATGACAACTTCATAGTCCACTTCCCTTATATTTTTGGGGTAGTGGACACCTGTAGAGTGTTGGGGGTTGGATTGAGGCTTGTGCGGGTTGGCTGGTATGAATGACTTGCATGCACCGGTGCCGACTAGGCTTGCTGTATTTGACCTTTTGTCTGTTATGAAAAAGCATGTGGAGTCGTTTTGCCTGTACTTGGAAGAGAGTCAGCAGAAAGCAGGTGGTGTTTCTCTTACGAGGTAACCAGTCTTCTGACCGCTGACGTTAAGTTTGTTGGGTTGCTGCCGTGACCCTTTTATATGTTTTTTGACATGCAGCAACCGTTTTCACATTTTCGGGCTTCATTCCTGAGCCTCCAGTGATAGAAACAATGCCCTTGGGACATTCTGCTGGTTTGGGTTTGTACTTAGGTTTGTTTTTCCACCTGCATCGGTCTGCTGCTGTGGACAGTGTGGCAGCTGCTGCTACAGGTGGTTGTGTAGACTCAGGCGACTTGTGGACCAGGTGGACAGTGTTGACCATCTTCAGAAACTTGTTGAGGTCCATGGTTGATGCACTGGGATGGCTGCAACTGTTTGGCAGGTAATTTTGTGAGTAGGACTTGTCTCACAAGGTCCAACATAGTCACTGGGCAGCCATCTATGGTGGGGATTGTAACTACCCGCTGCAGTTACTTATAGATGTGCAACAGCCATTGGTCTCCTATTGCTGCCCCAACATTATCTAAGAACTTCTTTGCTTTGAGGGCAGGCGACATGCTGAAGGACGACCTTACTTTGTCCTTCAGTGTTTTGTAGATGACAGTGATCTTTTGGTTGGTGAGCCAATCTGCAGTTTGTTCAAAGATGTTGTCTAGCATGAACTTGAGGATGGCATTGGCCTTGTGGGATGTGGAGGAGATCTTCATAAACCTGAAGATGATCTCCACTCTGAAGAACCAGTCCTCTGGTTTGTGGGTTGTGAAGGGTGACAGACATGCTTGCTGCTGCTGAGGCATTGTCGCTGGATTGGCTGGTGCTGGCGGTGTCGGTCATCTTCAGGGTTGCCAGTACAACGAGGTGGTGAGTAAGAGGCAAATCCTTGGACAGTTCAAGAACTCTTGCAAGCATAAAAGTAGCACTTGACATTAGGGAAAAACAGAGGGATATCTATAGACAGCCAGATGTGTTTTATCACACCTGGAAAAATGGTTAACAGTTCTATATACGAAATGGAAAGAATGTTTAATAAATATGCTTAGAAAGCTTGCAATGTCTGACATGTGTTCGAAATTACAGTTCTAACAATGTCCTAAAGTAGTTCCTGAAAAACGCATAAAAGATCGTTTGAATCAGGATCGCTGGATCTGTGTTTCATGAGAGTACTTAGTGAGTCATGTACATTTTTTATTTTGAAGCACGGATCCACTGAGGGTCCTGGTGACCGATCGTGACCTCACAGCACTTTACCAGTTGGATGATAGGGCATCGAACAACTTGCTGCAATGCCATGTGTAAAAAAGAATGATTTCAGTTCAGAGGACATAAAGGATGCTCCTCTTTTGGACTGCATATAGTTAGGCAGACCAGAAATTGAGAACAACTTAGTGGGACAAGAAATAATTGTTGTGGCAGTTATATCCTTGCAAGAAAAGGCAAAAGGAAATCTACTACTTTCATCAACAATTATCAATATGTAAGGATTACCTGGATTTGATGGGGATAATGGACCCTTGAAATCAACATTGATCAAATGGTTTCATGGCTTGTATTAGCTGAGCTGGTGGTGCATGATAACAACTAGGTTTGCAATTTGCCACAGGTCTGACAAGACGATACTACCCTTTTAACCTCCTCCAAAGAATAGGGAAAATTACAAACTGATGAAATGCATAAACCTAGTAACTACTAAGTGACAGAGAGACTCATTCAGTTGATATAACTGCTGGGTATTGATAGCTGAGCACAAGTTTTGTGATAAATCATCAGCTGCAGCATTCAACCTACCAAGGTGATGCTGGACATCAAATGAATAGGGCATAAGTTCTGCTTTCCATCGCAGTATCTCTTCATTCTTCATTTTCCCCTTATGCTTGCCATCAAACAGGAAAGAAACAGACTTTTGATCTGTTACCAGTGTGAAGTGCTTTCCAGTCAGATAATGGGACCATTTCCTTACAGATTTGAAGATTACATAAGTCTCCTTCTCAACACTGAAATGTCTCCGTTTGGCACTAGCGATGGATCTTGAGAAAAAGGCCACTGGAAGTCCACCCTGGTTTAAAGTAGCTCCAATAGCAAAGCCAGACAAATCGGTTTTAAAAGCAAAGAGCAAATTTTCATCCACAGCAGCTTTGACAGACGAGGATATGGCATCCTTCAATTCACTGATAGCACCAACAGACTCTGGAGACAGTGGAAGAATGGTATTGAAAAGAGGGTGAATCCTTTCAGAAAAACCAGGAATCTGGTGAGAATAATAATCAAATAAGCCTGTCAATTGTTGTAGCAACTTTTTAATCTGTGCAACAGACATGTTTATCAGGGCCTCTAGACGTGAGGAATCAGGTCACAGCTCATTATGACTAATTTCGTAGCCAAGTATACGAATAGAGTAAGAGGAAAGAATACACTTAGATTCATTTAGTATCATGTTATAACAACGAGCAGCCTCCATAAACCTTTTAAGGTTTGGTCGTGTTCTTCTTAAGTATTGCCACAAACAACGACGCCATCAAGATATGCAAAAAAACCCTTCAGACCATTCTTTTCCTGTCGTGAGCGGGGAAATTGTACTTAACCTCGGCAATGACCCACCTCCGCCATGATAGTTCGTTGGTACATTTGGAACACAGCTCTTATTATGAAATTTTTTATCACACCGTGATTTATATACAATTTCATAATAAGAGCTGCGTGTTCCAAACGTACCAACGAACTATCATGGCCATGATAGTTCGTTGGTACATTTGGAACACACAGCTCTTATTATGAAATTTTTTATCACACCGTGATTTATATACAATTTCATAATAAGAGCTGCGTGTTCCAAACGTACCAACGAACTATCATGGCGGAGGTGGGTCATTGCCGAGGCTAAGTACAATTTCCCCGCTCACCACGGAAAAAACAGTACTGCAGACTTGGTAATGATTTATACCTCTCTTGATGGCACGGTGGTAACGTCCACTGGAGTCGTTGAATGGGTCCATGTCAAGGGTTCGCGTCCCGATGGTACTTATTCATTTATCATTTATATAAATTCCCCTCCGGTGATAATTCTCCATCGGAGATACTCTCGAGGTAGCGTGAATTTGATATTAAACGACATTTGTAGCTTCATGATTGTATATAAATCACGGTGTGATAAAAAATTTCATAATAAGAGCTGCGTGTTCCAAACGTACCAACGAACTATCATGGCGGAGGTGGGTCATTGCCGAGGCTAAGTACAATTTCCCTGCTCACAACGGGAAAAAACAGTACAGCAGACTCGGTAATGATTTATACCTCTCTTGATGGCGTGGTGGTAACGTCCACTGGAGTCGTTGAATGGGTCCATGTCAAGGGTTCGTGTCCCGGTGGTATTTATTCATTTATCACTTATATAAATTCCCTTTCGGTGATAATTCTCCATCGGAGATACTCTCGAGGTAGCGTGAATTTGATATTAAACGACATTTGTAACTTCATGATTGTATATAAATCACGCTGTGATAAAAAATTTCATAATAAGAGCTGTGTGTTCCAAATGTACCAACGAACTATCATGGCGGAGGTGGGTCATTGCTGAGGTTAAGTACAATTTCCCAGCTCACGACAGGAAAAAACAGTACAGCAGACTCGGTAATGATTTATACCTCTCTTGATGGCGCGGTGGTAACGTCCACTGGAGTCGTTGAATGGGTCCAAGTCAAGGGTTCGCGTCCCAGTGGTACTTATTCATTTATCACTTATATAAATTCCCCTCCGGTGATAATTCTCCATCGGAGATACCCTCGAGGTAGCGTGAATTTGATATTAAATGACATTTGTAGCTTCATGATTATATATATATATATATATATATATATATATATATATATATATATATATATATATATATATATATATATATATATATATATATATATATATATATATATATATATATATATATATATATATATATATATATATATATATATATATATATATATATATATATATATATAAATTATCGCTATTATTAACATTGCCGCTTTTTCATAGGCATTGATGCATAATCCCACTAATTTATGTTACACCCTTTGGTTGGGATGATAATTTCATTCAAAATAAATTTTCCCTCAGTGAACACCCTACCCTCTAATAGTTCGCCTTATCAATTTCATTCGCTGTTGGGTCGGGTAGTTGGGTAAAATTAGCTGGTATGTTAGGCGCTAGACGCCTGCCCCGGAATAACCTCAGGTACGCAGTACATATTCCAGCTACTCTTAGTAACTTGTGTGGGGGAATTGCCAAACCCCTGGACTCTCACTCGAAAGACTTGGGTTCAGTCTCAGTATGAGTCAGAAATTTATATATATATATATATATATATATATATATATATATATATATATATATATATATATATATATATATATATATATATATATATATATATATATATATATATATATATATATATATATATATATATATATATATATATATATATATATATATATATATATTTACGATGCCAAAGGATATGCATATCAAATTCTATGTAAATCATAGAATAATTCACAGTGAAAATCATTAGATAAGAAAACAAAACAACAGAAAATATGAAATAATATATGCGCAGGATAAACGAGCATATTTTAATATCAGTTTATGAATACAAAAACTTTATCGTTTCATTTCCAAATGAAATATATGCAAACATAATGCAAATAGAAGTAAAAGTTCATTTTCCTCTATAAGCTACAATAACCTTCAGAGAGAGAGAGAGAGAGAGAGAGAGAGAGAGAGAGTTTACTCTTCTGTGTTCAGTTTCTAAGGGCTGTATTGTACTGGTACCTAATACTATTTGAAATCCTTATGAGACACGTGATGTCGTAAGGGATTAAGGGAAGTAATAAATTTTGCTTCTCTCAGGCAGATTTTATTTACTAACAAAAATATAATCATTTTCAAATTAGTGGATTATTTTGCAAAGAGAAAGCTCTAGAAACACACAGTACAAAAATGCTGACAGACATTTGTGGAAAACTCCCCGCACAGCATTAATCTTTGGTTATGTTTTTGTACACAGCATAACCACAACTATTCAGAATGCCATTCACACAGGTTTGTTTGATGTTTGTTATTCTTGATGGATGTAACAGATATTGAATATGGTTTTGAGGTTGCCTTTGCTCCTTCCTTTGAGAAGTTGTGTAAGTCTGCGCGCTGTGTGGGCAAAACATCGCCAAATTCAATTGCCATTCACACCAATCACCTCGTTATCTTCAACCATTGTTTTTAATTTGTTTGCTGTAGCTAGCTTGATAAGTAACCGTTAAGATTTTGTATCAATATGAAACTCGCAAGGCCGTTCTCTTTTCGCATTAACTGAACAACTGTGTGTGTGTGTGTGTGTGTATGTGTGCGTGTGTGTGTGTGTGTGTGTTGCGGGAGGGGGATCAGAAAAGCCCATTGCTCTTACCGTATGCACTTTGTTAACATTGTTATTAATTTAAATAGCTGTAAATTTAAATTTTACAAGTGCGTTCAATTCATTCCTCCTTTATTTTCTTCCAATGACTATGTTGCAAGTTCAGTGAAAGGCAAATACAGTTTGATCTGTTCAACGCAAAAACTGTGTTCCTCTGTTGAAATTGAGCCAAAGCTCATTGAAACAAGATGACATGTTGAGGTGAGAGGTATCTCCACGTATTTAGAAACAGCCAAACGAGTGTGTGGATGTTGCGCGAGTCTTTTCGTGGTTTTTGGCCAAGTACCAACATTAAGCATACAGTCTTCTTTGTCTATACAATGGTTTTTAACCCAACCATTGGTGTAACCGTCAGCATGTGTCTATACAGTATTACGTATGTCACAAAACGGCCTGTGCAACGTTACTCATAAACATCTACTGCCAGTCATGCATCACCTATGGCTATTCGGCGCAAATGAGATGCAATGATGGACAGTTTTTGTTTTTATATTCTTGAAATTTTACAATTAGCAAGAAATAGGAGTTCAGCAAGAGGTCCCAGAATGCTCCAATCTCTATCGAGGAGAAAAGAGGTCCCCAGTTACTCTGTCGAAGTAGGAAATTTCCGTCGGCTGATGCATTCGGCAGGGAACTTAGCATTACTGAGCGGTTAATTCGTCGTTTGATAATGAGTGTGAATTCAATTACATTTACCTTTCTGTATATTCAGGAGTGAAAAATTATTCGTTTGAGTCAACGAAGTTAAGTTAAATTTTAGTCTTAATTAAAAAAAAATGATTCATTTGGAAATGTTTGTCCCTCAGTACCTTTTCCGTGTGTTTCAAAGACATTGGTTGCATCGTCATTCATTGATCATTTTATTCATTTTCAAATACTGCGCTCTTCATAAAGGGAAAGCGACAAACATATTGAAGAGCGCTAATTGAGGAGAACAAAGCAAATAGATTGGCAAACGAACGGAGTGCAATATCGTCAGAGGAGACAGGAGTCTCTAACTGCTGTATGTTGACCATCTGGGTAGCAGGTCAATGTTGCTTCATTGCAACAAGGAATATGAAATTTATTATCATCAATCATTATTATTATTATTATTATTTTTGGTCTATTATTATTATTTTTATCATTATTATTATTATTATTATTATTATTATTATTATTATTATTATTATTATTATTATTATTATTATTATTATTATTATTGGTCTATCACAGTCATCCTATTCGAATGGGTGGTTTTTATAGCGTGGGGTTCTGGGTTGCATCCTGCCTCCTTAGGAGTCTATCACTCTTCTCACTATGTGCGCTGTTTCTAGTAACACACTTTTCTGCATGAGTCCTGGAGCTACTTCGACATCTAGTTTTTCCTGATTCCTTTTCAGGGATCTTGGGATCGTGCCTAGTGGTCCCATGATTATGGGTACAATTTCCACTGGCATATTCTATATCCTTCTTATTTCGATGTTCAGGTCTTAAAAAAAACCTGATAATTATTATTATTATTATTATTATTATTATTATTATTATTATTATTATTATTATTATTATTATTATTATTGTTATTATTATTATTATTATTATTATTATTATTATTATTATTAATGAAAACAAAATGTTATTATGATTATACTGAAAAGAACGTGTTTCCATCTCTCTCTCGTTTATTCTGTCTGTTCCTCCATTGCATGCGCAGTACAGGGAAGAAGTAGTGAGGAAGTATGAGACAGGCTGGCCCTCATCATCCAAGAAGAGCGAGAGTGAATACAGAATGGAGCTGAATGACCCATTGTGTGAAGCGAAAACCTTCAATGTGCAGCAAAGGCATATACCAAGAAAAATAGAATTTAAAAATGCATCATTGTTCCACGATCTCTCTTGAAGGGGATTCACAATACCCCTTTAGAATATACATAAGTAATACGCATCTTATGTTTTTATATTATCGGCGGATCGACCCTTGAAGTGTGTTCACATTCATGTATGCAAATGCTGTGATTATAGATTAAAATGTAGAGTTCAGGTGCCTTGCGGCATATCATGTATCAGTTAGAGATCACAAGGTCTTATGGTTTTCGCGACAGTAAAGGCATATCTATGTAATTTTTTTTTATCCATATTAAATTTAGGCGGTTTAATTTCAAAATAATTATTTATATGACGTCAAGATATTGGTATTTTTCCTTTTTTTAATTATTTTAATTAGCTTTATTGTGCGTTTTATATTTAGAAATATATGAAAAGAATTCTTATATAAAAACTGCATTAAATAAATGAAATTGGGATCCATGGCACAACAAATGCTTTTTATATTCAATTAATCGTTCCAGTTCAGTATCAGAATGTTTCTTTTTTTTTTATTGAGCTTTCATTTTGAACGTTTTCCAGATTTTACTATTAGCAAGTCAAATGTTAACGGTGATCGGAAATTTGTTCGTCAGCCTGTCATTAAGTTATAACCGTCTGCTACTACATGGCCAACAACACCAATGGTAACAGGAGTTATATTGATTGGAATGGTGTGTGTGTGTGTGTGTGTGGTGTGTGTGTCTGTGTATTTATGCTTGTGTGGTCTAGCATGACTATAATCTGGACTGGGAAGTAGGAGAGGTCAGGCAAATGAGAAGTAGCATGCGTGTGATAAACGGCAGCTTCTTGCTTACCTTTTATAATAAGATCGAAAATCAAAGTAAAGAGGCTCACAGAGAGAGAGAGAGAGAGAGAGAGAGAGAGAGAGAGAGAGAGAGAGAGAGAGAGAGAGAGAGAAAGTTGGAGAGGTATGTTGCAATATTCACTTGAAAGTGAGATAAGTTCATAGTTCTTGATAGTCAAAGTCCCATCAGAACAGAGAAAAAAGGTGGTCTCGTTCACTTTTGATGTTTCAACTAGCGTATACTGGGTTTCTGCTTTGCTCACTTCCAGACGAATTACAAAAAAATGATTTCTGAACTATAATAATAATGTCTTACTTTTGATAAGAACGTTATTAATGGATTTTTTTCAGGTAGCTATTTCAACACAATATAATATTTTCATTGTGCTATCTTATCCTAATGAAGAGAGATAGAGATCGACCTGATCATTCAAATTCAAATACAAATTCAGCACTTCATTTATATGAATACAAATAGTAAACATAGAAAAAATATAAGAATATAAGTATTGATAATATAACTTATCTCTTGGGTCTAACTACCTGATAAAATCAGCTAATACAAATAATCTAAAACTTCTTTCAATTGTACAAAATTTAAGATACATGAGCGAAAATGTTCTTTGCAATCAATAAGTTCTTTTATTACTAATATTTTCCATTCCTCTCCTGAGATATTAATCTGTATAATTTCCTTTCTCTGATAGACAAAAATTTATTAATATTTGCATCTAGAACATTTGATATTAAAGGTTAATATGCATTATATATTCTGTTAATATAAACTTTTCTAAAATAAAACGATATTATTTCAGACGAATGATTATACTCTCTTAATTAAGGAAAATCGGTGCGTCCTACTTAAACTCTGTAAGGATTACGTCAAAGTTAATATCAATTACAAGTTGTCCTCTCGTGTAACCGTAGGAGCCTGGCAGAGAACACCCTCCAAGCTTCTATCCAGATCCTCAAGTCAGTCGTCTGCAAATTACATAAATTGTTTTAAGAATTTTTATTCTTGCATCGGCAAATAAAAAAACAAACTGAGACAATATGATATTTATTACCGTTTTAATACCGGAGACTAAAGGTTTAGATGGTGTACTAGACATAGTGTGACCCAGATGCTTTGCCCAATTAACTATTTTAAGAGAGTTATTGCATTACTCAAGTTTTATACCAAGACTAATGCCAAATACAATCGTCCCACATTTACCTAGATTATATGAGAGTCCAAAATCAGCATCAAACTTTTCACATTCGTCAAGTAAATATGCCACTGACATCATCAGCATAGATAAACACATATTCCCTAAGTAGCTTCCAACTCCAGCCGGACTAATGCAATCAAAGAGTACTGAGAAGTAAAGAGTGGACAGTCGCGCGAGTCGTTACGGAAAAATTGTAACCGCGGAATCAGTGGCGCCATCCGACGGTGAGCGCTTAAACTGTGATAGCATTTGTTTGTGCTGGCATGCACCATGCTAATTCTTAAGACGAATGTTAGCTCTTTTGTGGGTTGTAACACTATCTTCTGATCTGTTATTATTATTAAATATATAGCAATGCACTAATCTGGAGTGATTGTTTAAATATTCTATTGAAAAAAAAATTACGAAATACATACAGCTTATCCTCCCTTTATCTATAACTACCGGTGCTAAACCAGGTTTCATTCAAAAGGTTGAAAATTATGGATGACAGGAGATATATAAATAGATAAATTTATAAGATATATGAGGGCAAACTATAAACAAACAAACTCCTCCGTTGTAAATATATGTCTTTATTTTATCATACTGAAATTTATATCTTTATTTTATTATACTGGGCCCAGATGCACTAACATTTACGATGGTGTAAAGTTAAGTTTTTGTCCGTTACACACATTTTTGGGTTCTTTAAGTTTTCCAACATTACATAGTCACATAATAGATCTTAATAAACTTTTATTTTCAAACTTTTTTTCTGCAATTGTTGACAAATAAAAATATGTTTCTAACCATATTATGCAGAAATTAAATGGAAAACATGAATATTATCACAAGGAAAACCAGAAAAATTAGGATACAAACACCATCATAACTTAAGACACCGCAAGTATGTTTAGTACATCTGGGCCCTACACTGTAAGTTTACATTTGCAGTATTACAAATGACTGAACTTCATAAGTTTTCGATTCTTTCGACCTGTAACTAAAAGACTTTTGTTTGCATCTCTTAAAGTGTGATGATAGTGGATGCGTATAAAGAGGATGACAATGAGGAAGCTGCAGTTCCACATAGAACAAGCTAAAAACTTTCCCTGCATCTTCTCCTCCAAGCCCCTCACAAGTCTGAAGTGAACTCTGCTTATATAGTGAATGTCAGGAACTATCTTTCTATACTCGTTTTCCATCTGAGTACTCAATGTCATAAAGGACTGTACTTGGCACAATTAGCTCCTCTCTTAGTGTGTTAATATAAGTCTTCTTGGAAAGGAAAACATGAACAGGGTTGTGTGGATCAAGAGTACTTTTAAGTTTCTTCCTGCATTCTTTACAAACCTTGTGACAAATCTTACACACAATGATACTCGTGATATATGCTAACCCATTGCATTCCTCGAGTAGTAGGTCTCCCCCAGGGAGGGTCATTACTGACTGTACCGATACAGGAATTGGCAGAGAAAAATTTGTAATATTCACTGCAGATTTTTGCAAAACCTAAAGTCCCTGTGTTGTTCAGAGTTACCAAGAAGGTATCAATGTCTTCTTGGCAGTTAGCGCCAGCACTTGGAACCATAATAGCATCCACCAGAGCCCTTTGTTGGCCGACTCGGTTGAGCTTCAGACTGTCACTCGATGGGCCAGAGTTCAATTCCCGCAGCCGGCTGATGAAGAGTTAGAGGAATTTATTCCTGGTGATAGAAATTCATTTCTCGCTATAATGTGGTTCGGATTCCACAATAAGCTGTAGGTCCCGTTGCTAAGTAACCAATTGGTTCTTAGCCACGTAAAATAAGTCTAATCCTTCGGGCCAGCCCTAGGAGAGCTGTTAATAAGTTCAGTGGTATGGTAAAACTAAGGTATACTTACTTTTTTAGCATCCACCAGGACTTGGTAGAATACACTCCTGAACTGAAATGCATCTGGGTTGTCCCTGTGCCCACCTTTCGCCCCGAATTATTAAAAAAAAAAATTCTCCAAACAATATTGATTGATTCTGTTGGTTAATAGGTAAGACAGCTTGTACTTTGAATGTAACTCATCCCACAACTGTAACAGACCCTTAATTGCCATCTGCCATCCAGAGAGGCAAGGAGGCTTTCGTGGAGTGGATCAAGTGATTTGATACCATCCAACCATGTGAGGCAGTTGACTAGAAATTCCTTGTGACCTGATTTCAGACTCATGGCATGTCGCATTTTGGCATTACTGGTACGAGGTCTACTATTGAAACAGTTGAACAATTGGTCCATCTTCTCAACAAAGCCTATGTGCTCTTAAATCAACACATAATACATTCCTCACCACGAGCATTTGGCAGTTTGTGAAAGGGTGTCATATCAACCAAATCAATTAATTTATTAGATATATAATAATAAATTAACTCAAGCAAACTTTTACTTAGCCTATTTCTCCTCATACCACTCTACACCACCAGTGCTCAATTTTTACAGCAATGTTTGTGTGACAACAGTAGAAGAAGAGTCATGTAACAATGCAAGAAAGAAGACAACGAAAGAAGAGACGAGAAAGAAAAATCAAGAAAGAAGACTACCCAAAGAAGAATCAAGAAAGAAGAAATCTAAGCGATTTGACTCTGAGAGTTTCTGGGGAAATCCAGTTAAACAAACAAACACTGCTATATGAAACAGCCTGAACAGTAAGAGAGTGCCTGATTCGCTACAACACTCAGTAACCATTGTAGTGTCTAGACAAAACATGGTGAACTGGTGAATGAAACAACCAGAGCAGAGAGCTTAGATTCTCAACCTTTTTAATCTTATGTACCCCTTGAAGTCTTTAAGTATTGGTCACGTACCCCTTACCCACAATGCAGCAACAGGAAGCGTAAAAAGAAATGCATGGTCTTTTGACTTAGTTTATTAAGTTTAAATTGTGTTACATATGTGGAGCGGACAAAATTTTCAGTTAATGAGAGTATGTCACTATAAAGTAGTGTTGATATGAACTAGTACTTCAGAGGGAAACACTCTGTGAATAGCGGCTAGCATGCAATAATTTATAAAACAGAACTATATCAGACAGTTTTCGATCACTGTGGCAGTGAACTAGTGCTGCTTGCAGCTAGTTGCAACTTGTAACTAGCAACAGTGATAGTTAAGTCACTGTGTGTGTGAATAGCATATAAAAATAATAACACAGAACTAAATCAGACACATTTTTCCAATAACTGTGACTGTGAGGCAGTGGTGCTATATACAGCTTATAACTAGTTACTCGTGAAGAAATTACTGTGTGAGTGACTAGCATCATTAGCATAAAAAAAAAATAGTATTAAGAAGGCATTGTGTTCCACTGACTGCGAACTAATGCTGATTGTTAAGCCTCACAGCTAGTTATTAATAACTAATTACTTAATCATAAGGAAGTCAGTGCGTGTGACTGCATTAAAATACAAGTTTAGACTAATTCAGTGAGATGGCTGGACCTGTTTCTTTGCTACCAACAAGTTAATTCTCGGCACAGTCTTTGAAGGAACCACTCTTATGTCGTCTTTGACTGCAAGACGTGAACGTAACTTGTTTTTAGTCAGGCACAGTGTTGAGAATCCCTGCTCACAGCGATATGTTGAAAGAAACATCAGGAGGTTCTGTACACATTTCTTTGCTAGAGCAGAATACGAACTTGCCATGTTGACCAGAATCTGGTCAATGGCAAACTATCGAAAGAATATTTTATAGCTGAGTCATTGACAAAGCACATGTAGGCCACTTTCTACAAACAGGTTTGCAGTTATTCAAAACCGAAGTATTTTGAGAAATTTGCCACATACCCACAAAATTCGTCACACGTACCCCTGGGGGTACATGTACCCCAGGTTAAGAACCCCTGGTTTAGAGTATACAGTATACACTTTGGTCAAAGGAACAACGAGAGAATAACCATCAACATATCTCGTAATTTCGTTAGTGTGAACTTAGTTTTGATAAAATGTAACTGAAAACATATCACCCACCTTTCCTTGTCTTTGGGGAATCGAAAAAATTATAACTCAGGCCTTTTCTTTCTTTAATTACGGCAATTAACTGCAACACAGAGCTGTGTCCCTGTCATGGTGTTGACATCTTCCAACTCCAGTTACGAGCCCGCTGGTAGAGGCGCCACCGTCGCCCGCAGTTACAAAGGGGAGGCACGAGTGTCCTCTTTTTCTCTATACTCGTTGATGCAATTAAGGCTATCAGTGTAAAGAGTAAAAGGAAGAGGTGACATGACTCCTCCTTGTTAACATCATTTCTTTCAGCAAACTTGTCAGAGTATGAATGGTTCCATTTAACACGCCCCTCTTTTCGCGAATACATAATTATGAGGAGTCTTGTAATATGGGAGCGCTGACCACGATCGATTAGAACTTTGAATAGTTTGTCATGCTTCACCAAATGCCTTCGAACAGTCAAGCAGAGCAGTTATCACACTGGAACTACGTGAAACATAATATTGAGACTGTTTATATGTGTAAGCAATGGAGGATTGAACAAGAGAGAGAGAGAGAGAGTAGGTGTTAATTAGCGCAGTGTTGTAACCGTTATTCACATTTTGGACTGATTTGTGATTTTGCCTTCCCGACCTGATATAAGATTTTGTCACATCTTTATTTTCTGACTTGTGCTTTGATTTACACCATGCAATTTTATTATTATTATTATTATTATTATTATTATTATTATTATTATTATTATTATTATTATTATTATTATTATTATTATTATTTTACATGAGATTTCTGCTCACTTCTTCACGCCTGGCAATTTTCATTCAAGAAAATACTTATTACTGACCAATGGGGAAGTAAATGGTTGAAAGAAGAAAAAAGATGTGGATAAACACGGTCGTATAAAATGAACAGACATTGATGGTGAATGAATAACGGAAACGAAGGGTCGTAGTGTTACCAGAAGTTTCCAAGAGAAAAGAGTTCGGAAAGAGCCAATAACAAATTTTATTTTCATGTTGGGATGAACATTGATCTTCTATTTCGCTATGCATTTTGCCACTTGAAGAAAATGAGAAAAGGGAGAGTTGACAAAAAATGCAACAAAAAAAATGTATATCTTAGTTTAACCAGACCACTGAGCTGATTAACAGCTCTCCTAGGGCTGGCCCGAAGGATTAGATTTATTTTACGTGGCTAAGAACCAATTGGTTACCTAGCAACGGGACCTACAGCTTATTGTGGAATCCGAACCACATTATAACGAGAAATGAATTTCTATCACCAGAAATAAATTCCTCTTATTCTTCATTGGCCGGTCGGAGATTCGAACTTGCGGCCAACAGAGTGGTAGCTGAGAACGGAACCCGCTCGCCCAACGAAGAATTATTAAAATGCAACAGCAGAGGGAAGAGAAATTGACCAGATTGGTCTTGCAAGCATAGTCTTTGATCACTGGCAGAATTTGCTTGCATATGAAAGTATCTTCTTTCTCCGTCTATCTTTTACTGTGAGTTGACAGAGTAGGGCACCGATGCCCAAATGCAGACACTCATTGAAGAGCTTTGTTAGTTAGCAAAGATAACAGACAGGCTATTGAATAGTGGCAGGGTGAATAGATATGAAACTAAAAAAAAAAAAAAAGGAAAAATTTACATTTAGACGTAGATGGTGCGAAAGGTAAGTCAAACCTTGTGGGAATAGAGGCCGTGCTTGCAAGACTCTCTTGATGGAGCTAACCCTTTTTGATAAATCACCTGGCTATGATGGTTTCCTTGCAGAAGCTTTCTAAGTGTACCAACTGGTAATTTACATATTGTTTGCTGCACTGTTAAATGCAGTGCTTCATTCACCGGTTTCTCCCAGATTCTCTACTCTTAGTTCACTTGATATGATTAACCAAAAACAATCTAAAAGATGCAACTGACCCAGTCTATTATCGTTCAACTGCAATCACTATAATCACTTCAAAGATTATTAATTGTTCTTTTATAGAGCCATCTCTTCTGTTAAGATACTACTGACAACTGATTCGGATTTAAAGCAAACTACTCCAGCTTAGCTACATCCTGAAAGAATTCCTAAACTGTTACTCACCATCACCCTGTCCAGTATGCTTATGTTTTGTAGATGTGAGAAAAGCATTTGACAGAGTAAACTACCTGAAAACTTTCATAAAGCTATACAAAAGAGGTACACCCCTATAATTAACTGGCATTATAGATTGCTGGTTCTCCACACAGCAATTCTGTGTCAAATGGGTAACATATTGTCTCACAACTTCAATACTGAAACGGGCTCCATCAAGGTGGACCTCTCACCACATCCATTTAATGTACACAGATGCCCTGAATGTCTAACTATGCTCAGTCTTAATCAGATGGATTATCAATGAAAAAACAGTAGCCTAAACGTACTCTGTTGCACCGATGATTTGGTCCTAATCACCGCATCAGTACAATCTGCAGCTACTAAACGATACATGTCGCGGATATGCCATTGAATTTGAAATTTTACACAATGAGAGCAAGACCCAGTGCATGTCGCTGCTCCCGAAATAGTGTAAGCGTATTGAAGAACCACAATTTTTTGGGAAATCATCGTCTGAAATTCGAACGTGGGTTCTTGTGTCTGGGGAACGTGACCATGGAGGACCTAATAGAAACGTCGGACATACAATAGAGATGACGTATACCACGTGCAACTGGCAACATGACTGCATGTTGCCAGTCACATCATGGTTTGCACTTTGTCACTGAGAAATGAAGCTGGGGCTTTCCCGCTCATATGATTACAATATTTATGGGTGATCCCTTTGGACGAATTATTACTGAGAGACCAAGAGACCTATTACTGTTGTTCACAATAGCATTATGAGACGACTAACCAATGCAACTCGCTACCATTCTGCTGCGCAGATTTTCGCAGAAAGATGCCAGGGTAAATAAAAAATCATTGTTAGGCGAACAATGTGCAGTAGGATCATTTGACTGAGGATAACAGCAATCCGTTTACCTAAGACATCTTAAACAGTGAAGTGAATATCTAGAATGTGGCAAAGATGGAAAATCGAGGCATCCGTTCAGCAACTGACATTTTTCTTTTTCTCTCCTAATTTATTTATATATATTGTTACGTGCGGGCTTTGGCTGATGAGTTTTTTTAATTGATTTATGTATTTTATGTAGCCCTGCTTTGTCGAAGACAAACGTAAACTGTCAATTAAAGCTAAAAGTTACCCCCAAAAGACAGACAATTACTTAATTGGATTAGGTCGCCAGTCGGAACTATTTATTTATAATTGGATTATTTCTGTAACAGAGGAATTACATCAAACCCCTTCATTACCCAACTAGTCCCAACAAAGAAAAATGTGCTGTGATAGCGAGGGAAATTACATGAACCATTAGTCAACGTTCGATACAGTTAATTTTCCCAGCTTCAGTAAAGAATAACGTAATGGTGTTATGAATCTAGCAGCTACCATACATAAGTTTAGTATTGGTAACTGCTATTTCTCTTCCAAACAACGGTGATCAGGATCCAAGGCTCGCCTGAATTTTCACTTACACTTGACCTTCCCTAATTCCTACTTAATGCACGGGAATAGCTTGTGCAATTTCACTAGGCAATGATCATTATTCATACACTAGACTTCCTAAAAGAAATACAGTCATACCCAGTTATCTTAAATGGTGGCGGAAGGGGAAACAATGTAAATTAAGTACAGAGGGAGAGTTTCTAGCAATCAGCAATGCTTGTCAATTCCAGACTTACTGTTTACGTGGGTTGCTTGTGCAATGCAACTGAGAAGCAGAATTCTCAAAGAACTCGTATCGGCGATCACTTAGTAAAAAAAAAAAAAACAGACAGGAGAAGGAACGAAGGACAAAATTTTAGCCTGAACAGGACGCATGCTCTCAGTCTGAAGGTCGGTCTCTCTCTCTCCCTTTCATGGGTCAGGTCAGGGCGCTGTGTCTCGTCAGTAACGCTTGCAGTCTGAAAATTTAACAAAATATCGCTGAATGCATAGAACAGGGAAAAAGGAAGCCTAAGACTACCTTCACTAGAGGCGACTTGGTAAAATCCCTCCCTGTGGATTAGGCCCCTAATTACTAACCTATCCGATACTAAAAGACGTTACTTTTTTTGATAACACAGCCTACCTCCCTCGCCCAAGTTCTCTTAGCTTCCCTCGTAATGAGGAACGACACAGCCTAGCCCAAACAAAGGAAACTGTCAACATCGTTTACCATTTTATTTGCACAGAGAAGATGTGCCAGTCCTCCAAACAAAACTTACGTTGGACACACTTCTACAGCGTTAACAAGACGTCTACAGGCCCATCGTAATAATGGAACCATTCACCAACAATACATTGACCATCACAACCGAAAACTGACGACTCTGTACGGAAGAAAATCTCCTCCGACTAATCATAACAGAATTGGTCTGTATTTGATAACAAAGACAAACCCTGGACCGCCAACGGGAAGCAAAAAGTATCGCTCCCATTTTGTAGGCAGCCTACTTCATCTAACATGAAAATAGTAAATAACTCAATTAATGGCAACAACTCTTCTTGAATCAAGTCTCTCTCTCTCTCTCTCTCTCTCTCTCCTCTCTCTCTCTCTCTCTCTCTCTCTCTCTCTCTCTCTCTCTCTCTCTCTCTCCCTTCCCGGAAGTCCTTTACCCTTCATCCTTTCCCCGTAATCCGTATTCCCGCACTCCTATTTAAATTTTAGTTTGTTGCCATAGCAACCAGAACACGTGGTTTGTGTTTTCATTATAGTTCATCTAAGAAATGTTTTGTTATTGTAAATCTTATTGTAATGTGTTGTTTTTGAACAACTTAAACTCTATTAATGTAATGTTATTGTACTCTATTTTATTGTATTGTAATGAAATGTATTGTTAATGTTTATGAACGCTTCAATTCCGTCAGCATCACGTAATAAAGCAATAGAACACAAAGATAATATAGTACACTTTGAAGAGGTCTGAAGAGGTCATGACGAGTGACGGAACAGCTGTGGTGTTGTGTTCCCAGTGAATGGAACAAAGGATTTATCTTCGTTTCTTCATCTATCAACTATACTTGCTATACTTGGAAGAACGTAGAAGATTTAGAAAGTATTGTGTAACCAAAAAGCCATCGAATTCAACGAAATCTGCAAATGTGATGATGATATATATATATATATATATATATATATATATATATATATATATATATATATATATATATATATATATATATATATATATATATATATATATATATATATATATATATATATATATATATACATAAGTGATAGTTTTATCACTCATACACACATATACAAACGCATGTAGCCAATATAATTATGTTCGTCTGCAGCGCCGCAATAAGCAAGGAGCCTCTGCGAAATTCCGCAACCCATGTGGTTCCTGGGCTTTGTCTTCCACAAAGATTTATTCGTCTCTAACCTCCCTTCCCATGGCTCTCTTCAGGAACACCATGTCCTTCCGACTCTTCATGTGCCCACAGAAACCCAGCTGACGCTATCAAGCACTACTCTCCCAGGGGTTGTGCGAAGGACATATCAATGCCATCTCCTTCTCCCTTTCAACGTTATCTCAACCACATAATTACGAAATTTTCGTAATTTTCCTCTTGGCTATGAGACTTCCCCTATTTTTTTTCTTAAAACTTTATTTTTAAGTCGACTAATTCCTTAAAATCAGCAAAACATGACAGATCATATTAGACTTTTATGGTACGATTTTCGTATGCAGTTTTATTTCCAAAACTCATTGCGCCTGCCGTTTGTTTGATTTGTCTCTTTTAGACTTTCACTGCACTTGAACACAAGAGAAACTGTTCTGGATATCGTTGCTCCTAAATGTTTGGAGGATTTAACCACAGGATGACTTTTTTTATATCAGATTATTCCATTCGTTTCTGCGTACATTTTCCTTCATATATATTGTGTTGGTGTGGGAGTGTGTGTGTGTGTGTGTGTGTGTGTATGTGTGGGTGTCTGGGTGCCTGTATGAGTTTGCGTGCGTGCGTTTGTGTCTTACGGAAAGTGGTAAAAAAATTTTATTGAATGAACTAATTTTTAGTGATAGTTGAAGAAAGCATATTTGAATCACCTCGTTGAACTACAAACATTTAAGAATGGAATAGAAATGGAATACAAGGATACTGATTCTGCAATCTGATCATCTCTCGCCGTCTGCCATTCACCGTACGCAGTCAGATTCACTGGGACCTGAATAGGAATTACATGTACAGGGTGTAGCTACCGAGGTCTGAATATTATTCAAATTATATATCGATGAGATAAAATGGGATGCTTTTAAGAAAGCAAAAACTGAATATAGAAACCTACTAAAAAATGAAGACTGCAAAAATCTTGAATTTTCAAATATTTTATATTACTGTATTTCATGTTTTCTAAAATTACCATTATGATCGTCGAAAATGAATCTATACGAATAGGCAATATGATTAGCTTGTAATTTATTGTGAAAAATAAATAAATCTGTTAGATATAATGATTTTGAGTATGTATTTCAAATAGCCACACTGACCTGGCCTCTAGATTTACCATTCTTATCGCGTCGGCATTCCACTGCAAGCCTTGAATTCGAAAACTGAAATAAGTAAATTAACTCTTAACTTGTTGGGGTTTCAAACGAACACACTGGTTATGAGGTGTAGGATTATCAGTAAACCACTTCAAACCGCACCTACAGTATATGCATTTAATAGTGTCTTCGAGACATGTTTTGTTCGAATACCAAGGTTGGCTCATTCATCACCCAATAAATATTACATCGAGGAAGCTGACAGAACAGCTTTCAAGCGCTCAGCATTCCGGCGCAGCGAATAGTTCCAGCGGTTAGGCATTTGCACTCAATGGAACCACACACAGAAATAGACCTGGGGTCAACAGCAACCATTTGCTTTTCCATCTCCTCTCCCCCCCCTCTCTCTCTCCCTCTCTCTCTCTCTCATGTGTCTTGCAAATTTATATTTATGTACGTATGTATAGTGGTGTGTGTGTGCGTTGTTTTTGCGTTATACTCTCTCTTCATAATGAGTAGCTCCAAAGAGTATACAAAACAATACAACCTTCTCTGATCCACCCAAACTTTAACTGTATAAGATTTCCGCAGAATTTGTCGGTTAAATACATTTTATAGAAGGCTCATCGGCAAACAGTTTATAAGTAATAAAATTAATGTTCAGTTTGGAGTTTTGCTTTCCTTTCAATGTTTTCCAGAATGATAAAACATATACATATATGAGGAAGTCTGAGAGTGTAAAAAGAATACAACTTGATATTATACTTGCACAAGTATAGGCTAACTTAAAAATGTTCCCAGATATGACATTAACATAAATGACTTTCATTAGAAGGATTTAAATGAAATAAAAAGGCTATGGTTTAAGATTCAGAGCTAGAAGGACTTAATTAGAAATAATGAGAATTTCACGGTATGACTTTTGTGAATAGCATCCGTACTTGTACAGAGAGGATAGACAGGGCAATCAGGAGGAGAGTGAGACAGGAAAAGAATATATAGAATATAAAAAGACGCTAATTTAAAGAGGATGCGAAATTCTTCAGCAACTAAGTAAACACAGAGAAATCTAATGGGCAAAAGAGTCTTAGAATAATAAAAAAATATAAAAGGTGATGTGCTGTATGTAGTGTAGCACATGGTATTTAGGGTTGACGTGATGAGTATTTTAAAGATTTGTTGGGTGTGGAAAACAGAAAAGTCAGAGCTGGATGATAAAAACTCGAATACTACTTTTAACTTCTATTCCTTGAACATCAAAAAGATTCAACAAACGACCCAAATCACTGAGCTTCTGGTAATTAGGAGCAGTGGATGAATTATTCAGAAGTAAACATCGTTAAATCTAAGCATAGCACATGTTTGAAGTTCAGCTGCACTTTGTAACCGTTTGTAAACAGAAAGGGTGCATTCACGCTTTTCCCTCAAAGGTAAATGTCTAAGAATTTTGTGTTTTTTGTTTCGAAATGTGTAAATGAACTTATCAAAACGCACTCTTACTAAAGTTTGTGATATCATTGCAGAGTTTTAGGAATTTTGAAGATCGCACTAAACAAGGCTTTCAAATCTGGACTAGGTAGTAGATAATTTAACAATTTTATATGTAGAAGGAAGAAAAATTATAGTTCCTTTCAAGTGTAATCAAATTTATCAGACATTACACAGTTTTCTCTTTATGAAGGAGTAAAGGATAAGGACAACAGCAACAGCAGAAGCTAAAATACAGATATGTAGGACATGGAGTGAGTCACAACTAATTCCTGGTTGTATTCAAGAGGCATTATGATGAAAAACTTGAAACATTAATTTCTCCGCCTTACGTTCGTGGACTTGACCGTTAGCAGACATGATCACATAACAGGGAGATATAAAGTTATTACTGTGCATTATCCGAAAACCCCAGGATGTATTTAGATTTCATTTAAGTCTTCACACTCAAATCATCAGACTAATAATCAAGAGCGGTTTAATTGGAATTACTAGCTAGTCATAAGAAACTTTAAATTGCAAAATTAAAAAAAAAGAAAAAACTAACATGAAAGGAGTAATTTGCAATCATAATCATATATATTCCTTTAACCACATTTAACGGATTAATGAATTAAGCGTCTGGTGAGAAATCATCAAACAAATTATAGAATGTATAAAGAATCTCATGAAAGTCAGATATTTCACTTACAGCTGATGTCAGGTTGATCATCATGATTTCAATCTGTAAACTAAATAAGGGGAGACATGAAATATTTCAAGGGTTGTTACAGAATTAGAATATAAATCGAAGGGAACTTAAACTCAGACATAGCCATCCCCGGAATGTAATAATTTGTTTGCAGATTTTTGTCTTATGTATCATAAGATATGGTAAATCAGTAACAATGTTTTCCTCCATCTTTTTGTAACTGTATAGTTTTTTTTAATAAGTATTTCCAATGATTTTCTGTCATGTCGATAATCAGATATGTACCACCAGTAAGCGGCTAATTGGAATAATCAGTTAATAGATTTATGAACCGTACATCTCCCCTTCGTATCAGTTGCAGCTAGTATAGCAAGAAGATATTACTTCTTGCCCAACTCTTTTTACTTTTTCATAATGTTGGCTACTACAGCTAGTCGTGCTTCCATCTAAAAGATTTTAGAAAGCCACCTTTTGTTGAAGAAGATCGCTTGATAAGTATATTTTTTTCTTATTGCCTGTCTTCAGATGCTAATTATATCACATTAAATGCTTTTATGGTCATTCCAAATAATGCTTCATATGTTAAGCAGCAGTAAACTGGAATTCGTTATAATCATGAATGATAAAAAAAAAAAAAATCAGAATGGAGTCAAATGCGGAAATCAGTATTATAATAAATACCTCAACTTTATCCAGAATATGAAGGCAATCTGTCCGAATTTCCCGTTCAAGAAATTTTGTATAACTTCAATAGCATAGTTCAGTATTTCTCAAAATGTGTGGGGTAGTTGTGTCCTTCAATATTATGATAAATATTGTGTTAACGGATTTATTATACATCTTTTCTTATATATTTTTTTTCTATAATTGTATAATAGCGACCATCATATTGTGAATAAACTCACTGGAAAACAATATATTCTTTCACAGCAACAAAAACTAAAATCACTTTCCTTTTGCAGTTGGCGAATATCAGCCTTTTTTTGCGGAACTATCGTCACTAGCTCAATAGATATTCATTTTATCATGGCAACAAAAGCAACTATTTGCTTCTTTAGGCTAGGATTTATTTTTTTATTTCACCTAAAACTATTCAAACACAACCGACAGTTAAAAGCAAAAGAACAAATTTTAGAAACGCTACACGAGGAACTTTTGTCTAACTTAGGTGTATTAACTAAGACGGTCCACAACTAAGTTCAAAAGAAACTTCTCCTTTTCTCACAAACGGGAAGGTATGTAACCTTATAAGCGAAAAAACTTTTGAAATTATCCCGAAATAACAATCATTACACTTGCAGCAAAGAGGATATTTGCAAGATGTCCAGTTGCAATGTTTATCGACAGTAAATGAGAAATTAAAGTTACTTTTCCATGTCCTAGGTAAGTATCGTTTGAACGTAAGAGATAACTTCTGAAACGTAAATAAATGATTTAAGAAAATGGCGTGGATTGATGAGAGTAACAGTTTTAAATTATTTCTGAATTATTTATCTGTGCTCGGTAGATTTCACAGCTGATTTTTATACATAATTCGTAAGGTATCTGGATATTGTCTTCTTTCATTCATTAACGGAAATTAGATAATAAAAAGTTTCATTGCTTTATTTTGTAAATATTACAGCAAATTACAAACACTGTTAGATTAATGTTTATTTAAAATCATTTGGGTAAATTTCCAATGACCAGATATAGAACAAAATTAATCTCTGTGATTTTCACTCATTTATTCACAAATGATAAACAGATGATTTGATCTTTGTTAGGGAATATATGAAAAGGATCAACGGTTGTTTTTTTACTTTAGTGCCGTTCTTGTTGTAAAAATGTTTCCAATGTTTACTTTTAGTTCCTAATCAAATATATTATAGGGGTAAAAATAAAAGTAAATTTTCGCAAAAATGATTATGAAGTATATCATTTTCGGTAAACAATACACCACGTAAAATGAAAACAGAACCACAAAGACCTATCATTCTCCTTATATGGCAGGGAAGAAAAGGTCACATTAAGAACATTTGTTTTATCAAATACTGTCAAGGAACATTTCAGAGTCTGTAAGAACAGGAACCGCTGAGTAATTACGCATGGAGAGTGATAAAGCGTGAGGCTTTTTAGCGTGAATATCATTTCTAAACTGCAAAGAAATTCCGGACTTCAATACTCCTAAAGCCTATATGTATTCCGATACAACGTTTACTCAGTCCAATGAATATTAAATGAACTTTAGTTTATCATAAAAGATATGGCAAATAATTTCCTTATTAAAAAAAATTCTTTTTTTACTTGTATATCCATTTTTACAATAAAGCACTATACGTATTCTGATGGTTATATTCAGCCATAGTTACGAAAGAGAACCTAAATGAAATTAAATAAAAGTAGACAAAATTAGAATTTTATAAAGGAATGTGAACCATAAATACAACTTGGTTTATCTCTAAATAAATGGCCCATGTAGGAGTGAAAGTTTAACTGAAAGAAAAGAGGGAGAATGGAGTCAAAGCTTGATTATTATTATTATTATTATTATTATTATTATTATTATTATTATTATTATTATTATTATTATTATTATTATTATTATTATTATTATTACAAAACACGTCAAATAAAAAAAAATGAAGCATAATTATATCCATGAGAAGATTTGGCTGTGAAGCGCAGCTTCAATAGAAGCCAAAGTGAAGTGCAGATGATAAATACAGTTTAAAAGTGTTAAGATCTATTGAGATCTAACACTTCTCAGAACTTCCTCTCTTCCTTTCTCTAAACACTTTGAATTAACCCACTGTCGTCAATATTTCCCAGAAGACCAATCCAACTCAAGACATCTGAATCAGAGTGTTTTGAGATGGTTGGGTCATGTAGGAAGTATGAAGGACGGTTGGTACATTAAAAATGTTGAGAGGAAGGGGAAAGGAAGATGTGAAAAGTCTTAGATTGATAGAAGTATGAGAATGTATGGAAGGTAGAGTTGCAGCATGCGTATGGGCATTCACCCCACTGTCAATGAGCCTCCCGTGGAGGGGTGTTAAGCGACTCATTTTGTAGAAGTTTTTTGCCAGGTAATTTTGCCCATGCTATGTACATCTGCCCCCCCCTCACAGGTTTCATGAGGCCTTAGAGAGAGAGAGAGAGAGAGAGAACCAATGAACTTGTGCAGTAAAAGACTTACATGCTTTGGTACTATATTAGGGATCGATAAGAAGCTGCTCATAAATGGCAGGTTCTTTACCAGAACCTACAATTAAACTCAGCCGTAACTCATGTGGAACCCGTCAATACGGTGAAGTAGTCGAGGAGGATTGTTATCCCTTTGCATTCAGCAGTAATTAGGGAGTCTGGTAGCAATTTAAGGGCTTGAAGTTATGGAGAAACTTAAGAAAAAATTTTGCGGGGGAAAGATTATATATTGGTTTATATTTAATATACAGTTTTTATTATTCATCGAGTGGTTCTTTTTCAGGAAACCTGACTTTCTTGCAATACTACGAGAACTTCATATTTAAAACATTTTCCATATAAGTGAGGAAAAATAAAAAAAATCTTTTATACTATCTGAAAACGGCCATTTCACTGGAGCCTGTAATAACAAACCTTATCTTCTTAGCTTTAGTTTCGAATCAGTCAGTCACAAAAAAATATAGCGTTCAGATTTGTATAGGAAAAGAAGACTTGCGTTTCTCTTCAGTATGCAAATGCTGATGAACTTTTTCCATCAGTATAGTAAATGAACAGCCCGATATTAATATTTTTTTTCTTAACTGGATGATTATGATGATTTTCTTTTATTACAAAGATATTTCCGTCAAAAAGTTATAAAGGTTATTAACCACAATTTTCCGTTGCTAAACCTTAAACTTATTATATTCAATTCTAAGAAATAGGTTTTCTTTGTATTTGAAAATATTCTTTAATTTCAGTAATTCTGGATGATTATACTGATGTTTCTGATTACCGACAAGACATTTCCGTAAAAAAGTTATGAACGTTATTAACCAAGATTTTCCACTTGTAAACCTTAATCTTATTCCAAAAAAACCGGCTAATGCTTTGTTATCTTTTCAGATAGTTATAGGACAGAATGTTCAAACATCCGAAATCACTCTGCAGTCTACAAAACGCAGATTGATGTAAAAAAAAAAAAAAAAAAAAAAAAAAAAAATAGCAACTACAGCCCAGCATGAAGACGAGCTTAATATTTCAGATTCAGTTTTCATGAAAGTACCCTTTCCACCTTTGTTTATTGCCTAGCTGTTATGCTATTCTGTTTAATTCCTGCTCATGTTACGTTTTTACGTTTTTTCACTTTTTACTACGTACTGTGCATTTTTTTTAGAGAATTTAAAACAGTGAATTTTTATAACTGGATTTTAGACATAGACGGTATCGTTTTAATTAGAATAATATATCGTGTCACTGGAGGCTTCAAAATACCGTTGGCCATAATAAACAACATTAATCTGCCCGTGATATATATATATATATATATATATATATATATATATATATATATATATATATATATATATATATATATATATATATATATATATATATATATATATATATATATATATATATATATATATATATATATATATATATATACATGTATATATATATATATATATATATATATATATATATATATATATATATATATATATATATATATATATATATATATATATATATATATATATATATATATATATATATATATATATATATATATATATATATATATATATATATATATATATATATATATATATATATATATATATATATATATATATATATATATATATATATATATATATATATATATATATATATATATATATATATATATATATATATATATATATATATATATATATATATATATATATATATATATATATATATGCCATGAAGGAAAGAGAAACGACGGAGTGGTGTTAGCCTTTCCACTTATTGTATTTTACTTAGCAGACTAATAGAAATATAACAATAAGTTTATAAGGAAAGCTCGTATAAATGACAGATGGGGATTATAAAGGAAATATGTACCTGGAATCCAACACAGTTGAAGAATTAGTATACCTACCAAAACAGAGGTATATATTGAAGAGGTTTTGCAAAAGATTAGGCTCAACTGCTCGAAAGCAGGGACAAGTCAATTAAAAGATTATACAAAGAAAGATACTGACCACCAAAAAATGACTGTGGAAAGATAAGCTGATTACATGTGTTATAAAAGCACAATTCAATAATTCTCCTTATGGTGAACAATAAAATTTGTGCAAAGCAAACATTTTCAAAAAAATTATATTGAACATATGGATACATAGAAAAAAAAATATATAAGGTGAATAATTAGTAATTAAGTCAGTTATTTTATACTTAAGGTCATTCTTGAACATTTTACAGTGCAAATACAGGGGTCCAAATAATACATGCTAGGAATAAGGTTAAAATTATAACTGGAAGTAAGCTGTATAATAGCAGATTCTAAAAGATTTCGTGAAGAGAAATCTTTTGATCTGGCAATCGCTGAACTTTCACTCAAATTTATCCTGTGAGAGTTTTAAGTGAAATGAATGAATATTCCATTAGATGTTTGCCTAGTTTTAACAGAATACTTATGCAGTTTAATTCGTAGAGCTAAATCTTTGCGGGATTGGCCAATATAAAATGAGGGTCAGTCCAAGCACGGATTTTTAATATATTATGTGTTCCTTTCCTTAGGACTGTTTATTATTAACATTCCTTCCAGTGTGTTGTTATAGGAAGAAAACCAGGTTTCTCTCAACTTCTTGAACTCTTCACGCTTTTTTGGATACGCTTGTCACTACAAAGCTTTAAGATTCAAGTGCAAGTAATATGAAGATATTATGATGTCTGGTGGCTGGAAACGAACCCTGGTCCCATAATCACAATGAGGTCATGTTGTTGACGTGACCACGTTGTGATTATGGGACCCGGGTTCGTTTCCCACTTCCAGACATCATAATATCTTCATATTTCTTGCACTTGTATCTTAAGGCTTGGTAGTAACCAGCGTATCCAAAAAAAGTGCATAGAATTCGAGAAGTTAAAAGGGCACTGTGGCTATTACAATTATATATATATATATATATATATATATATATATATATATATATATATATATATATATATATATATATATATATATATATATATATATATATATATATATATATATATATATATATATATATATATATATATATATATATATATATATATATATATATATATATATATATATATTGTCATAAACTGTAAAACTATAATTGATGCTGCCACAAAACCAAGAAAGTTCAGTTTATGAACAAAGGTAGATGTTATTTGAAAACTTACCTTAGAACTTTCCTGGATTTACAATTGAATGGGGAAGGTCGCCATATGGGAATTTAGAATTCTTTTACAGATTTACAGGGATTTATTTACAGAAACTTAGCAAATCAACAATGAGACATGACACAACATAATCACTAAGGGGCAGATTCAGAATAGGACACAGGGAACAATAATGCAATGAGTTGGCGACAAGCAAGTGGATTAAAATGGGGCCAATCTGCAATACAATCAGTTCAGTGATAAGAATAACATTCAGTCTTCCCCTGATTACATGAAACAGTTTCAGGTAATGCAAATGATGGAACTCCAGGATGGGAGAATAATTCACATGAACATTTGGGCCACAACGGAAATCGTTACTGAATGCGACCAGGAATTATCAGGATTTTGGGAGACAGACGAGATACTAAAGCATGGATAGCGATCGTTCCGCGTGTGCATTCCTGAAAGAGACGTCACAGTTAGGAATGACAGTGTACACTGCAGGAGATGGAATTCCACTATGAAATATTACACAATACACGTTCTTAAATACAAAAACATAATGTAGCCTAGAAGGTGATTTCACTGAGATCATGTGAATACAATCTGAGAATCGGAGCAGCGTAGGCTTTAACGATGAACACGTGATTGCACTCACACAAAGATAAAATTACACTGATACAGCTTAACTTAAATAGCCCTTAAATTGCACTGGTGGAGGGATAATTGATGGTTATCACGGGGTCTTTACTTGCAATTCAAAGTACGTAAATGGCAAGGCATGGGATACAGGCAGGATTCTAACAAAGGGAGGATTGCTTCGTGGAGGAAGAGGATAAAGGTTTAAAGAAATGGAATTTTAAGAAGTTTAAGTAAAAGGGGAGAGGGCTGGTCTTGACTACTTGCAAATGTACGAACCTTTTATGACTGTTATTGGCACCTACAACCATTCCAGGTCCTTTTGAAGTCAGTCCAACCAGCGGAGCTGGAGAAAAATGCAGCGTGTCCGCCGCAGATGAAGTCAGAAGCACGTCTCTCTCCTGCTTTTCAAAAGCAGGGCGTCTTCGGGCATCTGGCGTGGCCAACCGTACCTGCAAGCATGTCAAACACCAGCAAGGAGGGCATAGGGAAAACGCACTTATCATTACAGGCCTACAGATTAAAATACTACCTGTTCCCTAGCTCTAATACCCTTTTTGCCCTTCCCAATCCCTACATGTCTCCCCATCGCGTGATGAGGGGGGAAGGGGTTTTGGTATGGTTTTCTGGATTGCGCGATGTTGTGGGGGGGTTAAGGAGGTAGAGGCCTACTAATGGCTGTTGACTGGTTCAAATAAGAGCGGGTTTTTTGTGACGCCCGGCTCGAGAGGTAGAGGAATAACAGATTAATTCAGAATTAAGTGACGGAATCAAATATACAGGAAGGGAGGGGTGTTTATTCTTGACAATATATATATATATATATATATATATATATATATATATATATATATATATATATATATATATATATATATATATATATATATATATATATATATATATATATATATATATATATATATATATATATATATATATATATATATATATATATGGGCCACTGCATGACCATGGTATGTTGACTTTCCACTCCCAAAAAATTGCTATATACATACACACACACAAACACATATATATATATATATATATATATATATATATATATATATATATATATATATATATATATATATATATATATATATATATATATATATATATATATATATATATATATATATATATATATATATATATATATATATATATATATATATATATATATATATATATATATATATATATATATATATATATATATATATATATAGATATATATATATATATATATATATATATATATATATATATATATATAGATATATATATATATATATATATATATATATATATATATATATATATATATATATATATATGGGTCACTGCATGACCATGGTATGTTGACTTTCCACTCCCAAAAAAGTGCTATATATATATATATATATATATATATATATATATATATATATATATATATATATATATATATATATATATATATATATATATATATATATATATATATATATATATATATATATATATATATATATATAGTCTCGAAGGCGAAGGGAAAGGCCACCATTATTACAATACGTTTATTTATGCCGACGTTTCACGACAGTTGCTATGGTCGCATTTTCAAGGCTGCAATGATTAAAAAAACTTCTTACAAAAACTCACATTAAAACATCGATGTATAAATTATAAAACAAAATAAAAACGGAGGGAATAGGCACAGGACATACCTAAACCGTAGCAGTAACAAGACTAAAACAAAAGAACACAGGAACAACAAGAAAGGACGAGAGAAGAAAACATAAACAAAAGGTTAAGCAATGAACAATTGAACAGGGTGTAAGCTACAGAACTGGATGTAAACTGTCTAATCCAGACCACTCAAATATAAGAAATCATGTAAAAATGTGCAAAACTGATATGAATTATAAAGATTTTTCTATAATAGGACAAGCCAAAATGAAAATGACCTCAATATATTAGAATCTATTATTATAAAGAAGACGGTCCCAACACTAAATACTCAAACAACCTCTGTTCAATTGTTCATTGCTTAACCTTTTGTTTATGTTTTCTTCTCTCGTCCTTTCTTGTTCTTCCTGTGTTCTTTTGTTTTAGTCTTGTTACTGCTACGGTTTAGGTATGTCCTGTGCCTATTCCCTCCGTTTTTATTTTGTTTTATAATTTATACATCGATGTTTTAATGTGATTTTTTGTAAGAAGTTTTTTTAATCATTGCAGCCTTGAAAATGCGACTATAGCAATTGTCGTGAAACGTCGGCATAAATAAACGTATTGTAATAATGGTGGCCTTTCCCTTCGCCTTCGAGACTGTATCCTGAGTCGAGACTCACCCTACTTGGATATATATATATATATATATATATATATATATATATATATATATATATATATATATATATATATATATATATATATATATATGTGTGTGTGTGTGTGTGTGTGTGTGTGTGTGTGTGTGTGTGTGTGTGTGTGTGTGTGATGGAATCGAATCTGGAATAAAATAAACTAAATATCTTAATAAACGCACAAGGGTATACAGAAAATTACCGATAAAGGCAGAGATAAAACAAAAAAGACGGGCGATAACGAACTGAATGAATCAAAGAGGCCGGGACCAACCGACCTTTGCCCATCAAATTAATGTTGTGCATCTCGTCCGGGAAAAAGGTGTATTCAGCGCTTTTAGTGTGAGGTCAGAGGTTAATCAAAATAAGAACACTATGAGAGCCTTTGAAGGCAGATAGCCAGCCGACATCTTGTCGCCATTGAACTTAATAACAGCCACCGAACGAAATGTGTGGGAAAGTGAACGTGAGCATTAATGGAAACGGGAGAACATAGAGACGGAACTTTGAAAATTTAGGCCAGGTTTGGTGTCGTAGGACTATCAGACAGAACCCCATAGATATGGAGGTTCTCAGAATAACAGACTGTTGGAAAAGGGCACCAGGGCAGAGAGAGTGTTGATATGTGTGGAGAAGTGACGGTAAAGGCTTCAGTGACTTGTGAACTTCTATGAAATTTCTGATTGACCATAGACTAAGTAAGAATTCTAAGTCCAAGTATTTTAAAATGTGCCTTTTAAAATAAAAACTCGGTCACTGCTACCCATTAAAAGGCGGAAAGTTTATATAAGTTTTAAGACTAGAAATAAAGGTATTTAAGGGGAATATAATTTTCATTTTAAACAAACATGTTAAAAACTCTTATGAATTTTCCCAGATAGCTTATATTTGAGCACGATAAGTGTAAGCTCCAAACATAGTTAAATATCAAGCAACTTTTTCCTACAGAGGTGAAAGCACACAGTGCAACAGACAGTTTTCAAGAAGTGAATACCTTCTCACAAAAGAATTTTGGTGACAACTTAGGGGATATTCGATCTCCACAGCCGACAACAAGAAGAGGCAATTAGTGTGTGCTGTCTCTAAATCTACAGACCAACTGTTAACTTCATGATCAAGTGAAGATAGTAATAAGGCAATATCAAGATATGTGAAAATGCTTCCCTTATAAAGACAGTAACAAAGTGTAACTGATTATAAGTGTCCCACCGAAGATTCATCCGCTCCACACAAAGTACCTCCACTCCGAAGATAAATAGTTTAAAAAATAAAAGACAATTTAGCCATAGAGGAGCTCCACGATCATCAATTTTCGTGAAGAAGAAAGAATATTAGTGCATCAAACACAGAAGAAGATGAAATAAACAGTGACCGGTTTATGACCGAATTCAAGAAGATACGCAGTTTCACTCAGCGAGAGAGGGAGAGAGAAATTTTACGCAGCAGTCGACACGAAGAAAAACGCACTCATTTCCCCCTCGACAGTCCGCGAGAGAAAAGAAAAAGAGAGAAATCTCATCCGTCCTCCGTCACCCTACTCTTGGTACAACGACTCAAAGACATTTAACACAAAATTAGTGCAGTGTGAATGCAAGAAGAAGAGGACTTGAACAAACAAGAAAAGTTCCCTTTGTCGCTACACAGTCAGAACAGAGAGGTCCCAGCAGCCAGTTATCCAAACGGGAAATGTAGCCAAGAAAAACGCATGCCCACAGACGGCGCCCAGATTCGAAGACGGCAGAGATAAGTCCTTGAATATCCACACACATATATATACACACACACATTAGATTTATTTTTCTGCTGAAGCTAACATGACGTGAGTACTGCTGTTTGACATTAAAAAAAAAACACAAAAGACTCGTACTTTGAGATTAATTAGAAGCTAATTCTTTTGCAACAATTTTTCTTTTTGTTTTACTATTTAGTACTGATCAGTTACTAAGACCTTTCCAATATTTGTATTTACTATCCTATATTATATGTTATTTTGTTTTATTTGACTGCAATTAAGGGAAATGTTTAGAGTTTTTTTGGGGTGGGTTTGGGCGGGGGGGGGGGGGGGGGGGATTTTAAGTGATTGATAACTTTACCTTAATTACGGTGGAATTGTCTGGGGTTTTTGTTTATGTGATTTTTAAGACCTTGTTTGACTATTTTTTTTAGAGATATTACTTCCATAACTTCATCACAATTCAGTTATATTAAATTTTTAAGAAAGTAATTGTCATTAATGAGTAGATATCCAGAAAGATATCGGAACATAATAAGAAAGTAAGAACTCCTGTTCATACAAGAAGCCAAACAAACCAGTTGACAATGGCTACACCTACGTCTTCAGCTTCATCAACCACAAGCTCCACAGTAATACAAGGATAAAAGGAACAGTCTCCACAGTAATGTCTGGATAAAAGGGACAGTTACCACAGTAATGCCTGGATAAAATGGACAGTCACTGCAGTAATACCTGGAGAAAAGGGACAGTCAGCGCAGTAATACCTGGATAAAAGGGACAGACAGTGCAGTAATATCTGGATAAAAGGGAAGGTCACCACAGTAATATCTGGATAAAAGGGATAGTCAGCATAGTAATACATGAATGAATGGGATATTCAGCACAGTAATACATGGATAATTGGGAGTTAATACAGTAATACCTGGATACTTGGGAAATTCAGTAAACTAATACCTGGATAAAAGGAACAGCCACCACAGTAATAACTAGATAAATGAGACAGTCAGTACAGTAATACCTGGATAAATGGAACAGTCAGCATACATGATACATGGGACAGACAACCCAGTAATGTCTGAATAAATGGGACAGTAGCACAGTAATATTTGGAGATATATATATATATATATATATATATATATATATATATATATATATATATATATATATATATATATATATATATATATATATATATATCTCTCAGGACAGGGTGACAAGGAGATAGTCGGTCATCTGTAGGTGGTATTTATTTGCCGACTATCTCCTTGTCACCCTGTCCTGAGATATGCTGTGGCCTGCTTGCGCCAACTACTTCTGTTTTATGTATATATATATATATATATATATATATATATATATATATATATATATATATATATATATATATATATATATATATATATATATATATATATATAATTTAACCTAGGGAAATGCTTACCATGAGCTAGTTATTATAGACCCTAATGAATGATTTCGTTACTTACCTCTATTTTTTATAAAATCTGACTGCTGTTGATTCAGGAAATCATAAAAACAAGGAAAAATGGGGGGAATTTATCTGAGCTGAGGGCTCTACTCACAAGGTATTTGTATGTAAACACGTTAGGGTAAGTTTAAAATTATGTGTATTTCCATGAAATGAAATATCAGAAGATGAAATGGACTAATCAGGCAGGCAAGGCCTGAGAGGTTAATTGTAACTGGGAAAACTTGAAGGTATATCCGTTGTTGTAATGAGGTTGATACAAGGCATAGTCAAGAAAGATTTCCACGGCTAAAAAACCCTCTGTAAACGGAGAGATTCACGAATTCAAAGCCAGTAAAGACGCAGGAAAATATGCAGAGGACAAGGCGAGCACAGAGGGTGCCAAAGAAGCCTTGAACACACGATTTTATGTAATAATTTAAACACAGGCATTCGTGTAACAGTGCTATAACATGCAAGGTTGATATGGAAATACTGACACCTAGGAATGGAAATAGGAAGTTTAGTACGAGAATTAAAACAGTGTGACTGACTGGAAGAACCTTTGCAACAGATCACTTTACCTTGTAGAAGAGGTGGCTTCAGCGAGGGTAATGGCGGCAGAGGGAGGGCTAAGGCTTCACTGGTAATAATACAAAGGTCCCTCAAGATAGGACCACGAGGTAGGGCTTGGCTCTCTGAAGGAGGCGGGAATGGAAGGGGGAGATGTGTCTCGCTCATGTCCAGGAAATGTCTTTCGCCCTTTTTCTTTTGGTGACACCCTTATATGACTTCAGTCAGGGGTCAGGAGGTTATCCACAGGTAGATTGGGGTTGGTGTCTTTTCCCTGTGCGTGTGCATCATTTTTACTCAGGTCCAGGTGTTCATGCCAACTGTCCTCTCTTAATCTGCCCCCCCGGCGATACTGCTGCCTCCGGCCAGGCTTAGGGTCTGAAAATAAAGTCTCCTACAGCATCACATGTTTGAGTAGAGAAAGCTGAATGGGATAAACAGAGTGCAATTAACAGATTAAGGGAGGGGCCTATATTTGTCATATTTCATTTATGCCACATTTAAAGAAACTACGTTTCTTAGTAAATCTAAGATAATTCCCAACATATATATCTGTATAGATCATGAAAGGAAGGCTATTGTGAAATCTCCGTTTGGTCAAACCAGACGCAGACGTCATCAATAAGTACCTGTGTAGTGCTTTAAGACAGTGCGTCATCATACATTAGCATCCGTTTGCATAAACTCAGCGTTCTCCTTTTGCTCAGAGCTGGAGGCAAAGTCACGTAGCCGTGGGAAGTTCTTGGGAACGAGGTCATATGTTTGTTCGTGTGTGTGCATCTTAGTCTTGCTATGTAAAAGTGTGACAGCTTAGATATTAGATCGACATGGGAGATCATCCCGTGCAGACCAATTGTATTCTTTTGTAAATAAGTCTTTATACGAAATACAAGAAAAACCACTATGGAGTTTGTCTGAAATCCTGCAGAACATTGGTCTGATCTTCCAAAAACAGTCTTATTCTACAGCCATGAAGAAACTGAAGATGTCATAACCAAACTCTGACTGAGTTCCAAACACAGTCCTTATAACCAAACACCTGGAGGAATTTCTGATGAAATACCTTCATACAACAGTGGTGGCAGCGCATACAACAGTGGTGGCAGCGCACACAACAGCGGTCACAACAGAGCTTTCTGGCAGCACCTCTACATGGCATCTACATTGGTAAACGGAAGCTCCGATACGGCGAGATGCCCAAAAAACCATAGACAATTGTCATCTTCATAAACATGGTTACAAGCAGACGGAAAGAAAACAATCAACAACGAAAAAGCGAGGAAAACATCTGACCTTCACAACACATCTACCCCAACGCATGGCAGAGAGAGAGAGAGAAATCTACACAAATCTACGCAACATTGCACATCAACACTCCACGTTGTTCCTTGAGGGTTTCTGCAAACAACATTCGTCAACATAAGAAGTTCAACATCCACAATAACATCCCTTCGATGACGTGTATCTAGCCAGATGGAAGTTGGACAGCAGAGGAACCTCGTCGACCTACTTACCAGAATCCAATAAAAAGCTAAGTACAGCCATTATTTATAACAGTTGGTATATTCATTTACAGTGTTCGGGTCTCGAGTGGCAGGTTGCTGATATAAGGTGAGCAGTGGCGTAGATTAATACCTTTGCCTTGCAGACGTAGCGGTTCCTGATACCTCATTTTTTCTCATACTTTTGTGTCCTTTTATTTTTTACGCCTGACACATTGTTAACTCTGTTCTTTTTCAGGAAAGTGCATTTATTACCTTTCATTGTTGTATTTTATGATGCATTTTTCATATGTGATGTTATTTTTTAGTGGTTATATGAATCTCGGTTGTTATTTACTTGCGTTCCTGGTTTAGATTTATGAGGTTACGTAGCGGCCGTGTTTATTCATATAGGTTTCAAGATCACTTAGAGAGTAGGCGTGCGGATAGGAAACTTAGTAGGAAAATGACTCCTCCAACCCCAAGTGGGAGTGACCCCACCACTTCCCTACAGAATCCTGTATTATTCTATTTAACACTTGTAACAGCAATGTTACCTGAACCTTTGGTTAAGTGTTTTGATGAAAAATTACAATCAGATAGCTCAGAATTAGATATCTATAGGCAAGTTCGGAAACACTTGTCCAAGTGTACAGATCTCGATCCTTCTCTGATTCAGGATTTTACAAAGCAAGAAAACAAAAATCATGCGTCTACATCACCGCAACAGGTTAACTTAGTCACTAATAATCCATCAGCAGTCATTTGTTACAATTGCAAAAAACCTGGTCATGTGATAAATGAGTGTAGGTCCCGCTATTGTTCAATCCATAACAGTACGCATCATAAGTATAGTCATTGCAATGCAAGAAAGAAGAATTTAAACAGTAACAAAAACATTCAAAACACTGGTAATGACGCTAAAAAGCAACAGTACCATGGGGGAAAGAACAAACATTACAAGCAGAACAGTAATGCAGGTCAGAAACAAGTACATTCAAATCGTTCCTCGGGAAAGCCAACTTCAGGCTCAGCAGTTCCAAACAATAATGCGTCAGTGAATTTTCCGAATGCCGGCGGGCAGACAAACACCACATAGCCAGCTTAAAGGGGGAGGAGAGTGATATTGGGTTATCATCACTTTTTGAATCAGATAATAAGTTTAATGTTCTCCAAGATATGTGTGAATAGAATTTTCCAGAAATCGAGGTAGTGTCTCCCAAACATGCAGAGCACGGTCCCGTAGATTTTTGCAAAATACACGCTATTATTGGCTCAGAAGAAGTTAGACCCACTTTGCATGCAGTTAGCTTAGAACACAAGCATTTCACCTTGTTTTTTGATTCAGGTAGTCCACGTAATATAATGGATTTACGTACCCATCACCTTTTATTTTCAAGATTTCCCATCGAACGCTCTGATGTTCGTTTGTCAGGAATAGGCAATAATGAATTAGATGTAATTGGTACATCTCAGATACAATACAGGTTGGGGCAACGTACTTTTACGGATACCTTTATCATAGTTGGCAATATTAATATGTACCCAGTAGTTATTATGGGATATCCATCAATGTCATTACATAACGTAATTTTAACACCCGCAAAACACGGAGTGTTTATAAAAGGGAAATTCTATCGGTCTTCACACACATTGAAATCTGTTTTGGATCAGAAGGAGACAGAGAGTAAGAAGATAACGTATATCGAAGAGCCAGTCACTTGTCTCATAAGCGATGATATTGTTACAGCAACCCAACATAACTCTCAGGCACCCGTCCTTGCTGCGTTCGCACAGACCATTGAGCCAAACACACCATCGTATCTCACGGTCAAGGTTAAAAGAAAATTCCCAGGCTCAGAGGTTTTAATGCTTCCTGATACCTTAAAGATCAATGGGCTTTCAGTCACGCAAGCATTATACACAGTAAATTCTGATCATCGGGTTAACATTGAAGTTTTTAATCACTTAAATGCTGCTTTAACAGTACATGAAAATCAACATATTGTCAATATCGAAGCATATAAACATCGAATCCTTACAGTTGCTGAAATTAACTCCACTGAATCAGCAACAGACGAATCTCTTTTAAAGGTAATTAAAGGCAAGATCGAAGCAGACATCTTAGACAGGGATATAAGCAAGAAATTTTTTTATCTTTTATCCAAATATAGTGATGTTTTTTCTACTAGTACTGGAGCTTTAGGCAAAACGGAAGTCATCGAACATCAAATTCGTTTAAAGGATAAAGACCAGGTCATTTACGTGCCTTCATATCGTCTACCGGCCAAATTTCTGAATGAAATCAATGTTGAGGTAGATAAAATGTTAAAAGAGGGGGTTATTAAGAAATCTAACAGCCCTTATAATTTTCCCTTGATAGTAGTACCAAAAAAGGACAAAACCTGGAGGATTTGTGTTGACTTTCGCAAGCTTAACGACCAAACTATCCCTGATCGTTTCCCAGTACCTTGCACAGATGATATTTTGTCTCTATTAGGACAGAATAAATTTTTTACTTCCTTGGACTTACTTAAAGGCTTTCACCAGATACCCTTAGCTAAGGATAGTACCCAGTACACTGCTTTTAGTACAGCTAGAGGTCACTATGAATTCCTACGTATGCCATTTGGGCTACGTTGTGCTCCTATTACGTTCACTAGAATGATCAATATAGTGTTCGGAGATTTACTAGGAAATATTCTCCATGCTTATATGGATGATTTAGTTATATTTTCCAACACCTTGGAGGAGCATTTAAGTAAACTAGAAATAGTCCTTCAAAGGTTAAGAGAACATCATTTAAAAGTAAAAATTTCTAAATGTGAGTTTTTTAAAGACGAATTAGTCTATTTGGGTTTCATGGTATCTCGGCAAGGTCTTAAAGTAGTCCATGATAAAATCTCTGCTATTAGTAAATTTCCCGTTCCTACTAATGTTAAAGCCATACAGCAATTTCTCGGGGTTTCGGGTTATTATCGTCGGTTTATCCGAGATTATTCAGTAATAGCAGCTCCTTTAACTGATCTCATAAGGATGGACGTAACTTTTAAATGGGAATCCCAACATCAAATTGCTTTTGATACCTTGAAAGAAAAAATCAGTTCTGCTCCTATTTTAAAGTTTCCCGATTTTACTAAAGAGTTTATTATTGCAACCGACGCATCAGATCAAGGAGTAGGAGGTGTGTTACTCCAGTGGCATGACAATAAGTTTTTCCCCATTGCTTTTTATTCTCGCAAATTAAAAATGTCAGAGAAGAAATATGCAGTAATAGATAAGGAATGCCTCGCCATTGCTAATTCGTTGGTACATTTTAAATATATAATCTATGGGTATAGTGTCAAGGTTCTAACTGATCACAAGCCCCTTACTGACTTTTTTAAAGGTTTCAATCATAGTCCTAAAAGAACTCGGTGGCACATGATTATCCAGGACTTTGGAGCTAAAATTGGATACTTACCCGGTAAAGCAAACGTAATCGCAGATGCGCTATCTCGTAACCCAGTACCAACACACTCAATACCTTTCGCTGATCTAGAAGAAATTCCAATTCCTTCGCAAGCTATGAAAATTGCTATCGAAAATGGTCAATCGTTAGCCCAAGCAACAGAGAATATTACAGATATAGAATGGAATCTAGATTCAGTACGACAAGAACAAATGAAAGATCAGAAATTAAGAGTAATAATAGATGCATTAAATAGGAATCCAGATGATAAGGAATATGTGAAATATACGAATCAATATTTCTTGATTAAGGATAACATTCTATGCCGATCCGTGGCTAGGAGAACCAGGAGTTCAACACAATTAACTAACGACCAAGTGGTTGTACCTATCACATTAATCCCAATCGTTCTGAAATGGCTTCACAACCATCCTCTGCATGGTCATCCTGGGTTCGAAATAACCTCTCAAAAGGCCAAGTCATTATTTTACTGGTCTACTATGTTAAAAGATATTAAGACATATATTAAAAACTGTGATATATGTTTCCGTCACAAGGGCCATACTAAGAATCCTGTAGGTCTCGGAACTTATCCCGTGCCTAGCAAACCTTTTGAAAGGGTACACCTTGATTTATTGACAGGTTTTTACGAGACAGACCGGGGGAATAAAAACCTCTTGGTTATCATTGACGCCCTTACACGGTATACTGAATTAATACCACTAAAAAGTAAAACAGCCATTGAGTGCGCTAGGAAGTTTTACGAATGCTATATATGCAGACATGGAATTCCAAATATAATAATCTCTGACTCAGGTGGAGAATTCAATAATCACTTCCTTAACTCATTGTGCGAAATTCTGCAAATAAAGAAAGTCAATACGATGATATACCATCCTGAATCTAATGGATTGGTAGAACGGGTTAATAGAAAGGTGCTAGACATACTGCGTGTAAACATAGGCGGTATGGACCCAAACTGGGATATTGCAATACCCACCGTGTCCAGTACCCTAAATAACAATTATCATACTTCAATCCGTATGTCTCCCCATGAAGCTGTATATGGGATACCTGCTAGGTCACCTTTTCACATATTATCCCCGACATCTAGTTTATCAGATCCGTTGAAGGATATAATAGATGTTAGCCGAAGTAGATATCAAACACTTTATCAAAACCTCTTACAGGCTCAAGTGTTAATGAAGAATGCACATGATAAAAAAGCTAAGGTCACAAAGCCTTACCAAGAAGGAGATATAGTATATGTACAAGTCTATGTTAGAAAAGGGCTAAATTGGAAATTGTTGCCTAAGTTTGAAGGTCCTTTCATAGTTATAGAAGTTTTAATAGGTAACCGACTTAAAATTCGGAATCAGTCCGATTCAACCGATGTTCGAACAGTATCTATCTCTCATGTGAGAGCTTAAGACAATGGTTTGTTATGAAAAAGTTAATTATTGTGTGAATTTTTACATCATTTGGATGATGCGATGTTTTTGTTTCATTATTTACAAGTTATTTTCTTTTACAGGCTCCAACATGAAGCTTGTCAAATTATACCATGCACTATTCCTCTCAATGTTTATCGTAGCTGGGAAGAGTTCTGAAATAACTTTACATCATGGTTCTATAGTAGAGGGATGAATAATTTCTTTCTAACTGGCAGTAATATCGTTTTAGAAGTCAATATGAACGCCATTTTTACTAGCGAAAATGAAGTAATAACTTTGAAATCAGAATTGACTCTTTTTTATCAATCTCTGGCAGACTTGCATAAATCATTCTTAGCTAGCAGTGATCCAACGTCGCCGAATCAAGTCAGTGACACAATTAATATGCTTTTCTGGGAATTAAGGAATAAAACAAGCGAAGCTGAAATCTTGGCTCGTGATTTGCTAATGTGGTCAATACCTCATGACGTTACAGAAAGGCATAACCCACTTGTTCTAGCGGCATTAAATTTGGTTGGTTCCGTAGCAGGTCTTGGGTTAGGGATTTCAAATCGTTTAAAACTTCGCGATCACGGGGTTAAAATCGAAAATCTGGAACATCAACAAGAGGTATTAGCAGGAGAACTAAACAAACAAATTCAAGCTTTGAACAGCGCAATCAGTAAAGTAAATGAACAGTCACGACGTTTCAATCAGATTCATGACACTCAAGTTTTGTTAGCAACTTTGATGTATTATCACGCTAAAATTAATCATGTATACTCGAGAGTTTCAAGCTTTATCGAAAAATCAAAAGATTACGTGGAAGCTATAACACTTGCTGCTAAAGGCGTGTTGTCTCCTCATTTGTTACCGATTAAAGATCTTACTCAGATTATCAATAATGCTCACGATAAAATGCGCTATGTTCCAGTAGTAGATTTCCATAAAGTTGAATTTTATTACAGCTTGATTACAGTTAAAGTTGACCTTGATAAGATCGTAATCGACATTCCTTTCAACCCATCAGACGCGTGGAAAGCGTATAAAATTTCGCCTTTTCCCACGTATGTATCTAACGTCTCGACACCTATTATTAATAATCTGTCAGCTCTAGTATTGGTTTCCGCCAATAAAGAAGCTTTTACGGTAGTCCGAGACCAAGCACTGTTAAATGATTGCCATGATGTTATGAATAATGTAGTGTGCAGGATCGATTTGTTTGAATTCTTAAACATTACGTCATTGAATTCATGCGAATTGGACTTGGTACTTAACAGAACCTCTCCCCATACACATGAACATTGTTTGGCTGGTTTAGTACGGTATCGTGACAATCAGTTTCGTCACAGGCTCGTGAATGGCACGTCATTCGTCTTCTCTGCAGAACCATACATCGTCACTTGCCCAGATGGTACTAGGACAACAGGACACATGTTTGTCGTTAATGATGGCTGCACTGCAACAACGTCGTCACTCTTCATCCGAGCTAGCACATCCATCATCAGAGGCCGCAACTTCTTCATCAACACATCGTGGGGAAACACTAGGCTGCAAGGTCTAACAATTCCCTACAGCAGGCCCATCGAAAACGCTATTGCATCATTAGACTTGCTGTCTCCTGCGAGCCATTCTTCTGATCACCATGATTTTCTTCTCCTCTACACATTAATTGCCGTTGGTATGTTGCTGGGAGTCGTAGGCGTAATCGTCAGCGTAATGTTTTGGAAAAAAGCACGAGAGATGAAGGAGACCATTGCGAAATCTGCTGTTTCTCAAAGGTCAACGTTGGACTGGCGCAATTATATGTTCCGGGTTCAATAATGGAATTACTGGCCATTTTTTCATTAAAGCTCGAGTACACAGAGAAAGACTGAAAAGGTTCTATTTTCGGTGGTAATGTATGTGAGGAAGAGCTGAACATTTCTGGTGTTATCATTTATCTACATTTATTTCTTTAATAACCTATACTACATATGTATGTATCAATTGCGTGTAGTAGCATGTTGTTCATTCAACATTTTGCATTTTGGTTGTCCATACTGATTAATCTATCAGGATAACTGTTTGTTTATATAAACCTACCATATGGTTATTACCTTTTGGATACATTTTTTAAGCATTGATTTCAATCTCTATCATTGCAAGTGTATTCATATAATCTGTGCACAAATGTTTTTACTTCGTATACGAATTGCATTATCATTTCAGAATTGCATTATCATTTCTGAATTGCATTATTTTATTTGATTTATCCGGATTATATTATCTATATATGATTTATATGTTAATCATTAACATTGTCAGTATAATCAATGTTTGAGTTATATAACTTACCTTTTTTTTCTCACTTTGCTACATTTTAGTAAGACTTGTGTTCACAAATATGCAACATATTTCAGTATTTGCTGTCTTCAGTAATTACTATGTATCTCATTCACATTTTGAGTATAATGATATTTGGAAGTGTATATTTTCTTTTGCTTTCTGAGAATTTATGCTTACCTAGTGAATGCCTGTTTTGATGATTTCGTTCCTATTGTGTTTTACGTGGCCGAGCAAATGTCATATTTCATTTATGCCACATTTAAAGAAACTACGTTTCTTAGTAAATCTAAGATAATTCCCAACATATATATCTGTATTGATCATGAAAGGAAGGCTATTGTGAAATCTCCGTTTGGTCAAACCAGACGCAGACGTCATCAATAAGTACCTGTGTAGTGCTTTAAGACAGTGCGTCATCATACATTAGCATCCGTTTGCATAAACTCAGCGTTCTCCTTTTGCTCAGAGCTGGAGGCAAAGTCACGTAGCCGTGGGAAGTTCTTGGGAACGAGGTCATATGTTTGTTCGTGTGTGTGCATCTTAGTCTTGCTATGTAAAAGTGTGACAGCTTAGATATTAGATCGACATGGGAGATCATCCCGTGCAGACCAATTGTATTCTTTTGTAAATAAGTCTTTATACGAAATACAAGAAAAACCACTATGGAGTTTGTCTGAAATCCTGCAGAACATTGGTCTGATCTTCCAAAAACAGTCTTATTCTACAGCCATGAAGAAACTGAAGATGTCATAACCAAACTCTGACTGAGTTCCAAACACAGTCCTTATAACCAAACACCTGGAGGAATTTCTGATGAAATACCTTCATACAACATATTCCTTTCGCCCTTCCTTGTCAGGCAGTGCCCAAAATGCACCTTCAGTCGGGTGTGAATGTCTACTAAACCAAAGATTCAGCAGACAAATGCTTTATATTACTCTAATTTTCTCGTTAATGGCACTCATGTATATTTAGTAACCTAATTTCTCTGCATCATATGAGATATCTGAAAATTTATTCGATAAAGAATTCAATATTTTACGTTAATTGCGGAGAAAAAAAATAAAGGTTTTAACCTTAGATTCCTGTTACTTTAAAACAGGTACATTTACAACTATAAGAAAGTTACTGTAAATATTATAATACACTAACTTTCACTGACCCCCTTAAGGTAAATCTCCAAAGAAATATGAATAGACGATCATAAGTATTAAAATGCGATAACCGTAAATTACTGTTATTTTGAAACAAAACAGTTACAAATATAAGAAAGTTACTGTAAATATTAAACACAATAACTGTAAGTGATTTCCTTAATATAAGTCTTAAAACAATCACGGACTTAATTTTTAATTGTTGTTATAGTCAAATGCATGCAGCTAGTTTGCCTTCAGGAGGCATTACAATGAAATATACATGGTCTTCATTAGGTGTCGCCATGTTACTTAAGTGACGGCACAGTGCCAGACGTGACACTGAAGTCAATGGTGCTTATGAGCACGAAGCTAAGAACAATAAAGGACAGACAAATATATAAGTGCATGGTCTTTTCAATTCACGGACTCGGGGTTTAAATCACAAGGGAATAGCAAAGAAGGCAGATGATAATGTTAAAGATAAATGATGATTAATATGCCGAAATTATACTCTTTAGCCTGTGGAAATGGTTTAGGTTTATTCTTTTGCCCAAGGGGCTTCAAAGGGAAGTCTTAGGACTTACAAAATTGGGATGCCTGTCAATTGCACTCTCCATTGGCAGAGTGGGAACAAGGTAAACTATAAGCCTTTGCAAGGCATAAAATAATATGGTTAATTGAAGAAACTAATGAAAGGAAAAAATTAAAGGAAAAAAATAAATTACAGAGTTATAAGAAAAATAAATAGGTGAGGAAGCCTGACACCCTCTTCTGGATAGAGGTGCTAAGATCCTTGTAGGGTTAAAAGAATGGCACTGTGCCAAATTTGCACTGGTGCCAGGAGAGCCCAGCAGCTCTCTTCAAGCTACCTGACATTACCTACGCCCGTGATTTCTGCCACAGTTCTCCTTGGTAGGGGAATTGGTGGAACCGAACCCGAGGAGGACATTACAGTGCCACCTGTGTCGGCTTCTTTGGCGGCTGAAAGAGGGCATTCATTGCAGGCTCTACCCCAAGTTGTGGCAGTTCCGTGAGTTCATCGACCATTTGAGACATGGCAGAATCCCTACCCATGGCTATGTCCATGGGGGACTGGGAAAGAAAGGAAGAGGTTGTGGTGGGCATGATAGGCTCACAGGTTACCATGACAAGCTCAGGCACTGGTTATGAGGCTCCACCTTTGGCTGAGCTTCCACTGTGGTCGGAAGAGTCCATCTCTCTTACTGGCGCTGGTGGAGGGGCCAGGCCAGGAGAAGAGAGGGGATTCAGATTTGGATCTCTTGAATGGAGATTGGGGGCGTGCTCTGGAGCTGGCAATAAGGCTGGGTCAGGCACTATTATTTTATTTGGAATTTGCTTGTCGTTCAGGACGGACGAAGCTTAACATGGCTCAGTGCATGCAAGTGGCACTGGCAGAGATTGTGAATTGAGTTTGCGATCTTCTGGAGGAGATCTATTTGGGGACCTGGAACCGGCACTGGGGCAGGGCCCGGCACCAGAATGGGATCTGGAATCGATCTTGATGGAGGGGGCCACTGCACATCATACTCAGGTGGCACTGGTAGTGGAATGAATGCAGGCGTTTGAGGCTTACTCATGACTAATGAATGATTTGGGGATTTGAATCCCTGGATTTCAGTAACTTAGATGGGAACTGGAAGTCCTGTCCCAGGAGGATGTCATAATCTCCAGGAATATAGCTTGCTACCTCAAGGGTGCAGATTTTGGATCTATGAGGTCTTGTGGCTCTCAACTGAACAAAAGGGAGTATCATTTTAAATTGATTGATACTCTCAATGGTGACGAGTTTACATCAGTTAATGATAGCTCCATAAGGAAGTTTGTCTTTCCTTATAAGGGAAATTTGTGAGCCAGAGTCACATATATGGGACCCTCGTCTGGAGGGCCTAAGGACTTTGGCAATGGCAGGAGCATTTTGATTTATTATTAGGGCATTTTGACCATGTGGTTGAGTTGCCATAAACTTGGCAAGCCATGCAATAGCTCTGGCTGTAATCTGAGGAGGTTACAGGCTTGTTTGTTGGTAGATTCCCAGGAGAGGGTTTGAAAGGTACTGTTGGCTTGTTTCGGCAATGCTCTGTGGAATGTCTGGCCTTTTTGCAGAACCCAAATACAATGGGCTTCTGTGAGTGCCCATTCTTGGGCAGAGGGGTCCTGGAGGTGAAAGAAGGAGGGCATATTTTACATCCCAATGAACTTACATGGGCATGATGGGTGTCCCACGTGTTGGCGAGGTGACAGCACTCTGCTAGAGTCGTGGGCGCCTTTTTACATACTTGGGATGCTAGGGCAGAAAGGCTGTAATATAAAAAGTTTTCAATCTTGAACCGCTCAAGGATATCCTCAGTGGTGGAGACTTCCAGGGACTCTAGCCATTTAGACAGGGCCCTATCTGACTGATATGCCCAGTCAGACCAGGTCTGTCCTGCTTCCTTTATCTGGCCTCTCTAGCATCGTATCCAGTGTTTGGGGGTGATCTCATACGCCTTAGTGAACGCCTGGCGTGCTTCCTCCCATTTCCCTTGATCCACCTCAGGGAAGGCATTGAAAGCAATTAGACCCTTTCCTCCGAGGAATTTTCCCAAGGGTAGGGAGACTTCGGCGGGGTTGAGTGGGTAGGCGCTAAGGACCCTTTCTGCCCAATCAAGCCACACCTCGGGCTCGGCCTCTCAAGCGGTGGCTAGAATCCCGCAACGCTACCTCTGCGAAAGAAATATAGACACTTGCCAGGTCAAGGACTTCCTACACTACGCCCCTCCGGCTCTTGCTACCTGCTTCTTGCATAAGGACCCTCTGACACTAAATGAGTGCTGTTGTTTGGCAGACCACTGGGACACTCACCACCCTAAGGCCAGTTCCTGGGTCCATAAGATTTGGCCCTCTTCCCCAACCTCAGGTCAGCCTCTGCCCAAGAATGAGCACCGTCACAAGAACCCCGTATGTGGGTATTATAAAAAACCCAGGTACTCTAAGGAACAGTGCCGCTCAAAGGCTGAGAATCAGCAAGACACTCCTGCTGTGTCCCCCAATGAGATCATGCCAAACAAAGCCACGTCTGGCTCTGGAATGAGCAACAGAAGGCCTGCCCCCTCCAATGGGACAGTGCCACGCAGAGATTACAGCAAGAATCATTGCACTGCTTGTCAGGTTCAAGGACGCTCTGCTCTATGGGCTGAGTGCCCTAGTAAAACAAACCAACCGTCATTGCTTTGGTAGTGAAAAATCCAAAAACGTTAGACTCTCCAGTTGAAGGCCCTATATCTGTGGCACCTCCCAGAGGTAGCTACTGCATCTGCCAGGTCACAGCGTTCGATGACACTGGCGCACAGATCTCCCTCATAAGAGAAGATAAGGTCCGCTATGGGGCCACCATTGACAGACGCAAACTTCTAAAATGGAGGGTATCAATCGGATGAAAATGATTCTCCCCACAGTCAAGCTATGGGTTACAAGACCTCAAAGAAAAAAAATCTGCACTCTTGCAGTAGCTACTTATCTTTCTGGAGGCTATGACATCCTCCTGGGACAGGACTTCCGGTCCCCTTCAAAGTTACTAAAATCCATTGGTCCTAACCCCTCCACAAATAAATAAAAAACCAAGAGCCCTCAAGGACCTGCCTTAAACCCGCTGCCAGTGCCACTTGAGTGACCTGAGCAGTGCCAGATTCTGACTGTCAAGTCCCTGATAAATCACATTCCAGTGCTAGGCCCTACTACAGTGCCAGTGCCAAGGCACACCTAGAATTTTCCTCCAAGGGATCCCAGTCCAGGTCGCCTCTCCCCCTCCAGCTTGGCACCACTACCAGTGCCGGTGTGAGAGCCAATCCACAATATACTCAGGTCCCCTCCAGATTCCTCTGACCACAGCGAAAGCTCACCCAAAGGTGTGGCCTCGCCACTTGTGCCTGAGCTGGTCATGGCAACCTGCAAGCCTCTCTTGCCCACCACAACATCTTCTCCCCCTTCCCAGTCCTCCACAGACAAAACCATGAATAAGGATTCTGACATATCATAACTGGCCGATGAATTCAAGGAACTGCGACGACTAATAGTTGAGCTTGTAACAAATGCCCCTACTTCAGCCATCGAAGGAACCAGATCAGATGGCACTTCTATGTCTCCCTCGGACTCGGTTCCACCAATTCCCCTACCAAGGAGGTCCACAAAAGAAAAGGTCATGTGCACAGACAAATGAAGGTAGCCCAATAAGAGCTGTTGAACTCTCCTCGCACTAGTGCCCTCTGACACAGTGCCTCACCTTTGTCTTACAAAGAACTTTGGCACCTCTGTCAAGAGAAGAATGCCGGGTTTCTTCCCGTCTATTCTTCTCACAACAGTGTGACTTAACTTTTTGTAATGTTTCCTTCTACCACTCTGATCATTTCTCTCTCGCTTTCCAATCTTTTAATTTAGTGTTTTCATGGAAATCTTGCCCCTACATTAATCCTTGTAAGAGCCTATAAATGGCTCCTCATCTTAATTTGATTCCCACTCTGCCAGTGCAGAGTGCAATTTCCAGATTTTTTATACTGTAAGTCCTTTGACTTCCTATTTAATGCCTACAATGGCATGGTAACTTTCAAATTGAATATAACAGAGCCATTCGACCTAATGGCATGAGTGCCACTCCTGGCACAGTGCCATTACCATCGTCATTGGCAGATGCTCCTGCCAGAGGAGTTATGCACTCTGGCTGCCTTTTTGTTGCCCTATGGGTATAAAGAATAAGCCTAGCCAGCTTTCATAGGCTAAGAAATTCATTTCTGGTAAATTAGTCATAACTTTTACTTCTCTTGCTTCTGTCATTTATTTTACTTGTGACTAACCAATGCCTCTTGTACTTTACTTACTTGATTGTCCTTCATTGTACTTAGCTTCACGACGCAAGGCACCTGTGTTCTTAATGCCACATATGGCCCGTGTTTCTGCATACCAGTATTGTGGCATCACTTAACCTAAGCCAACGAATACTTCGTTGTGATGCCTCCTCAAGGAATCCTAACAGCATGGCTCTGGACTGTCAAAGGAACCTTATTAATTAAGTGCATGTCTAACATGAAGTTTAACTCCGTGCTAATCCTTTCATTGTTCTCCGTGTCGTTACCTAGATTTATGAAATATTAATTCATAGACCTTTTTTAATTTTGAATTTCATATAATGCTGCTTTAATATAATATCATGAAAGATATATGAATTTAATTTGAAGCATAATGTAAAACTATGTAACATCCAATTTAAAAATCAGTGAGATGTACTTTGCTTTGATTTACTTGCAGAATTGATTATTCTTCCGAAATCTAATGCTACCACAAAAGGGAAGTAAAGAGTTATCAGTTTGTTCAGTGGAGTTCACCTAGTTGTTGACATTTCCACCCAATTCAAGGTGCAATTGTCAACTTTGTGGGGAAGCTGTTGAGTAGGAAACGACTTTTTAAGCAAACCCAAACCTTCAGCCTGCCTTTCAACCCAATATAACGTAATTTCGTACTGATAACTAACTGAAGAAGGGCGTGATTAACTCAGCCCCTACATAAGCTTCTCTCCATGCTCCCCTTTTTCTTGCATCCGTTTATCTTTCCTAAAGACCTGGTGACTGCTTAGATTACCTCTTTTCAGATAAAGGGCGAATGGAGACGAAGCCTGCCGAAATCAGCCAGAAAGGATGAGCCCCCCATAAAAACTGGTGAACATGGATTACCAGAAGTCACCAGTATTGGGAAGATTCCAACATAGAAAAGAAGGTGACTGAATCACCACCTTGCAATCCCAGTGACCTCTGGAAGGAGCAAAAAAATAAGCCCCAGAGGTCATATAAGGCAAGAAACAGCGGTCGTCGGCCTGAGAAACATCCCAGTAGCAAACCGACACACATCCCCTTGCATGCTCTTTATTGAGCTGAATCCTTTCGACCACCTAGTGACATTACCTGTGAATTCCCATTAAACTCATCCCTCCAGAACTGGTTAAATTCGACGAGGCCCCTCCCTACATCGCTCCATTATAAGGTAACGTCCTGATTCGAGGTTCTTTCAACAGTCACATATCTTTAATCTTCCACTGCACTGTCATTTACTTTATTGAAATGTGTGTTATCACAAAGACCTGCCTCACTTAGCTCAGTGTGAATTTTAATGCAAAT
>JANJGK010000020.1:47037974-47075405 GCA_039081455.1 Macrobrachium rosenbergii | reverse complement strand
TATATATATATATATATATATATATATATATATATATATATATATATATATATATATATATATATATATATATATATATATATATATATATATATATATATATATATATATATATATATATATATATATATATATATATATATACACACACATTCAGGCTGAAGTATACAACAACAAGGAGGAGTCCAAAGCAGACGACAGTCAACAAAACAGTTGCATATTTATTGATAGAAACGTTTCGTGTTACTTAAACACATCATCAGTCTGTAAAATTGAAAAATACATATTAATTCTCAAATTCAAAATAAAAGCTAAATTAAAAACAGCAGTTACAATCTTTAAAATTACAAAATATATAAAAAAGTAAAAAAGAAAGGAGATTTTTTTTCTGTTAGTCTACCTAAGCAAAAGAATGGGAAAGACGAAGTGAGACCACAAGCTCACGCATGCCCAGAGTACACTTAGGCCAAGTGCAAAGGAGAAGAAGACACGTTGGAGTTTGGAAGAGGGCATGACGTTTAATAAACAAAGACACAAGGGTCATTAAGTAAGCCGATTGTTTGGTAGTTCCCAGGATGGAAAAAATGTTTTTTATCAATATTAACCTTGCATTTCACGGCATGATTTCTAATGCTAGAAAATTCGGGGTTAGTAATTCGTGAGCCAGTTCTGTAGCTCAAACCCAAGTGGCTGTAATACGGACCTGCAACATTCTCTTTGATGAGCCAATATAACTACCAAGGCATCTTGGGCATTCAAATTTGTAAAATAATAATATTGGACTTCATAATGGTCTGTAGCTTGGCCTTATAATTAAAAAAGCCGCCAATCTTTAGTGGATTCATAAGTATTAAGTTTAGTTTTAGAAATCCAAACTCTTTTTCAATGATTTGTTTGACTTTGGATCTAAGAAAGGAGATATGTGGATGATACTTTTGCCCTATTTAAACATTCTTGGCAATGTCAGTCTTTTCTAGATTACGCGAACTCTAGACATCCCAACATTAGATTTACTATTGAGCAGGAGACTGATAATACACTGGCTTTTTTATACGTAAAAAAAAAAACCCTCTTTGACCATAATTTTAGTACATCAGTTTTTAGAAAAAGTACTTATACAGGCCTTGGAGGTAACTTTTATAGTTCGTGTTATTTTTCTTTTAAAATTAATGCCATAACGACTCTAGTTCTTAGAGCCCTTCGTTATACATCTAGCTGGGTAAATTTCCACTCTGAAATTGAATTTTTACTGGAATATTTCACCAAAAACTCCTATCCAAAAAGACTTTTTTATAACATAGTTAATAGGATTTTAGCACGTAACTTTTCTGATTCAATTGTCAAATATAATGTTCCGAAACTGACCATGTACGCCTCGATACCATATACGCACTCTGACTTTCTTAGATCCAAAGTCAAACAAATCATTGAAACAGAGTTTGGATTTCTAAAACTAAACTTAATACCTATGAATCCACTAAAGATTGGCGGCTTTTTTAATTATAAGGACAAGATACAGACCTTTATAAAGTCCAATATTATTATTTTACAAACTTGAATGCCCCAGATGCCTTGGTAGTTATATTGGCTCATCAAAGAGAATGTTGCAGGTCCGTTATTACAGCCACTTGGGTTTGAGCTACAGAACTGGCTCACGAGTTACTAACACCGAATTTTCTAGCATTAGAAATCATGCCGTGAAATGCAAGGTTAATATTGATAAAAAACATTTTTTCCATCCTGGGAACGACCCTTGAGTCTTTGTTTATTAAACGTCATGCACCTCTTCTAAACTCCAACGTGTCTTCTTCTCCTTTGCACTTGGCCTAAGTGTACTCTGGGCATGCGTGAGCTTGTGGTCTCACTTCGTCTTTCCCCTTCTTTTGATTAGGTAGACTAAGAGAAAAAAAATCTCCTTTATTTTTCACATTTTTATATATTTTGTAATTTTAAAGACTGTAACTGTTGTTTTTAATTTAGCTTTTATTTTTAATTTGAGAATTAATATGTATTTTTCAATTTTACAGACTGATGATGTGTTTAAGTAACACGAAACGTTTCTATCAATAAATATGCAACTGTTGTTGACTGTCGTCTGCTTTGGACTCTTGCTTGTTGTTTATATATATATATATATATATATATATATATATATATATATATATATATATATATATATATATATATATATATATATATATGTATATATATATATATATATATATATATATATATATATATATATATATACATATATTAACTTTATCACATACATAATTGTTCTGTGCATTAGTAGAATTACTAAAAGGACCTCATTCAAACTGGATGGTATCTAATGGAGTTTTTATTCAAAAAGTTACAAGCTTTCTTGGACAAACAGTCCTCATTATCAAGTATCCGTACCTTGATAATGTGGACTGTTTGTCCAAGAAAACTTGTAACTTTTTGAAAAAAAAAGAAAACCAATAGACATCATCCAGTTTGAATGAGGTCCTTTTAGTAATATATATATATATATATATATATATATATATATATATATATATATATATATATATATATATATGTGTGTGTGTGTGTGTGTACCTCACTTGTTGGCCGTGTGGGTAAAGGTGTTACTGTAATCCTGAGTTCTTGTCTTTCGTTTGTTCGAGCCAACAGGACAATGAACTTATTATCAACTAAAAAAATTCCCCTTTGGGACCATATATGAAAATATATTATTTCCGAGGTAGAGCGAATTGGATATTATAGGACGTTAGTAGCTTAATGCTTGTATATGAATCACGGTGATGTGATAAAAAGTCATACACACACACACACACACACACACACACACACACACACACACATATATATATATATATATATATATATATATATATATATATATATATATATATATATATATATATATATATATATATATATATATATATATATATATATATATATATATATATATATATATATATATATATATATAGGTCCTGACCGGTTTCGACTCTTTCCAAGCCATTGATGAAGGACTGATGTATAGAGTTAGAAATCCCAACACATGTACTACAGAGACAATACTGACGATCATGCACAGCCAGTTGGGACTGCAGATCCCCAACTGACGGTGTCAAAGTAGGAGTGGCTTCAACGCTCATTAGGGCTAGTAGTAGAAATCACAATATACTCTTAAGGGACAATACCACAAACATACAGACCGTAGGAGACTACAAATTCACAACTGACAGGTGTCAGGGGAGGGGCAAGAAAATTCTTAAGTACTACAACTATTGTATTGTGTTTACAAGTATGATAATCCTCTTTCTATACATCGCTATGTTTTCCTTAAAATTTAAACATTTTACAAATTTCTGTTGATATCATAGGATCAAGTTTATACATGCCTTGACTGATATTCGTGTTATGGCCATAACTTTCTTTTATAAAGCTAGATTCAATTATATTACTTTGCGGTGCATTATTAGAATGCATTATATATTTTATTTTTCCTAGTTCATAGCGTGATTGTTCTCATTAACACATACAATTATGCCACTGCTTACCTGTGTACAGGTAGCGATGTATGGAAAAAAGAATTATCATTTTCGGAAACAGTGCTGGGCAGTAGTGATAATGAGTTTTATGCCCTTCCCCTTAACACCTGTCAGATGTGGATTTGTAGTCTCCTCGGTCTGTAGTTTATCGGTATTGTAACTTGAGAGCATTTTGTAATTTCTACATCTAGCCCAAGTCCGTCTTGAACCAATTTCTACCTTGACATCTGGTACTGGTGGATCAGTGTTCTCAAAGGGTTGTGTATGTTCATCATTACTGTCTGTATTACATATATTGTGATTTGTAGCACAATGTCTCAGTTCCCCATTAATAGCTTGGAAATTAAAGTCAAAACCGATCAAGACCTACACTCCATCTCTTATTTTTACACCTGAGTTAAAGTTTTTTATTAATATATATATATATATATATATATATATATATATATATATATATATATATATATATATATATATATATATATATATATATATATATATATATATATATATATATATATATATATATTTATAAACTGGGGGCTTGGTTGGGGAGAGAAGTGGAACAATTTCCTAAAAGTACTGCCAAAGTGCCAAGGGGGCCTGAGTTTATAAACAAAAGAAAATTATTTGAAACTCACCTTAGATTTTCCTGGATTTACAAGTAGGTGATTAAGGTCACTATTTGAAATTAGACTTCTTTTACAATTTAAAAGGGGTTTATTTACAGAGACTAGGCAAGTATGCAAGGAGACAACACAGACTGTAAATTGTAAACGATGTACAGGCACATAGAATATTCACAGTAGAGCAATAATTCAGTAGAGCAATAATTCAGTACTTGGCAAGTAAGCAATGTCAATATGGAGGGGCCAAGGTACAATCATCCCCTGTTATAACAATAACTCGGTTAGGTAACTCTTTAAGAAGAGTGAGCCTCAGGATAATGGAATCAGTAATGTAAATGTTCTGTGGGGCCAGGAACGGACTTGCAATCAGGCTGCGACCAGGAATTGTTGCAAAATTTGGATGGCAGTCATGAACAGGCAGACAATGATTGGCAACGGAGCAGATGATATCTCCCCTGTAAGAGAGGTTATGAGTTAACACCACACAAAATGAGAGAAATGAAATCTCCCTATAAAATATTACAAAAATGCACGTTCTTATATACTAAACATTATGTAGCCCTAGAAGATAATTATAATGAATCACGTAATCACAGTATTTGAATAGTAGGCCTAGTGGATTGGGCTGGGTACAATGAACATGTGTTCCCAACACACAAAGAGAAAACTTCAACACTTGTATCACTTAGACTAATTTGCCCTTAATTTGCACTGGGGAGGGGATAATTGGATATTTATCACTGGATCTTTTAGTTGTTTTCAAGGCACATTACAGGGCGATTTATGGGATGCTGAACAACTTAACAAAGGGAAATGCTTTGTGGAGGAAGGAATTGAAGTTTAAAGGAATGGAAAATTTAAGGGTTTTCAGGGAGGAGGGAAAGGGCTGGCTTACTGACTACTTGCAATCCACGAACCTGGTCTAAAGCTATTGGTGCCAAACAATCGATTAGGCCGTTCGTCAACGGTAGTTTCAACCAGTGTAGAGCGGAAAGGAATGCTGGACGTGCGTCCCTGACAAGATACAGGAAGTCTCTGGCTGGCTTCCCTCAGACGGCGGTGGCTGTGTTTTCGAAATTTAGGCAGATCGGACCTGCAAAAGTCATACAGCCAGCAAAAAAGCAGAGGGAAAGGATCCTTAAAGATTAAGTACTTAGAGGTTAAGGTCCTACCTGGCGGCTAGCTTCCCATACCTATCTACTCCCACATTGCGTGATGGGGGTGAAAAGGGGGTCCCCATTGTTTCCCCGGATCAGGCGACTGGGGAGAAGTGGGTCCTATACTGCTACAAACTGGCACAAGCCGCTATTGCCTGGTTCAAAATACGCTTGCTTCTCCCTCGCCCGCCGTATTTCCCTGCCCCAATCTTCAAATGAACAGAGAAACTACATTTCAAAATTAATGATGCACTGGCATCTAAATGAGGGAGGGATATATCCTTGACCAATCCCCCCTTTGGAAAGGCCTTCACACCCTTTCGGGTGTGAGGGTCTTAGCTAATTCCTCCCGACTGACAGCCAGTGACCCTACATAAAGTGTATTGTGGCACTGCAACATCTAAAGGAACCTACCTAACTGCTAAGAGGGGTTCTGAATTGGCTAATTTACAGGCCTAACCTACCTAAGGGTATAGACACTTCTGTTAACTGTCTCTGACGACAGGAGAAATCTACGCCTAGGCAAATACACATGGTAAGCACCTAACCTAACCTACTATCCCAACTATTCTGGCACTGAACGAGCTGGCACTAATGATTGGCATGCAATGAACTATGATCGGCACAACTCTTTACGATTAACACGCAACACAGGGACACATAGATAACCTGAAGGGTAATTCACAATGTATGATTAAGTAATGTATCAGTTTGAGTCTGGAGTGGGTTGGAAAGGTTAGTTGGAAAAGGGTTAATAGTACAAAGGCCTACAGTGTTAATGGTTAATACTACTGGATCAGAGGTCACACAGGCTACCTCCTCTGGGCAGGTGCCAGGATCACTCTGAGATGGAAGCGGCACTGTGCCAATGGGGCACGAGTGCCAAGAAGAGCTCATGGCTCTGATTTGTTAAGTGGATTACTTCCTCCCCTTCTTCTTCTCCGGGGGCCTCCAGGGTCTGGCTAAGCCATTCCCAGGGGGCGATGAGGGTACCGACTCTGCAGAACGGCCAGGAGTACCGTCAGGAGCAGGATCAAGGGCAGCCTGAGGGGCTACGGACTGATCTCCTACTTCGGCTGCTGCAACAACCGTCGTGGGATGGGAATCAGTGTCTGCGTCCTGGCTGGACAGTTCCTGGTTGACCAGAAAAGAGGTAATGTCCAGGCCTGCCAGAGGGCCGTCCTCAGCAGGCGGAAGAGTGAGGAAAGAAGAAACGTCAGGGGTCGGAGGCTCGCATTGAGCAAAGATTATTATTGTGACGTTTGGTGGATCTGATCCGGGTCATGTTCTGGATCTGGCACTGGCACTAACTCAAGGCCAGGCACAGGAAGTACGCTTGGCGGGGAGCTTCCAGCCAAGATAGGCGGAGTTTGGCACTAACCAGTGCTCGCAAGTGGCACTGGCAGCGAATTGGTGTCAGACAAAGTTGAAGGGGGACCCGGGGGATCAAGACCCCTCGGTGTACCTGGCATGATTTGGGACGGCGATTCATGTCTTGATGAGAGGGCAAAGCCTCTTGGTTCTGTGGAGATGGCTACTGCGGCTAGCTTGCTGGGGCACTTTGACCATCTTTCGGAGTGCCCTCTTACATGGCAGGTCCTGCAGCGGTAATTTGCGAGATCCCTTTGTGATGAGGGAGTAATTATTTGGTGGCCACCGTCCGGTCACGAGATCTGCGGACTAGGCCTGGAATGTGGTCTTGGTGATTGGCGTACTGTCGCTATTAGGCAAATAGAAGGTTCTGCTGACAGCGGCACAGCTGTCACAAAGGCTGTGTCCCACTCAGAAGTGGTTGCTTCGGACACGCTGGCGGAAGCAGTCAGGCAACAGAGTGGTGTGGAGGTGGGACATCCCCAGAGGATGTCTCGTACAAGCAGGAACTCCACTCCGTGCCGAATACGCTTGACAACTCTAAAGAGGAGAACTTTGTCGCTCCAAGGGGAGATCACCCTGAGTTCAACTGTGGGGACGGTCAGGGACTGTTTGTCCACCCAGGTCACGGTCCACTTGGTGTGCTCATCTACCTTGGCACTGGCTGGCACTTGGGCCCGATTGATCAGGCTAATATCTGAGCCAGTGTCAGCAGTAGTTGGCAGGTGCACTGGTTGGCTGGAACCATCCAGAGAAGCCACTGAGATGGATTGTGTCCAAACCCTCTCAGGGTGAGTTCTCTCCGGGGGCCCGGCTAAGGAGGCTGTGGCATTGATCATGTTGATGTGCCTGGGTGTGACCACATGTTTTGGGCATGCAGGATACCCAGAAGAAGAGTGTCCTGAAGCTCCACAGTCTTGGCAGGGTCCCCTGTGATAGGTTGATCTCCCAGCAATGACGGTGTGCTGGGAAGATGGTGTGGAATTAGGTGGAGAGGAAGACTGACGGTTATTGATAGGCTGCTGAGAGTTGTTGCCTGGTTGATTATTGTCCTTGTAGTGGCACTCTGCTTCAGCATGGCCATACTTTTTACAGATGGGGCACGAAGGTTTGTGAGGCGGTCCGTTCCGTGGGCGAGTGAAACCCGAGAGGTGTCCGGGTGGTACTATTTTGCTCTGCAAGGTGCTCTGGGAGGGGTTGTAAGTCTCCCAAGCATCAGCTAAGCAGCAGGCTTCCTTGAGGGTGGCTGGCTGCTTATCACTAAGATACACAGCCAGAGGCCTGGGCGCACACTGGAAGAGGTCCTCCAGCATGGTCCGGTTGAACAAATCCTCAAAGGTGTCACACTGCATAGACTCGAAACAGCGGGTCCCAGCTTGGATCTTGTGACAGGCCCATTCTGTCCATGACCAGCCGACATTCTTAGCCATACCTCGGAATCGTTGTCTCCACCTCTCAGGGGTTATTTCATACACCTTAGCGATGGCCTCACGGACGGCAGCCATGTCCCCTCGTTGATCTCTTTCCAGGGCTCGATGGGCAGCCTTAGCCTTCCCGTCTAGGTGCTTGGTAAGCAGTAAGGCCTTCTCAGCCGGGCTGACGTCATAGGTGTCGAAGAGGAATTTGATCTCTTCGAGCCTTTGTTCCAGCTCGTCTTCAGTCCATTTGCCCACAAGGTTATTCACTGTCGACAGAGAGGTATTTAGTGCAGATGGAGTGGGGCTAGAGGCTTGTTGGGCTGCGAAAGCTTCTGCGCTTTCCTTCTTCTCTCTCTCCAACTCGAGCTCCCTATCCTTAAGGGCTAGTTCATGCTGTCTTCTCCTTTCTTCTTCTTCGCTTTCACACTGTCTCCTCCGCTCCTCTCTTTCTTCTTCTTCTCTCCACTGCTCGGCTTCTTGCTGCCTTCTCTGCTCCTCTCGTTCTTCGTCTTCTCTCCGCTGCTCGGCTTCTTACTGTCTTCTCTGCTCCTCTTGTTGTTCTTCTTCTCTCCTTCGTTCGGCTTTTTGCTGTCTTTGTTCTTCTTCATTTTTTCTCTTTTCAGCAATCGGTTCCTTTACAAACCTTTGAAGGGCCTGTCCTGAAAGGCTGTCCTCCTTCCCTATATTCCTGAAATATTGGTGCTCCTCGGTTGACATGTTGCTGATGGGGAAGGGGTGCTGAATAGATTAACTGGGTGTTCCCAGAGGAAAGGGTTTGTGATGATGAGGAAGTGTCCTTAGATTATTGGCACTTCAGTGAGTGGCACCTTTAAATGAAGTGGCACTGTAGGGGAGTGTGCCATGCGAAGGTCACACTAGGGGAAAGTGTTCCTGAAGGAAGTCTGAGTCCTTATGGGCGGATATGCTAGTAATAGAAGTGCTCCTGAAGGCTCTATGTTCCTTATGGGCGGATGCACTGTTAATGGGGTGTTCTTGAAGGAGCTGTGGTCCTTATGGGCGGAAACACTGGTTGTATGGCACTCTGTCTCTTCAATACAGGTGCAATGGCTTATAAGAGGTTAATTTGGTTGGGTGGTACTGTGGTGCCGGTGCGCTCTGTGGAGCAATGCAAAATGTCAGTGCATGAATTGGCACTGAAGGTGAGGTAATCTGCCTTAGCAGAAGGTAAGTAGGGAGTAAAAGGTAAATGAGAGACTCCAGCAGAAGGGAAGAGAAAAGGAAAGTGAAAGGAGAAAGATAAGTGATTCAGTGATTGGGTGCTTAGCAGTGCCGCTGATTAGTGGCACTGAGAGAAATGGAAACTGGATGTGACACGAGTGGGTGGCTAGTTATAAGAACTAGAGATCGCTGCCTAACATGAGGACAGGTAGGATACGAGGAATGCACTCAATATGCAGTTTAGCACTTGCAGTATAAGCTAGTCTGAGATAATATATACCCAACTCGTGCACTACAGTTGAACGACGCATAATTAGATAGATGTACATGTGCTCTATAGCATACAAAAAATTATCTGGGCTGAAGCACTGAAAAGGAAAAACGGGTATACGCGATTATTCGCAAAACACAAGTGCTCATAAATTTCACGCACTGTGTATATGATAAATTTTTTATGAGTAATGAATTTGAAATTTTAGCTTGCTTGGATTAAAGAGAAGTCTTTGTATTTGCTTCTATGATTCCTGGGTTGGTTCCCAAACTCGTAAATAAATTATGTCTGTCCCGTGTTAAGATGAAAGGATAAGCGAGGGAAAAAAAAATCTCTCTCTTTCTCTCTCTCAGTGAGCGTTGTTTAATGGAACGTACTTGTTATGAAATTTTAAAGTTACTTTCTTTTATGCTCAAGAGAAAATAAAGTATATTTGTAGAATTACGTTAAGTTAAGGCTTCTTTTGCAATGAACTTTTAGTATTTACTTAATTTTTTGCTGTCTCGCACTCGTCAAGATACGTGATATGGTAGGCAAAGGGTTTTCTAATTGTTTCAAAGATACTTGCGGTTTACGTTAGGGCACACAGAGGGAAGGGAGGTTCGTTCTGTGAACGAACTTTGTGGAACTGCTTCGCTTGTGGAAACAGCTGACAGGACAGGGAATGGGAAGGAAAACACTCTACTTTCTTCAATAAATCTGGGTTTTGAATGAAAAGATGAATGGTTTAACGTTAAACATCAACAGTGTCTTTACTTTACTTTTAATACACTGGGAGGGTGGTTAAATAACTATGCTTGGAAATGTTTTTATTTCTCCAACACTGGGATGATCCACGCATGCGCCGATTTGAACAGAACGTTTGCTAGCTCGTCGTGTAAATGCCAGAGACCACTACCCGGTTTCCTGTAAGCTACTAGTTATCCCAAAATTTATCACTGATCGAGAAATTGTACACTTTCTCGGCTGTAACTATTCTGAAATAAACTCTTAGCTACTTGTTCTCGCTAACAATGCAATAGTTACCTAACAAACCACTTCCTAATTCCTATGTTCACTCGTCCGGCAACACAACACTTTGCGCCTACACTTTGGAAATTTTCCGGACGGGAAATTCGCGCCTACCTCTCTGTTTCGCTAACTTAAGAACCTATGCTTTCTCCTGTGTTCTGAATGCTTGTAACGACAAGAGATTTGTTGCGTTTCTTCAAAGAAATATTAATATAACTTTTCTTATTTAACCTTACGTATCCTTAATGTTAAAAGACAATGATGTTATGTCATTGCGGAGTATAATAAGAGCGCGCAAATGCACTCACGTGCACACACACACACAGACACGCACCCAGACACAGAGGCTAATTAACGCTAATGTGACTAGATCCTGGTATGTCGGTTGCCACTGTTATAAACTGGGGGCTTGGTTGGGGAGAGAATTGGAACAATATCCTAACAGTACTGCCAGAGCACCAAGGGGGCCCAAGTTTACAAACAAAAGAAAGTTATTTGAAACCTACCTTAGATTTTCCTGGATTTACCAGTAGGTGATGAAGGTCACCATTTGAAATTAGACTTCTTTTACAATTAAAAGGGGTTTATTTACAGAGACTAGGCAAGTATGCAAGGAGAAAAAACAGATGGTAAATTGTAACCGATGTACAAGCACATAGAATATTCACAGTGGGGCAATGATGCAGTACTTGGCAAATAAGCAATCTAAATATGGAGGGGCCAAGGTACAATCATCCCCTGTTATAACAATAACTTGGTTAGGTTAAAATTACATTAAATCATCTCTTATGGTAATTCTTCAATTAAGAAGGGTGAGCTCCAGGATAATGGAATCAGTAATGTAAATGTTCTGTGGGGTCAGCAACGGACTCTTGCAATCAAGCTGCGACCAGGAATGGTTGCGAAATTCGGATGGCAGTCATGAACAGGCAGACAAAAATTGGCAACGGAGCAGATGATATCTCCCCTGTAAGAGAGGTTATGAGTTAACGCCACACAAAATGAGAAAAATGAAATTCCCTATGAAATATTAAAAAATGCACGTTCTTAAATACTAAACATTACGTAGCCCTGAAGATAATTATAATGAATCACATAATCACAGTCTTTGAATAGTAGTGGATTGGGCTGGGTACAATGAACACATGTTGCCAACACACAAAGAGAAAACTTCAACACTTGTATCACTTAGACTAATTTGCACCGGGGAAGGGATAATTGGATAATTATCACTGGATCTTTTACTTGATTTCAAGGCACGTTACGGTGCGATTTATGTGATGCCAAAGCAGGACAACTTAACAAAGGGAAATGCTTTGTAGAGGAAGGAATTGAAATTTAAAGGAATGGAAAATTTAAGGGTTTTCAGGGAGGAGGGAAAGGGCTGGCTTACTACTTGCAATCCACGAACCTGGTCTAAAGCTGTTAGCACCAAGCAATCGATTAGGCCGTTCGTCAACGGTAGTTTCACCCAGTGTAGAGTGGAAAGGAACGCAGGATGTGCGTCCCTGACAGGATACAGGAAGTTTCTGGTTGGCTTCCCTCAGATGGCGGCGGCTGTGTTTTAAAAATTTAGGCCGATCGGACCTGCAAAAGTCATACAGCCAGCAAAAAAGCAGAGGGAAAGGATCCTTAAAGATTAAGTACTTAGAGGTTAAAGTCCTACCTGGCGGCTAGCCCCACAATGCCTATTAAGCTTCCCATACCTATCTATTCCCACATCGCGTGATGGGGGTGAAAAGGGGGTCCCCATTGTTTCCCCGGCTCAGGCGATTGGGGAGAAGTGGGTCCTATACTGCTACAAACTGGCGTGAGCCACTATTGCCTGGATCAAAATACGCTTGCTTCTCCCTCGCCCGCCATATTTCCCTGCCCCAATCTTCAAATGAACAGAGAAACTGCATTTCAAAATTAATGATGCACTGGCATCTAAATGAGGGAGGGATATATATATATATATATATATATATATATATATATATATATATATATATATATATATATATATATATATATATATATATTATGTATATATATATATATATATATATATATATATATATATATATATTATGTATATATATGTATATATGTATGTATATATATATATATATATATATATATATATATATATATATATATATATATATATATATATATATATATATATATATATATATATATATATATATATATATATATATATATATATATATATATATATATATATATATATATATATATATGTATGTATATATATATATATATATATATATATATATATATATATATATATATATATATATATATATATATATATATATATATGTATATATATATATGTATGTATATATATATATATGTACGTATATATATATATATATATATATATATATATATATATATATATATATATATATATATATATATATCAAGAATTGTGGGCAGTGGAAACAGACTGGTACATAAAAACATCTTTATTTGTGCCGACGTTTTAAGACAACTAGTCTCATTTTCAAGGCTGCAATAAAAGAATAAATATTGAGAACACATAAAATATACAAAAATCTCCTTAACATTTGTACATAACCATAGTTTATGCGTTGCTGGGGGGTACCAACCTATATAGAAGGGAGAAGGAGGGCGACTGGAATATGGGTAAGTGAAGTGCAAGGAAAACGGTTACGACAGGTAGAGAGGGGTGGAGGAGTTTTAGGCATTCAACAATGGTACTGTCTGTTTGACAATTAACGATTCCAGAATAGAGAGTGCTAGCTCGGAAGAGGCCCTTGTAATGATTTTAAATTGATCGTATTCAATGTTATTACCACATTTTTTGGCATGCTCCCTGATATTTGAAAATTCGGGATTACTTAGTTTATTACCCGTTCGATAGCTCACACCTTTGTGAGAATCGGCGCGAACCTTAAGAAGTCTTTGGGTGCAACCCACGTAAGTTCCTCGAGAACACCGAGGACAATCATATTTATATACTACCCCAGACGTCATAAGGTCGCTTAAACGGTCATTAATATTGAATAAAGAACCAATTTTTGAATGATTCTTTGGAATTAGATTAATGTTTAGGGCTCCATAATGGCTAGAAATAATTTGAGAAAGCTTTTGGCTAAAAGTTTTATCATGTACAAATGGAACACTGGCATCGACTTGAAGTTTGGGAACAGTTGGAATTTTGTACTTTGGCATGAAGTTGTCCTCTAATATTTTCCGCACATATTGAAAAAATAAGTTTGATGGAAAATAATTGATGGTGAAAAAACAGTGTAAAAATTTTATTTCCTTATTAAAAACATGCCAGTTCGAGGATAAATGGAAGGCTCTATATAAAAGAGTAGACAAAGCATTTAGTTAAAAAAAAAAAAAAAAACAGTTACTATAAAAGTTGGATCCTAAACCAGTAAAAGTGGGTTTCCTCCAAATACTCGTGTTAAACAGTCTGATTCTCATGAAACTGAGACATCTAAAAAGGATAACTTATTATCCTGTTCAACTTCAATACTAAATTTTATATTCGGATGTCTACTGTTAGCGAAATCGAGGAATGCTTCAGCATCAGACCGAGATCTAAACAGGGTAAAAGTATCATCTACATACCTTTTGTAGAATAAATGGTAAATACTGAGAGGGCAGCTGTCCAGCAACTGCTCCTCGAAGTGACACATAAAAATATTTGCGAACGTTGGGCCCAGAGGGGAACCCATCGCCATCCCATCAATTTGTTTAAAAGCAGTGTTCGAAAGTCTTTGGTTCTTTTTACATAGTAATATATTTACTATATAATTGTGGATTTTTATTACTCATTAAAGGCAGTGTCCAGCACAGCAAGTTCAAGGAATCTTCTAAAATCATCGGAGTTAAAATTATGGAGTAAGGTATTAGGATCCGGATGTAATTTACGCATAATAATGTCAATGGTGTCTTCAACAGGAACATTTGTGAATAGACTCGACGTCAAGGTTAGCCATAACTAAGTCTGAGTCTTGAGGGAGAATGGCGTTCTTGAACACGTAAGAGTTCGTCAACGTATATTCATTTCTGGTGAGAGGTTCTAAAAGAGGAACCAGAAATTTTGCCGTTTTATAATTTGGGGTGTCGTAGGTTGTCAGAATAGGCCTCATAGGAACACCTTCCTTATGAGTTTTAGGGAGACCATATAAGACACCGAAAGAACCACCTGTGCTAAAAAGAGACCGATATACCTCTTCAGATATAGTTTTATTCTTTTTCAAATGGTTTAAAAAGCGGTTTATTTTATCCTCGATTTTAAAAATGGTACTGAAAGAATCCTTTGAAATTTTTTTCTTTATTCAGTATTAAAGACCGTTTAAGCGACCTTATAACGTCTGGGGTAGTATATAAATATGATTGTCCTCGGTGTTCTCGAGGAACTTACGTGGGTTGCACCCAAAGACTTCTTAAGTTTCGCGCCGATTCTCACAAAGGTGTGAGCTATCGAACGGGTAATAAACTAAGTAATCCCGAATTTTCAAATATCAGGGAGCATGCCAAAAAATGTGGTAATAACATTGATTACGATCAATTTAAAATCATTACAAGGGCCTCTTCCGAGCTAGCACTCTCTATTCTGGAATCGTTGATTATCAAACAGACAGTACCAATATTGAATGCCCAAAACTCCTCCACCCCTCTCTACCTGTCGTAACCGTTATCCTTGCTTTTCACTTACCCATATTCCAGTCGCCCTCCTTCTCCCTTCTATATAGGTCGGTACTCCTCAGCAACGCATAAACTTTGGTTATGTACAAATGTTTTTAAGGAGATTTTTGTATATTTTATATGTATTCTCAATATTTATTCCTTTATTGCAGCCTTGGAAATGAGACTAGTTGTCTTGAAACGTCGGCACAAATAAAGAATTTTTTATGTACCAGCCTGTTTCCACTGCCCTCAATTCTTGATATGTCTGACTGATTTGCTGTCCTGCCTGTATCCCCTATGTGTGTGTATATATATATATATATATATATATATATATATATATATATATATATATATATATATATATATATATATATATATATATATATATATATATATATATATATATATATATATATATATATATATATATATATATATATATATATATATATATATATATATATATATATATATATATATATATATATATATATATATATATATGAAGCAGAAGAAGAACATTCCTTTGTTCATTGTACATTATTCGCTGACGTTTCAGGACCATCTGTCCCATTTTCAGAAAGAAGTTAATTATACCTTACTTTTACCAGACCACTGAGCTGATTAACTGCTCTCCTTGGACTGGCCCGAAGGATTAGACTTATTTAACGAGCTATGAAATTAAAGAATAAAAGATAAAAACAGACCCAGGCTTAAATTTTTTTTAATATATAATGATATAAGTATAAAAGGCAACATGATAAAAAGCAACCAAGTTTGTCGCGTAGTAATGGAAAGTACAAATTGAGTGAAACTCGGGGCCCATTTGGTTCCAAAGGAAAAATCACCTGAGGTACAGAGGAGTTGACGTGCTCTGAGTATTTAGCTTGGGAACTAGCTGGTTAATGAAGAGTGATTCAAGTATTGACAGTTGATGGTCAATTGAAACTTTGCCTATTATTTTAAAGTCTGTTTGATCGATGTTATATTTACATTTTGTGTGTGTGTGTGTGTTTGTGATCTATTGTACATGAGAATTCGGTGTTTAATTCTACACCTGTTCGATAACTTACAACATGATGAGTCTAATCTCATCTCCAGCAAACTACGAGTGGAGTCCACGTGCTTCCCCAGGTAACATCTGGGGCAAATAAACAATTAAATGACTCCTGGGGTTATCAAAGGGTGAAGTTTTTCTTTAAATTTAAAAAAGGACCCAAAATGATTACCGTAATTACTTGTTATCGGTGTTCTTATAATGAATTTGCCTTGGACAGGCCATCATTAAAAAATACCATGTGTATTATAGATGCAAACGCAGGTTGTTTTACACAAAAACACAGTTTCCATGATAAGGCAAAATAAAAGTCTTTGATCAAAATAAACCTGCTGAATTTTCAAATAACGTGCTTAAAAATAACATACTGAAAGAGGCCAGTCCACAGCACAATATGAATGATGTAATACCTAGCATAATTTATTGTAAGGAAACGCTATGGATAAAAAAGGCAAATTTATCAAAATATAAGTAAACCAAATTAAATATAATGTATATAGACGTGCACCATCCGATGTCACGTATCATAAGACCCTTAAAATTTCGTCCCCAACGCAAGGTCCATCATATATTGTGTATTATCCAAGTTTCATATTCGTTAGCTCAGATAACATTAGGTTAACCTCTTTTCCTCAGTAATCCCATTTTCTTTTTAAATAAGTAAAAGTAAAACTAGTCTTTACTTACTGCTGGGCCCGCGTTCGAATCTCCGGCCCGCCAATGAAGAATTAGAGGAATTTATTTCTGGTGATAGAAATTCATTTCTCTGTATAATGTGGTTCGGATTCCACAATAAGCTGTAGGTCCCGTTGCTAGGTAACCAGTTGGTTCTTAGCCATGTAAAATAAGTCTAATCCTTCGGGCCAGCCCTAGGAGAGCTGTTAATCAGGTCAGTGGTCTGGTTAAGCTAAGGTATACTTTTTTTTTTTTTTTTGCTATTTAAACATACATTAATGGTGGTACAATCATAGTAAGCGGTGGGTAAGCACAAATGAGTGAGACCTTGGACGGGGGCGCGCGCTCGCGCGCGTGCGTGTGTGTGTGTGTGTGTGTGTGTGTGTGAGTGTAAGCATCAAGACCGCATGATTGCAACTAGTTGATTTCATTGCACTGATTAAAAACCACTTCTCTCTCTCTCTCTCTCTCCCTCTCTCTCTCTCTCTCTCTCTCTCTCTCTCTCTCTCTCTCTCTCTCTCTCTCACTCTCTGCAATTTAATCCTTCATACCTTGCATCATCAAACAAACCCACTTGACGAACCCAATCTCCGACTCGTATTTCTCATTAGGACCTGAGAACACAACGCAAATACAATACCGCTCAGACTCCGCAAAGCCACAGAATCTTTTATTAAAGTTCTGTTCAAACGAAGCGACGCTTTACGGTCAGCTCGGTTCATCATTTGTAATCCATCTGGAATGAGATGAGCAGGATAAGCATCCACTTGCACGGTGACAGGTGAACGGGACCAACTCTTCTTTTTAATCTGTGTTGGCAATTTGACTTACACTGAAACTTAATATTTACTAAATCACATTATGAATATTAGAGCAATGTTCGTTTAATAACCTGGTCTCCCACCTCTCTCTCTCTCTCTCTCGCTCTCTCTCTCTCTCTCTCTCTCTCTCTCTCTCTCTCTCTCTGTAAGAATCCTTGAAAGGACCTTACATTACCTTGATGCAGTTCTGCTTATACAAAGAAAGTAAGAAGCTGGTACCGACATTATGATGCAAAATCTTCCATTAAATTAATAAAGCTTTAAGACCCTTTTACAGTTTTGTCATTTAAAAAAAAAATGTAGAGTTTGAAAATATTAAATTATTCAGTTTCTCTATAAACAAAATAAACAAATACAGATGGAGAAGTATAAAGCAACAAGAATTCCGAAGTAATATGAGAATAACAGAAATAAGTAAAAAATGCGCCAAAGTTTCTTCAGCTCAATCGAGTTTTCTGTACAGCATATAATTAACGCCACTATGAAAGTAGATCGATCTTTCGGTGGTCTCGGTATAATTCTGTATGAACAGCGTCCCATGGTTAACTTTAACCCTAGATAAGATGATACTACTGAGGCTAGAGGGCTGCAATTTGGTATGTTTGATGACTGGCGACGGGGGCCGGGGTGGATGATCACCATACCAGCTTGCAGTCCTCTAGCCTCAGCAGTTTATAAGCCAGAAAAAGTGCGGAAGGACAGACATAGCCGGCACAATAGTTTTTTTTTTTACAGAAAACTAAAAATGAGAGCAGACAAATAAATATAAATTAACAGCTGAAATAACAACTTTTTAAAAATAGTGGCCAGTATTTCAGCTCTTTTTTATATATTATGGTCATCAGCATCAGTAAAACTGAATGGGAGACGTTTCGAAACTTTTGCAGTAAAATAAATAAAAGACTTATGGTCCAGGCTATCGGAGAGCGCCACAACTAAACAAATTGCAAAATTTCATAATCTGAAAAGCGAAGAGCGAGCAGATTCGCAGGGCCAAGGCACAAAAACTACTAACTAGTTTTCCGTATTCAGATAGTTTGTGGAAGATGTCTGGTTGACTATATCGTCTAACGAATACTTGAAACGGATGACCAACATCTGGAAAACAGAAATCAGTAAACTGCAAATGTGATATCCTCTTCCGATCGAGAGTTAACCTTAATACCCTTTCCAAATAACAAGAACTTCCAAACCGGATATTCACGCTACCTCGGTATATCTCCGTTGGAGAATTGTCGCCGAAGGGGAATTTATATAAGTGATAAATGAATTGGAACCGTCGGGACACGAACCCGTGACGAATACCTATTCAGCGACTCCAGTGGACGTTTAACCATTGAGCCATCAATTCCCCTTTTGCGACAATTCTCCAACGGAGATGTACCGAGGTAGCGTGAATTTCGATATTAAGCGACATTTGTAGCTTCATGATTGTATATAAATCACGGTGTGATACAAATTTCATATATATATATATATATATATATATATATATATATATATATATATATATATATATATATATATATATATATATATATATATATATATATAACTGAATCACGAAAATATGGAACGTGATGAATATATAAATAAAGATAAAATCACGAAGGAAACGGAAACACTGGAGTGCTGCGAGGCCTTTCGACGCTTGATCAAGTCATAAAAAGTTTCAACAGCACAGTGAAAAAAAAATCCTTAAAGATAAAAAAGAACTAATAGGTCAGTTGTCGGTAAAATTTCCCTCGTTACCTTACTTGTACGGATTAGTAAAAACACACAAAGAAAACAATCCTATGCGGCCTATTATCAGTACTGTTGGCTCAATATCATATAAACTTTCGAAATATATTACCAAACTCTTGTCTCCGTTACTTGGAACTATCTTAGATTCTCACGTATGTAATAGTCTAGATTTAATTGATAAATTAAACAAAATCACTTTTTGCCCCACTGATAGATTCATTAGTTTTGATGTTTGTTCTCTTTTTACTAAAGTCCCTATAGATTCTATTTTAGAGTATCTTAGTAATGAATTAATCCATCACGAATTACCTCTACCTGTAAGTCATATCATCTCTCTCACTAGGTTGTGCATTTGTGATTGTAAGTTTATATTCAATGGTGCATTTTACCAACAAATATTTGGTATGGCAATGGGCAACCCTTTATCCCCACTTCTCTCAAACTTGTACATGGAATTCTTTGAAAAACGATATATACCTAATATCATTTATACTCCTTTAAAGTGTTATTGGTATGTTGACGATATTTTAGCTGTTCTGCCCGCTGGTATTGATGTAAATGATTTACTCTGTAATTTGAATAACCAGTACCATCCATTAAGTTTACGTTAGAATTAGAAAAGACAATTGCCTCCCTTTCTTAGATGTTTTAATACATAGAGAACCATTTCAATGTAAATTCAATATTTATAGGAAACCAACCAACAACTTAACTTATGTTAATTTTTATTCAGGCCATCACCTCAACATCAAAATATCATTTTTTTCCTCTATGTTTTTAGGAGCCTTGCGCATTGTCAGTCCCCAGTATTTGGATAAAGAAATTGAATTCATAAGAAAAATAGGGACAGATTTATGTTATCCTTCACATATACTAGATATTTGTTATAACAAAGCCCACAAAAAGTTTTATGGTGAAAGTGACATGAAGAAAGAAACCCCTAAGAACATTCTTAGCTTGCATTATTTTAGTGGTTTTGAAAACATAAAATCATTGTTAAAACCTTTTAATGTAAACCTCGTTTTTTCTTATAATAACACACTTAAAAGAATGTTAATATAAAATAGCCATAAAGAAAACAACAACATAATCTATAAAATTCCATGTTTGGATTGCCCCTCTTTATACTGGCCAATCTAGCAAAGATTTAGATGTACGTATTAAGCAACATAAGTATTCAGTGAAAACTGGACAAGCATCCAATGCTATATTCATTCATTTAAGTGAAAACCCTCACAGGACAAATTGGACTGAAAGTTCAGTGATTGCCAGATCGAAAGATTTCTCTTCAAGAAATCTGTTGGAGTCTGCTATTATCCAGCTTACTTCCAGTTGTAATTTTAATCTTAGCCCTGCCATGTATTATTTGGACCCCTGTATTAGAAAAATGTTCAAGAATGACCTAAAAGATAAAATTACTGACTTAATTACAAGTTAGCTACTTTATATATATTTTCTATATATCCGTGTGTTTAATATAATTTTTTATTTGTAAAAATGTTCATCTTGCAAAAAGTTATTATTGTTTACAAAAAAAAAAAAGAGAATTATTGTGTTGTACTAAAAATTTGTAGGTGGTCAGTCACGAACCTGTATAATCTTTTAATTGTCCTGCCCCTGCTCCTGAACATTGATCCTAATCCTTTGTAAAAACCTCTTAAATATTTAATCCTGTTTTGGCAGTTCTACTAATTCTTCAATTGTGTTGGATTCCAGGTATATATGTTTCCTTTATAATCCCCATCTGTCATTTATATGAGCTTTCTTTGTAAACATACTTTTATATTTCTTCAGTCTGCTAAGTAAAGGGCCTAGCATCGAAAGGCCTCTCAGCACTCCAGTGTTTCCGTTTCCTTCGTGGATTTTATCTTTATATATATATATATATATATATATATATATATATATATATATATATATATATATATATATATATATATATATGTATGTATGTATGTATATATGTATATATATATAATATACAGATTTTATAAAAGTAAATATCTACTTCACGTCGAGACTGTACCCTGGCCTTTTAAAGGCGAGACCAGCGTGTTACCAATTGACCTGTATAAGTCATAAAAGAAGTTGGAACCTAAGCACACCCTTACATAAGGTTTTTCTCGGGCAGGCTGCCACATATCTTACAAGTGAATTTTACCCAATTTCCTGACCCACCAGCGAGTCAATTGGTAGTATTTAATTTAAATTACCCTTCATTATGAACATGACATAAATTATGAACTAAGCACATGTTTCACAGACATTAACATTTGACTCATATCGTGCCTGAATGGGTATACTTACTATCCATTCCAGGAATTGCGAGTCATTGTTTTCCTCAAATATCATTCAAAATAATTATTTGATCAAAATGGTACTTTGACACAATGTACAAGACACCTCCTGCTAATTTGGTAATATAGTGCATTGCCAAATGATTTTAGTTAAAGCATTTACTTTTGACTTACATGGTGTTGCCAAGCATCACCAAATTATGCATTTGAACATTCTTTATCCTCATCCAATCCCTCCCTCTCCCTTCCCCTCCTCGAACCACTTTCCTGGCCTCCCCATCTCTGGCCCCCTTTCCTGTCCATAGGGGATAGTGGACGTTCGATTGTGTAGATTAGTCCTGCTAACTCATACGCCTTTGCCTTTAAAAATCAAGAGTTAACGCCTTAACTAACACCATTTTACAATACTTTGTATTACCAAACATTAGTGGGAGGTGTCTTGTACACTGTGTCAAAGCACCATTTCAATCAAACAATTAGCTTGAAAGATATTAGAGAAAAACAATGACTCTCAGTCCCTGAAATGGATCATGGGTTCCAACTTCTTTTGTGACTTGTGCCAGTCAATTAGTAACTCCCTAGTCTCTCATTTGAAAGACCATGCTTCTCTCCTGATGTGAGTCTGAAATTTTATTTCTGTGAAACACATACTCATGTGTTCATTATTTCTATCACACCTACAATGAAGGGGTAAACTGAATTAAATGCTGCTTGGTCGAGAAGCTGGGTAAAATTTGCTTGTATGTGAGGCACCAGCCAGCCCAGGAAAACCTCAGGTACATGTGTACTCAGGTTCTATTAGCAAGACTGCTTGAAAGAGAAGTACACCTCATTTATTTCATGCCTAGTGTCAACATGGAATGCATGTGGAGATGGGTGCCACTATCAACGTCTGGGAGAAGGCTATGCTTAGGGGCACTAATCCCCCAACAGCCAATCAAAATACAGATCCCCTCCTCCAGCGATCAGCCTTGAAGAAAAGAGAACAGTAGGAAGAATTTGAAAGAATTGTATAAAATCAATTGCACAGATGCGTCCATTTTTTTTAACAGAACATGCTTTAAAAAGGACCTACCTCTTTAAAATAATAATAATAATAATAATAATAATAATAATAATAATAATAATAATAATAATAATAATAATAATAATAATAGAACCAGTAAAAAAGGCATGATTCAGTAGCAAAAGCCCTCCACTGGAGCTTGTGCAAGAAACACCAGCTAGCTTGCAGTAATAAGTGGTACAAACATCAACCTGAGGGAGTGATAAAAAATGATCAGGCATAGATCGTTTGGGACTATGGTATCAGAACAGATAGGGTGATACGTGGCAATAGACCAGACGTGACGTTGAGTGACAAAATCAAGAAGGAAGTATCACTCATTGATATTGCAATATCATGGAACACCAGAGTAGCTGAAAAAGGAGGAAAAAATCGATAATTATCAGGACCTGAAAATCAAAATAAGAGGGATATGGGATATGCCAGTGGAAATTGTACCCATAATCCCATAATCATAGGAACACTAGGCAAGATCCCAAGATAACGAAGTAGCTCCAGGACTCATGAAGAAAAGTGTGCTACTAGAAACAGCGCACATAGTGAGAAAAAGGATGGACTCCTAAGGAGGCAGCGTGCAACCAGGAACCTCACACTATAAAAACCACCCAGTCGAACAGGATGAATGTGATAGGCAAAAAAAAAAATTATAATAATTTCAATCATATTAAGAAGAAAAAAAATATACCCATGGACATCGCTGTACCGGGTGTTTCGAAATTAGAGCTCCCCCACCCCCCTCTCACAGAACAAATGGAAAGTTATGAAGTTTTCTGCTATCACCTGTCTCCAAGTACATTATTTTAATTTTCTAGTAAGCTATTTTTCATTTTACATTTCTTGTATTTTCAGACTGAGTGACGGAGTTAGATACAGACATGGCTAACAACTCTGAGGAAATCAGATGGATTGACCGAATCCGGGCTATAACCTTCAGAGAGGCCAGGGATGCTGGTGCATCCTTCATTTCACGTTCCTGGATAGCTAAATACATTAAAAGAGATGAATCCTTTGTTAAAAGAGACTGGAACAAAAATCCATATGACTGTCATCGCAAAAAGAGTGAGAATCTTGGAAGGCATGAAGTCCTTTCTCAGGGGTTAAAAGACATCATAGCTGAGGCAGTGGGTAGACCAAGAATGTCTTTACGTAAATTAGCACTTGAATTAGAAACAAAAAGGGGGAAGAAGAGAAGTTATAGTGCTGTATATTGTGAGTTGAAAAAAATCTTGTATCAAGCCATTTCATGTTATCAGCAAGCCCAACATCACTCAGCAACAAAGAGAAGACCATGCATGGTTTTGTGGTTCATTTCTTAAAGACTGGAATGAAGCTGGCTTTCTCCATGTTGCCGCATCAGATGAATTCTTCATTTACACAGTCAGGAAGCCAAATCATAAAAATGACATCATTTGGGCTGCAAAGTTGGATGATACCAGCGATGACGTGCACTATTGCCAAGTTGTGAAATTTCCTGAATGTTTGGGAATTTTTCTCTGTTTCACTGCCAAACGGTTAATGTGGATCATCAAAGAAAAAGGACAGTCATGGAATGGTGAATACTTCAGCGAAACTGTGCTTACTGGTGGAGTATTTCTTTCCCCAAAGATCCTGAAAATGTGTTATCTGTTGAAGAAGTGACATTTTAGCATGATAAGGCACCATGTTTCAAGGCTCTTCAGACACAGGAGCTGCTTCGAAACAGTGGTATTGATTTCTTCTCATCAAGTGAATGCCCAGGTAGCTCCCCTGACGTTAATGTGTGTGAAAACATTGGTAGTATCTTAAAGGATCGTGTTGAAGTGCGCACAGTGAACTATGATGATATACCAAGCCTCGACGACCTGTGAAGAGAGATGACCGAAGTGCTCAGGGAAATGGAGTTTGAGTCTCAGCTTTTTTTGCGATTTGCTGAAATCATACCCCTCAAGAATGCAGGCTGTGGTACAGACAGATGGAGGCCACACAAAATATTAAATACTTAGAGAGAAACTAAAATAAAAACCTGTTCTGAATTACCTTTCTTTTTGTCCATGTCAATTTTATTTTATGCTGTAGGGGGGGCGCCTCTAATTTCGGAACCCCCTGTATGTGTGTGTATATATATATATATATATATATATATATATATATATATATATATATATATATATATATATATATATATATATATATATGTGTGTGTGTGTGTGTGTGTGTGTGTGTGTGTGTGTGTGTGTGTGTGTGTGTCCTCTTTATCAATCCCTAAATGATGACATAAAGTGAAAAAGTTGTGATCGAGAAAATCATTAAGCCTGATAAAATTTTCCATCCGTTTCATTTGTAGACACCAAAATTTTGCCTTTTTTTTTTTTATTATTTACCGATTCCATATTTGAATTGTAATGAATTGAAAATTGGTGATCATATTTTGCTTTTACTTTCCGTCAATTTTCGTTTCCAAGAGTCACTGGAAATATTTAGCCTATCGAACGTGGGTTTTGGGATTTGAAAAAACTTCGAAAATTTTACCATTATATTATGTGAGAAATGCATTTATGCACCTCATTACATATCATTTGAGTAATAATGTCAGTAACAAAAAATCTAAGAAGAATAAACATGATATGATTAGTCAAAATTAATAACTGTTATTCCCAGGTGCTGTCAAATCTGAAAATGACGAAACAAACCGAGCGTCAGCAGAGATTCAGGGAAGGTAAATGAAATAATATAAACTGAAAAGGACCTGCAATACAATAAACTGTAAAACCCCGGTGGCACATCACTTTTATTATTTATTTGAATTTTGGGAAAATGCACTTAGAAATGGTGAATAGCTTGATGATGCATTATTCAGATTCTTGGTGATCCTAATGAAAGTTTATTTGATAAACAAAATTGTATTTTTCCTTCAAATATATGTTGTGTATATTACTATCGCTGCCAGGTTGAGAGACTTTGAGAAAATGTCTTCTTAAGTCCAAAAGTACACCTTCGCCGAAGATATTGTATTTAGTTTTTTAGATTGCCTGATGATTAGGTATGTTACAGCCTCGAAATGTTTACCAGGTACGGGTCTACCTAGTATTATTCCTCATATGCATATATATATACATATATATATATATATATATATATATATATATATATATATATATATATATATATATATATATATATATATATATATATATATATATATATATATATTTCTACGTATTTAGAACGGGAAGGGGTAGATGTAATGGAGATTTTATCTTAAGACCTTGCATAACCACTTACCGTGACTAAACGTAATCAGTAGAATAACATGAAACTCTGTTTACTTACCAAATTATACTTTATTGCACACAGTTATAGCGGGGCAAAACAGGACAAAGCACTCAGACGGTTATTAATAATCGGAGAGCCACAATGAGACTCAAATGGAATTCGGCTAGAGGAGAGTATAGCTTAAAAATGTTGCAATGTTGAATCTGTTGCCTTCCTTGGGCAGTTTTCATTAGGCAAGACAGTGGTGAAGGAGATGAGGTTATGGAGATAACACATATCTGGAAATAGGATAATTCCAGGTAAAGCTTCGTGGATAATGGGTTCTTTCCCTAGCATTAACGACACATGGGAGGAATGAATAAATTACTTCACTATGAACAATGTACCATTAAGTCACTAAAATTATATCAAACAAAAAAACACTTTAATACTGGGAAATGGGATATTAAGAAGTAACTACGGGGAGAGAAACGAGGAAACTTGAAATAGGAGGTTCAGTATAAGGAACAGAGAGCTGGCAACACTCGAATGTCTTACACGTACCGTGGGTTACCTTGCAAGTCACTTTTGCAGTGATGGCTGGATTATCTACAATGTCTTCCATTGGATCTCACGAAACCACTGGTGGTTTTGACCACTTGTAGTCTGATTAGAATTCCAGTTAACAGAAAAAGAGTGCAATGAAAAGCAGTGGCAAAGTTGGTAACGTGGCTTGACCTCTATTTAGCAACGAGACTGCTCTCACACAGACAGGGTAACAGACTGATGATGAATGGGGAGTCTCGTTGGCCTTTATGACTTTTGATTTTGCCTGAGCGCGACGCTGTTTTACCCCCAGCATTGGTTTTCCGCTGTAATCTGTAAAGAGCGTTCAATACGCCAGTGCAAAAGTTCACATAGTAGGAGTCTAATTGAAAAAGCGATTAAAATCTGGGATGTTCGTTTCCGTCTCTAAGTGCTCTCTAAGGGATAATCTAATTCTCTGCCTAAAACCTTGATGACAGGCGCTCATTAAAAGTACTCTTCACACCTCTGTGTGTAGGTCCTGGGGGCCCTACTCCTTAAAAAAGAATAGGATTCTAAACCCTATTCCAAGTCTGCACAGATACGAGGTGGAGAATATATATATATATATATATATATATATATATATATATATATATATATATATATATATATATATATATATATATATATATATATATATATATATATATATATATATATATATATTGCTACATATTTGCCTTTGATACTTGATTCTGGGTGGCAACGGATAATCGCAGGGAGTTTTTACATTATCAAAAAATCTTCTGTATATTACTAAGAAATCTGACTAATAAGACTGGTTAAGGCAACTCCGTAAATGAATAAATCAAAGGAAACAATGCTGGCTGAGGCCCTTTTTCATGTGAGGGAAGATTACGTAAATTCAATGGTTCTCTTAATTAATTATATCTGCATAATAAACACAGATCAGAAGAATGACTATTGATTGGGCAGGAAATAATAAGGGCTGGCTAAATGAATGAATCCTACACAGGAGAGTTGTTTTACACTGATGATGTCTTCATAACAGGAATATTGCAGAGGGGTAGATTAAGGGGTGGCATAAGGCCACTGCACGTGGGATAGAGCCGAGAGTGGTTCCACAGCCAGGGCTGATCTGCAAGATATGCAAGGTTGTTACTTGCAAGAATAATAAGACACTCAAAGGGAACTAAGGGAATGCACAAATGGCGCCAAATAACTCAGCTTAAGACTAAATGCATAATTATGTTAAGACTTGATGTTTCAACACAAATTACTGAAGGTGATAGCACAATGGAAATAGAAAAAAAATCAGCCAAAGAAATAACAGGATCGTGACTGACTAAGAAACCTTATTCTGGTACATAACCTTCATCAAGATGACGATGTCCTTATACAACAGGGGCTCTGGTGCTGGAGGGAGAGAATAAAGAGATGCCACAACAAAGCATACTGATCCAAACCTCCGGGGAGTCGAACATATGGAGGGTACAAGGAACAGGCAGTGGCAAGGACATTTCTCCTTGGTGGAGTTCTGGGCGCTTCTCTCTCTGACTGCTGTTGCATGGTCCATTTATAATCTCGAGGAATTACGCCTTGGCATCCAGGAAGGTGGCACAAAGGTCAATTTCCATCTCGTGTTCTGCAGCATTATGCAGGTGGGCATTCCCGCGTGGCAAAGGGATTTGCATCTTCGGAGGCCACACCTAGAAATCAGAATCTTAGGCACTCATTTTGGACAGAGAGAGAGAGAGAGAGAGAGAGAGAGAGAGAGAGAGAGAGAGAGAGAGAGAGAGAGAGAGAGAGAGAGAGAGAGAGAGGGGACTAGGCTTACCCACATAGGGAAAGGAGAGAACTGGTGAAGGGGCGAATGAAACCCACAGCTCTTTTTATTCAAGAAATAATTAAAATGAATGTTAGTCTCTATCGGTGACATTATTATGGTAAAACGGGTGAGATTGCTTGAAAAGATGTTTCCTTCATTGCACCTCCCAATCAAGTTAGCATTTACACCCAAGACTGGGTGTGAATGATTACCAGCCAGCAAACTCACTTAAAGGCTTTACTTTATTTCCCTCTCACTTCCCTCTAGTGCCCTATAATTAAAATTTTTATGTAGCAATTAATTTTAAAATGCAAAACATCAATTTTGACATTTATGTTTAATGCAGAATAAATACTTGCTGCTGGAAATGACGTATTCTTTCATTAAATTCCTATAACCTTAAAGCAGCGTATGATGAATATCAATCAAAGTATATTCACAGCATAACAGTATAGGTGAAATAATGAATTAATACTAGGTTAATTCTAGAGATACTCCATTCACTCTTAATAATAACTCAAGTACGGGTTTTGCAAACATGCAGTTAGTCTGCCTGGAAGAGACATTACAATAAAGTAAGTGTGGGCTTAGTTAGATGTTGCCACGATACTTGAGAGCACCAGTTCGGTGCCATTTGGGCACTATAAACACAAGGTCGTGAGTCTGAGACTCAAGATTTATTACAGAAATAAACAGAGATTAGATGACAGATTCAAAATAATCAGTGATGGTTGTAAAACATGATGATTAAATATGTTGAAATTATTTTCCCTTACCTTACGGAAAACGGCTAGGGTCATTCTTCAGTCTAAGAAGGCCGCAAGGCTACCAGAGGGCATGACTCCTTCGACAGGATCATTTGCCAACATCTATTATGATGGCACTGTGCCAATTTGGCAATCATATAGTAATACCTAATGGCTATGTCATATCTTATTTTAAATGTATCATGGTGTAATAGGTATGAAAGGGAAGTCATAGGATTTATAAAATTGGAATATCTGTCAATGGCACTCTGCATTGGCACAGGGAATTAAAGTAGAATGTAAGCCATGGTAAGGTGTAAAATAAATGTGAGTAATAATAAAAAATAAGGAAAGGGAAATGTTAAAAATAAAAGAATAAATTACAGAGTTATAAGGAAAATAAATAGGTGAAGAACCCTGACATCCTCTTCTGGATAGAGGTGCCAGTTTGGCAATGGTGCCAGGAGAGCTCAGTGACTCTCTTTAAGCTACCTGGAATTATCCATGCCTGTGGTATTCCTTCCGTCGACTTCCTTTAGGCGAACGGTTTGTCTTGGCTGGGGAATTGGTGGAACTGAGTGCCACCTGTGTCGGCTTCTTTGACGGCTGACGCAGGGGCCTTTCTTACAAGCTCTACCACGATCCGTTGCAGTTCCTTGAGTTCATTGGCCATTTGAGATATGTCAGAATACTTCCTCGTGGGTGTGTCTGCGGCAGACTGGGACTGAAAGAAAGAGGTCGGTGTGGGCGTGAGAGGCTTGCAAGTTAAACTGACCAGCTTAGGCACAGGTTGTAAGGCCGCACTTTTGGGTGAGCTTTAGTTGTGGTTGGAAGGATCCGTCTCTCTTACCTGCACTGGTAGAGAAGCCAAGCCAGGAGAAGAGAGGGGACCCAGAATGGGATCTCTGGAAAGGAGATCGGGGGCATGCTCCGTCACTGGCACTAAGGCAGGCTCAGGCACTGGTATTGTATTGGGAATTTGCTCGTTGTTCAGGACAGGTGGAACTTGGCACTGCTCAGTGCACCCAAGTGGCACTGGCAGGGATTGCGACTCAAGATGGGATCTCCTGGAGGGAGATGTATTTTGTGCCTTGGCATTGGCACTGGGGTAGGGCCTGGCACAGGACTGGGCTTTGAAATTTGCTTAGATGGAGGTGGCCACTGCACAGTGTATTCAGGTGGCACTGGCAGTGGGATGAATGTAGGCTGTTGAGGCTTACTCATGCCTAAAGAATGGGTCTGGACTCCAGGATTGCTGTAAATTTAATGGGGACTGGAAGTTTTGTCCCAGGAGGAGGCCATAACCTCCAGGAATCTATCTATCTACTGAGAGGTTGCAGATTTCAGATCTACGAGTTCTTGTGATCCTCAACTTGACAGTAGGGAGTATCATCTTAAAGTGATTGATACCGTCCATGGGAAGTAAGGTAGGGATGATGCGTATCCCAAACATCAGCCCAACAACAGCACTCGACCACTGTCTTAGGCCCCTTGTCACATAGATGGGTGGCAATGGGCGTAATGTAGAGAGTCCTCAAGCTGGAAGAGTTTGACGTTTTCCACTGCACTCGTGGCTTTAAGGGATTCTAGCCATCGTTTTAAGGCTTGGGTTTTTTTAAAAATCCACGCAGACCAGGTTTGGCCTGACCCTTTGGGCATATCTCTCCACCTTTTCCTCCAACAATTGGGAGTTATCTCAAAAGCCTTTATGATGGCTTGGCAGACAAGGGCGAGATTTCCTTGATCTTCAGGTGGGAGAGTATTGAATGCAATGTCACCTTTTCCTTCAAGGTGCTTTCCCAGGATCAGAGACACTTCAGAAGAGGGCTGACAGGTCATCAGGACCTTTGCAATATGGTCGAGCCAGGTTTCGGGCTCAGCTTCATCCCATCGTCTTATGAGGGAGTCTACACTGCTGAGGATTGAATGTGGAGAGGGTGTTGGTGTGTTGCGCATGCCTTTCTTTCTCCCTTTCCTACCTTTATTTCTCCTTCTCCTGTGTTGGTGCCTCTTTCTCCTGCCTTTCTGCCTCTTCTCGTTTCTCCCAGGCTATTCTTTCCTTCTTCTTCTCCTACCTTTTTGCCTCTTCTCGTTTCTCCGAGGCTATTCTTTCTTTCTCCTTCTCCTGCCTTTCTGCCTCTTCTCATTTCTTCTGGGCTATTCTTTCTGTCTCTATTTCTGCCTTGGCATTGTCTACTCTCTCTTGGACCCAATCCTCTAGGGCTAGTCCTGACAGTCCCGTGTACTTTCCAGCAGACATGTAGAACTTGAATTCCTCATTTTGCTGGGATCTGGAAGTTGTAGACATCTTGAGATAACGCTTATAATGGTATGATGCTTTAGATAATCAATGTGTCTGAAAAGACTCAAATTTCAGGGTGTCTGAAAAAGACTCAGGGTGTTTCAAAAGACTCAAGTTTATTCGTGATGAACTGGTTTCAATATGTCTAATAGACTCAGGGCTGTTTGAATGAACAAGTTCAATACGTCTGAAGAGACTCAATATTGTTCAAAATGAACAGGTTGAGGGTGTCTGCATACGACTCAAAATTTGTGATGAAACAATTTCAATATGTCTAAAAGACTCTGGGCTGTTCGAGTGAACAGGTTCAATATGTCTGAAGAGACTCAATATTATTTGAAATGAATGAAAATTAATATATCTGAATAAGACTGAGACTCAGCCATTTGTAATGAACGAAGATTAATATGTCTGAATAACACTGAGACTCAGCCATTTGTAATGAATGAAAATTAGCCCAAGCTAACATAAGCCTTTATGTATATTTTATTTTGTGGAGAGACTGCAGAACTAATAAAAAGGCTTACGGGGTTATACACTTATGGTGTGTAAAGGGAATTTTCCTTGTGCTGTCGAAATAATTTAAATGTGGCGTGATGAGAACAGTACATCGATAATATCGAATATTAAAATCTCCAATGCACGAGGGTAAGAAATACATGCTTAACTTATCTTGTACGGGCAGTCTGGACTGCCAAAAGGTATGTGTGGTGAAGGAAAAAATGTTCATTCTTTGTTAACAAAACAAACCTTAGCTCGCACGCAACTAATAATAGTACCCTACAGTTTACTTCTGGTCTCATGACATCTGCCATCAATGAATGAGTCAGACAGGTTTTTGGGGGTTTTGGGGGGGGGGGGGCTCTTCGCCACTTGTCTGGCGATTGCCTGGGCAACCCCTTTTCTCGCTCTCGAGGCTTCACTTCAGTAATAGATGAAAATGGAATTCTTCAATAAATAAATTTACAGGAATACTGCGAGTTCACATAGGAATATCTGACTAAGTTAAAGAATTCAAAATGTTTTTATTCTAAAAAATTTGGTGATCTACATGGATATATGGATAAAATTTAGGAAGCAAAAGAAAGGGATTTATATATGAGCACTGTGCATGTGTCATTTATAATAATGGAATTTTTAATGGATCTCAAAATTAAGGATGGCAGACGGATAGGGATGGGGCCACATGGCCTGGAATTGAAGATTCCAGGTTGGAATTTACTTTTCTGTCGACTGGAGAGTGGAAATTTAGATTCCTAAATACTTTCTAGCTTTACCTGTCGATCAAGCGAGAGAGAGAAAGAGAGAAGATAAATCCAGTGATACGAAAATAGCTGGAATCAAAGCCTTGGTGGTCGCCTACACAATGTGCCTATCTAGGCATTCGGGACTTTCAAATTGTCCTTATCAAGGGGACGAAGGAATAAGGGCATTATTCCTTTTATTAACTCTTCGACTGAGTTGCTCCCTACCTTCCTATTCTTAAAACATGCAGCTAACATGCTATAACATAAAAATCATGTGGAATGGTTAATACACGCTCTCTTCTCATGAACTAAATTGGCATGCACATGTTCTATCAGTTACCTAACAGTGATTGCAGTCACTATTCACAACTAGCATAAACCTAAACAAAATATTTTGACACTTGCACTTAAGCTGTGGAGCTGGAGCTTCTCATGTGCTTAAAATGGAGGGGGTGTGATACCAGGGTCATCTCTAATCATGCAGACCAGCTAGCAGTTGCTATTCTACTGATAACTGCAATGCAATTACATACCTAGCAAGGCTGATCAATGCTACGTATTTGCCTTTGATACTTACTTGATTCTGGGTGGCAACAGATAATCACAGGGAATTCTTTACATTATCAACAAATCTACTGTATATTACTAAGAAATCTGACCAATCATATGGTCCGTTAAGCCAACTCTGTAGATGAATAAATCAAGGGAAACAATGCTGGCTGAGGGCCTTCTTCATGTGGGGGAAGATTATGTAAACTCAAGGGTTCTCTTATTTAATTAAATTACATAAAATAAACACAGATCAGAAGAATGACAAATTACTGGGCAGGTAATAATAAGGACCTGCTAAATGAATGAATCCTGCACAGGAGAAATATTCTATGCTGATGATGTCTTCATAACAGGAACATTGCAGAGGGATAGATTAAGGGGCGGCATAAGGCCACTGCACATGGGATAGAGCCAAGAGTGGTTCCACAGCAAGATATGCAAGACTATTACTTGCAAGAATAATAAGATGCTCAAAGGGAACTGAGAGAATGTACAAATGGTGCCAAATAACTCAGCTCAAGACTAAATGCATAATTACGTTAACACTTGCTGCTTCACCACAAATTACTGAAGGTGAACGTACGATGGAAATAGAAAATAAATCAGACAAAGAAATAACAGGATCGTGACTGACTAAGAAACCTTATTCTGGTACATAACCTTCATCAAGATGACAATGTCCTTATACAATAGGGGCTCTGGTGCTGGAGGGAGAGAACAAAAGGATGCCACAACAAAGTGTACTGATCCGAACCTCCGGGAAGTCGAACACGTGGAGGGTACAAGGGACAGGCAAAGGCAAGGACATTTCTCCTTGGTGGAGTTCTGAGCACTTCTCTCTCTGACTGTTGTAGCATCGTCTATTTATAACCTCGGGGAATTACGCCTTGGCATCCAAGTAGGTGGCACAAAGGTCAATCTCCACCTCGTGTTCTGTAGCATTATGCACGTGGGCATTCCCATGTGGCAAAGCGGCCAGACTTTCTCTTTTTTGGTTCCTCCCATTCCTGTTGTCCAATGCCGGTGAGGAATTTGCATCTTCGGAGGCCTCACCTAGAAATCATAATCTTAAGCAGTCATTTTGGACAGAGAGAGAGAGGATTAGGCTTACCCATATAGGAAAAGGAAAGAATTGGTAAAGGGGCAAATGAAACCCACAGTTCCTTCTTTGTAAGAAATAATTAAAATGAATGGTAGTCTCTTATCGGTTACATTATCATGGTAAAACGGATGAGGTTGCTTGGAAAGAAGATTCCTTCATGGCAATATATATATATATATATATATATATATATATATATATATATATATATATATATATATATATATATATATATATATATATATATATATATATATATATATATATATATATATATATATATATATATATATATATATATATATATATATATATATATATATATATATATTTATATAATTCCTGAATTTGTATGGGTATTTGTTCACATTTGTAAGGCTGTGTGTTAACGAAATTATGAAAAATCCTGAGTAACTGAATTCAACGGAGGCAAACCAGCCTAATGACGAGTGATTTGTAGGGTAACGAACAGAGATGTCAGAATACTAGCACTAGCAGAGTAGTCACTTATTCAATGGAATCTCAACAGTATATTGCAGGCACTCTTCTCATTTACTCCTGAAAATAATGAGTAAATAATTGTCAAGTAATTTCTTTTCATTAAACCTCTCTCTCTCTCTCTCTCTCTCTCTCTCTCTCTCTCTCTCAATATTTATGTCTACCTATCTGTCTGTCTCATGAATTACTCACGTCTAATCATATGTCTTTGTGTCAAATACAAGAATTTCATCACTTGTATTAAAGAATTATGTAAAATATTTTGTTAACGAGAATTCTTTTCCTTTTGAAAGCTGACACATTCTCTCTCTCTCTCTCTCTCTCTCTCTCTCTCTCTCTCTCTCTCTCTCTCTCTCTCTCTCTCTCTCTCTCTTTCTAAATCTGTAATGTGAACAATCTTCACTGACATCCATATGTTTATTTATACTTTATTCTTTAATACCTTTACTTGAGAATTCTTAAATCGTGCTGATAATGGTCAAATATTATTTGCGTTTATTTTTCCTCCAAAAACCCTTCAATTCGTATATTAAACGTCATGGAACATATTGGCTTTAGAATGTTTGATAATGTTAAGGAAGATCACTTTGGTGTATTTAATTTGTGGTTCTACTCTGCGCTGGTGTGCTCTTGCAGCATTTCTTAGTGTTCAGTTTCTATTTTACACCGCCCCCCAACAGACACTGAGAAGTAGTTTTGATAGTGACAGATCCTGTAACTTTCTTGGTTAATACATTAGTGGATTGTTGCTGAACGATTCACGAGAATACATGGCATAGTAAAAATATTGCCTTCGCTGTTCTTAGGATTACTGACGTAAAAGAAGTTATTATACACTCAGAATCAGTCCATCTCGTAATGTAGAAATAAGATTCGTGCTAACTGATAAATATATACGTTATTATTTGTAAACTTACAAAATGTCGAAGAATTTCATAAAAAATCATGTAAGAATTTTAGTTTCCCTACCACTGAAAAGTAAAGGATACATGAAACGGTAATTTCATGAGATCATACGTAAGATCATAAGAACAAAAATATTCTTTATTCGTCCCAGAAGGCCAAAGTTTTTATTCTGGCTCAAGTACCATTGACGTTGCTAGATCCTCTTCAGAAAATAAAATAAGGAGACAGAATTTCTGAATGCATGCCACCAAGGCACGAGACTTTGATCTGTTCACAAGCGGAGTCAAAATAGTTTTATTGAATCTTAGTTTTCTTTATTATGTTCAGAGCAGTTTATGGTTCTCTTGATATCAATAGAATTTAAGGAAATCAGAAAATATAAAAATTGATTATGAAAATACAGCGTATATGAATATATATTCACTGACAAAATCGCATTATATTCACTTCATGCGGTTTTCCCGTGAACAAATATAAGAGGGTCCACATCTCGGGCAATTTTTCTTTTTTTTATATCAGTCCATAAAAGCAAAAATCTTTTCTCAGAAAAATCATTAACATTCCACGAAAGAGTACCTCGCCCTTGGAGAAATTGGAAGATGACACAAATCATTCTGATGACATTCCAAAACTTCGAAGGTCCATCCGACCCTGTTACTAACTATACTGAAATTCCCTCCTGAGTTCTTATTTTGGTAGGCAATTGGCGCCTTCTTTCTTTTATTTTTCTTTATTTCTTTTATTCAAAGAGCATACAGATTATAGATAAACAGACACATACGCACACACACATTGTAGCTTAATGTTTGCCATGATTGTGTCATAAAATTCATATATATATATATATATATATATATATATATATATATATATATATATATATATATATATATATATAAATATATATATATATATATATATATATATATATATATATATATATATACATATATCTATATATATATATATATACATATATATATATATATATATATATATATATATATATATATATATATATATATATATATATATATATATATATATATATATATATATATATATATATATATATATATATATATATATATATATATATATATATATATATATATATATATATATATATATATATATATATATATACATATATATATATACATATATATATATATATATATATATATATATATATATATATATATATATATATATATATATATATATATATATATATATATATATATATATATATATATATATATATATATATATATATATATATATATATATATATATATATATATATATATAATCTTATGATGTTCTCTTGTAAAATGTATAAGTATAATTTTTCCAGAATGTTATGATAATTGTCGAATAATTTTTCTATGTTCACGAGTTATTATATATAATATATAGAAATGGCATTTATTAAAATATCTATATGGATTTCACAAGAAGTAATAGCGTAATTTAGAATCTTTAAGATAACTTAATAGCGTGGTTCAGAGATTGCGTCACTCAGCCTCTTGTGA
>JANJGK010000020.1:47031471-47033971 GCA_039081455.1 Macrobrachium rosenbergii | reverse complement strand
TTGGCCAAACGGGGAAAGCACTGGAAAAAATAATTGAAAAGCATAAGAAATATGTGAGATATGCACAAGGGAACAGTGGTGTATTTGTACATATTAGTGAGAACAATCATGCTATCAACTGGGAAGGGGCAAAAAGGATTGTATATTCTAATAATGCACTGGAAAGGAATATCATTGAATCTAGCTTTATAAAAGAAAGTTACAACCATAAAATGAATATCAGTCAAGGGATGTATAAACTTGATCCTTTAATATCAAAAGAAATTTGTAAATTGTTTAAACTTTAAGGTAGGCAGTAGAGATGTATGAAAATAGGATTATCATATTTGTAAACACAGTACAGGGGCAGCAGTAGTTATGAGTTTCTAAACTCCGCCTCCCTGACACCTGTCAGGTGTGGATCTTGAGGTCGCGTATGGTTTGTTTATCAGCATTGTCCCCTGAGAGTATATTGTGATTTTAGCCAAATGAGTTTTGAAGGCCACTCCTACCTCGACACCGGCCTGAGGGGGGATATGTAGTCTCTAACGGTTGTGTATGTTCGTCAGTACTGTTCCTGTAGTATATATACTGGCGACTTCTCATACTCTTTATCAGTTCTTCGTCAATGGCTTGGAAATAAAGTCGAAACCGGTCAGGACCTACACCCCGTTTCATATTTTTCACCTGTGGTAATGTGATATATATATATATATATATATATATATATATATATATATATATATATATATATATATATATATATATATATATATATATATATATATATATATATATATATATATATATATATATATATATATATATATATATATATATATATATATATATATATATATATATATATATATATATATATATATATATATATATATATATATAAATATATATATATATATATATATATATATATATATATATATATATATATATTATATATATATATATATATATATATATATATATATATATATATATTAGGGTTATAGTACTAAGATCGTAGTAGGTGGCAGCTTACCAGGTTCAGCAAATCAATATTTTTAAAATTTGCTTTCAGTAAAAGGAAGGTAAGAGAGATCACTGTTTGGATTATTGAAACTGAAAAATGTAAATTAGTGGCTCACATTTAAGCCCATTAATTAAAAAGTTATTGTATCGGTATTTAACATGTATGAAAAATTTATACCTTTAAATATTCATGGAAAAACGGAAAAGATTTAATTGTTGTATTTAGCAAATAAACACCATCTACACATAAAACAGCTAACGTAACAACCGAAGAACATTAGATTTTGACAGTCAGACGACAATTAAAATTATACTCAATGAATATTCATTAGTGGAACTATTCCGTTAAATACGCGATGCTATTATTTTGCTTATTCGAGTGAGCATAGCAAGAATGAAAGCATTTTCAATTCTAGTCGAATATTAGAGGACTCAGAGAAAATCTTCATAAGATATAGCAGTTTACTAATTTTGCTCATATGAATACCAAGCCAAGATTTCGCTGGTCTTATAGAATTACTGAACACCCAGAGAGATAATGTAAGATGTAGAACACAAAAAATATAGAACTAAAAGGAGAAAAGAGAGGCGGTCAAAGTCGCTCAGTTTGTAAGGATCAAATGCCCATTTAACCAAGGGTTGTATCTATAGAAACTATTCAAATGTCAAATTAAGGAAAAAATCTTAAGAAAAACAACGAGAAAAGCCTTCCACAAGTCCACACCAGGCCTCTCTATCACTTGTGAATTTTACCACACTTATAGACAGCCGGTGTGCAAAGGGCCCTTCGAGTCAAAGAATGTACATCCAATATAAGATGTGATTACATGAAAACTTATGTTTATAATAATCTTTGTTTAATTGTAAAATAAGCTGCCGAAATTCATTGTAATATAATAATACGGTACTAATTATCAAAAAATGATATGCAAAGTATTTTTTCAAAATCAGTGAATAAAATATGATTTATCATTAGCACTTTGAATGTTAATGTTAGGAAATTTATCGTAAACATAAAATTATAATAAATATATTAAATAATTGTCACATCACTAGCTGATATCGAATGAAAATTGAAAGTTGTTATTTTCCTAAACTAAATTATATAAAATTAAAACAAAACGAGATGTTTTTATGAAACAATGCCACGTCGGTGACAAGCTTCTGTAAGACCTTTGGCCACTAAGCATGACGATGACCATGATTTTGATCGTGATCTGAATATCGGCAGCATCAATGGAGTATTTGTGTCAAATACGAAGTCACTATCTCCGGAATGAATCAAATCACAGCTCTTTAATAGACTGTAATATCAGCAGAAAGACTGACATTTGAAGAAGGCCGGGTCGATAGACAGAAGGACTTTCACATACGCCAGTTAACAGACGCTCACAGACAGTAAACGCAGGTCATAAAAAGGAAGAAAAAAAAACAGAGGTGTTGTTGATATGATATCCTGATATTTTGAAATGTCAATAAGATTAATAATTAT
>JANJGK010000020.1:47021471-47026471 GCA_039081455.1 Macrobrachium rosenbergii | reverse complement strand
TCATAGAAGACATACCATGCAGCTCTGCTGCAAGGAAGTGGTGCCTTACATAAGTCAGTCATATCGACAGTCAACTCAAAAAGGTAACTAGTCTACTTGCTATGCCATATTATTACTGAACTATTAAAACTACTAGGGAAAAGGTCATATGATGAAAATGTGAAGCAATTCCAAGTTGCTAACTGGAATTTCCACAATCAACCCACTATCTGGTACACTAACTCTAAGATACTATTCATAAAAATTCTTCCCAGTTAAAATTACCTGAGAAACCTACCAATATACTGAATTCATTAAAGGCAATCCTAAACATCTGAGAGGTAAAATATCTCGTAAAGTCATGAAGGTTTTTACCGTTAGCAAATACTACTCAATGCCTGCTTAATACCCAGAAAAATAGCAATTGACATACTAGCAATCACTCCTATGATCATAAAAACTACAATTACCCATGGCACAGCACTCTTAATTCAAGCTCTGCAAAAGACAGCTTATAACCTTTCCTAACTAATTCCCCCCTAAGTAACGCTTTTGCGTCTCTTAGAATTTCATCTTTATCTTGCTTAGATTCTACTAAACTAATATCCCAATCTATGCTATCCCCGGATACATAACACACATGAGTACCCTCTTCGTCAGCAAAAACTTCTACTATGGGTGTCTGCTAAGACATTCTGCTTAGCATCAAAATCCCTGATTGTCAAATACCACTGAGCTCTTTTTGGGGAAAGATCCAGCTTATTAAAAAGATCCAACAATGGCTTATGATCCGTCAGAACCTCAACTTGATTGCCCAACAACAACATTTTAAAGTGTACTAAACTAGACACTACGATAAAGGCCTCTTTATCTACTATCGACCATAACCATTCATTACTACATCCTGTCTTAAACTTCCTACTGTAAAATGCAACTGGATGGAGTCTTCCATCGAACTTCTGCATAAGGCATGCCCCTATACCATCATAACTAGCGTCTGTTACCAACGTGAGAGGACGTTCCAAATCAGGAAACTTCAACACTTGGGAATTTACCAAGGCATCCTTAATCTTCTGGAAAGCCACCTTCTGTCCATTTCCCCATACAAACTGTACATCATCCCTCAGAACATCTGTCAAAGGAGATGCCAGAACAGAAAAACCCTACACAAATCTAAAAAAAAATCCAGTCATCCCCAAAAATGACCAAATCTGCTTATTCTTGGGAGTGGCAAAATCTACAATTGCCCTAGCTTTATCATCATTCACTCTAGCACCATCTTTAGAAATGACATGGCCTAAATATACTATCTGCCTCTTGAGAAAATTACACTTAGCTAACTTTATATTCAACCCCGCTAATCTAAGCCTTCTATAAACCTCCATCAGAACTTCTAAATGTTCTTCTACTGAATCAGTGGCAACTAGGATGTCATCCATGTATATAAAAACTATTTTCCTTAACAAGCCATGCAAAATTGTATTCATTAGCCTAGTAAATGTCATAGGACTGCCTGCTAAAACTAACAGCATTCGCGTGAACTCATTATGCCCCTTCAGCAAAGAGAAAGCCATGCACTCTCGGCTCTTCTCACTGAGAGGTACTTGTAAATACCCTTGCATTAGATCAGTTGAGGAGTAAATATTCTCCCCCCCCATCTCTATAAATAAATCTGGCAAACACGCCACAGGGTAGCGATCGGGAATGGTTTTCTTGTTCAACTTCCCAAAGTCTACACAAACTCAGACTGAACCATCCTTCTTAGGCACTGCCAACAACAGGAAATTAAAAGGCTATGATGCCTTCTTCCTCCCACTTACAAACCTCTTGCTCTACCTCAGTGGTTCTCAGCCTGGGGGCGTGCCCCCCTAGGGGCATCAGCAATTTCCAGGGGAGGTGTGAGCTCTAGAGAAAAATTAAAAATTCTCTAATTATATTCGTTATTCTATTCACAAGAGTGAGGAACTAATATTCAGAAGTTTATCGAAACACCTTCTCTTCCTCTTTTTTTTATTTTCCTTTAAATCTGGGTGGGGATTTTACTCATAGATGCAAGGGGGGCGTGGAGAGAAGGAGCAACTCTTAGAGGGGGCGTGGTAATAAAAAGGTTAAGAAACACTGCTCTACCTGTTCCCTAATCTTAAAAGGAATCCTATATGAAGGAACAAAAATAGGCTTAGTTTTGTCCTCCAACTAAACCTTGTGTTCTAACACATTTGTTAATCCTAACTTATCCCCTTTGAGTGCAACTATGTCTGCAAACTTGGCCAGAACATATTCTATACTGCCAGCATATTCGCTATAATCAGCATGGGCTAACTGATCGCTAAAATGTTGCCTTCTAGCCTGTAAAGCTGCTTCTGAAAACCTAAAAAATCCCTGACAATACCCACTGAATTATCTTCGTTGACCCATTCAACAAAGTGAATTGCATAAGTACCCTTCTGGTAATTGTGAACTGAATCATTACAATTTAGCAATTCCACCCAAGTTTCCCCTGAACTTGACAAATTATTCATAGAACCCGGACACAATACCCCTTTCAGCTTCTCGCTACCTTCATCTACATACATCTGTCTGGATTTATGCACTCCTTTCACTTGAACTTTCACCATAGCAACCATACCAGGACCAAGCACCACATCATCCATGGAAACCCCCTTATAACACTTCTCATCCCCAACACATGTTCCTCATTCAACCCCGGATCCTCATGTACACCCGATCCATTGTCATCCACTACCCCACCATCTGTCCCCTCATACGGCACAAACACCCCAGCTACTCGCACAGTTATACCACATACCCTGCATGAACCGATATTTTGAGGCACCAATCTCTTCAGAGGTGTGGGTTTGATCCCACCACTGCCACCACTTGATGTGTCCCTGGCTCTTCCTTGGATCAGCAGATCACTTCTCTTTTGTCAAACTTCTCTCACTAAACCTATCTTTGCACAAAGGCCTGCTGAAATGAGACACTGACATACAAAACTAGACTTTATTGACAAATTTAACGAAAGTAACTCAGCAAAAGCTACGGTCATGAAATGGAATGATTCACACCCCCTATCAATGGAAAACATAACTAGAGGAAATACTGTTTCACAAACAAGCAAAGTCATTACTCTATGCCAAGAAATACTAGTGAATAACACCCTGGTCATCAAGCAAAGTAATAAGGTCGTAAAGACCACAATAAAAATCATATCGTATGTAAGAGTAAAACACCACCTCCAGATATTCATGCTCCCAGGATGATGTTCGATTCCTTTTGGAAGGAACATTTCATTATATTAAAACCTGGAATGAATGTACATATTCAAGACAGAAATAAAAAAAAATGCACAACTGGGCAAATTCACTATGTAGACATCGAATAGTTTCACTGCTTCCAAACCGGGGGTTTTCCTTATAAAGTCTGGAAAAGATATAAATGTTACTGGCCGATTTTACTTACGTTCTGTGGCCGTAAATAATGTATCTTCATTGTGGTGATCTTATCACACTACCACTAACCAAATAGACCCAGGTCTCTTAGTGCAATGTACTTGCAAGTCTATCCCCCAGATAATATACTGTGGGAGGTCGCACGCACACACACATACCCCACCGGAACCTGCTGTTTCCATGTGTTCAGACCATGACCAAATAGTTCTCTTGTATCCAGCTGAGCAAATTCCAACGTCAGCACAAATGCACCCGCCGTGAGAGCCACTGACAGGTCATCACACAGTTCTCCTGTTGTCCAACAAGAATCAAGACTTAATAGATATGTTGATAATATTTTAGCTGGTTTCTCTGCTTGTGTGGATGTAAAAGATTTACTCTCTAATTTGAATAACCAGGTACCATCCATTAAATTTAATTTAGAGTTAGGAAAATACAACTGCCTCCCTTTCTTAGATGTTTTATTATATAGAGAACAATTTCAATAGAAATTCAGTAGTTATAGGAAACCAACCAACAACTTAACCTATGACCATTTCTATTCGGGCTATCACCTAAATATCAAAATATCAGTTTCTTTCTTCTATGTTTTTACAAGCATTGAACATTGTCAGTTCCCAGTATTTGGATGAAGAAATCGAATGCATAAGGAAAATAGGTACAGGTTTGTGTTAGCCTTCACATATACTAGATATTTGCTATAATAAATAAGACAATTTACAGTGAAAGTAAATGGAGAAATAAAGCCCTAAGAACATTCTTAGCCCACCTTATTTTAGTGGTTCTGAAACCATAAAATCATTGTTAAAATCTTTTAATGTCAACCTGGTTTTTTCCTATTATAACGCACTAAAACGAAAGTAGCCCTAAGGAAAGCAACAACGTAACATATAAAATTCCATACTTGGACTGCTCCTCTTTTTCTATAGTTCAATCAAGTAAAGATTTAAAAGTGAGAATTAAACAGCATAAGTATTCTGTCAAAACTGGGCAAACATCTGAATTCCGCGGCAAATTCTAATACACTAATGAACCATCTATTGAACTTCATGTTGTTGGTAAAGTCTCTCTTTCTAAATAAGTCACAAATGGGTTTGTGATCAATAAGCACATTAACCTTATGACCTAAAAGTATGTCTGAATTTCTTTAAACCCCAATATAAAGCTAAACACTCTCTTTCTGTTGTACTATAGTTTCTTTCTGCTGGGTTTAAAACTCTACTAGCATAATATACTGCCCTCATTCTAGTTTTGGCCTTTTGTAACAATACAGCTCCTAGCCCTGTACTAGAGGCATCACAAGCTAAGTAAAAGTCTTTGGAAAAATCTGGATAGATTAAACACGGTTCCTGGTCATTTTGCTCTTCAGTGTTTAAAAGGCTGGTTCTTGTTCATCCTTCTATTAATAATTAACATCTTTCTTGGTTAGTTTTGCCAAAGGTTTGGCTATAGTAGGAAAACCCTTTATAAAAGGTCTATAATAACTTACCATACCTAAGAACCTACTTAATGCTTTCAAATTAGTAGGAGATAGGTAATCAATTATTGCCTTTATTTTACCAGCCTGCATGC
>JANJGK010000020.1:46953971-47016471 GCA_039081455.1 Macrobrachium rosenbergii | reverse complement strand
CAAGCTCCTTTTCTTAGAGGGTTTATCTATGTTGTCTTCTCTGTTCTTCTCTTGCATCTTTCAGCCACCTCTGTTCTTCTTCATACCTAGTGGACTTCATAATTCTGTCGTTCCAGTCTTTCTTCCTTCTCTTGTTTGGGCAAGTCATCCAGCTGTTCCTTGACCTACTTGGTGAGCTCTGGTCCCGTGAGACCTGACTCCTTCCCCAGACCCATGAAAGCTCTGTAATTGCCTGTTGCCATGGTTCTGGTAGGTAAGGGCGTTTATTTGGGTTGATTGGACATACTTGGGAAGCGAGGAAGTGTCCCTCAGATTTGGGTGACACTTCAGTGGTGTGGCACCTTTTCAATAAGGTGGCACTTTGGCTGAGTGTGCCGTGCAAAGGTCACACTGATGGCACTCTATATCTCTAGGTACAGGTGTAGCTTATGTAGTCACAAAAGGACTTTTTTTTCTTTTCCTTCTTTTTTTTTCTTTGGTGGCACTATGGTGCCAGTGCATTCCTAGGAATCAACACTTGACTTGAGTACAACTAATTCTAGTGAGGGGAAAATGCACTCTGCCCAAGCAGAGTGTAACTGATAAGTAGGAGAAAAAGGGAAGGTAAGAAGAAAGAGATAGGTAAGCTATTCAGTTTGTGACAGTGCCTCATATTATTGGAACTGTGGGAAAGGAAAATAAATTTTTGGTTGCTTTGGCCCTCTTGGGTGACTAGTTCCTAGTACCAGCTGTGCTACTTCCTTTTCCTGTGGAGGGAGGAAGGCTAATTTTTATGCTTAGGTCTGGATAAAAGACCCACTCGTGACTGACAGTTTTCTATAACTGTGATTAATCTTAACTTGTCCTCACCTACCTGAAGAACAGAGGTGTTTCTTTTTATTTGTTTAATTTTAATTAATTATTCCTATGTTGGCCCTTTCTTTCAATGAAGGCGGTGCATGTGCATTTCGGAGATATCTTGAATGCTTACATGAAGGGATAAAACAAGTGGAAGAGGGAGAAAGAGAGAGGGAGAAAGGAAAGAAAAATATCCAGCAAGCGAAGTTTGCACTGCCGTAAATAGTAAAATTGTAAATGCACACTAGCAGGTTTCTTCTTTTGAAATACTTTTTTACTTGGGCTTTGTTAGTAATGGATTCTCTTAGCAACCTTAACTTGCCCTATTACCATTGCATCTTACATCTTATACTGATAAGTATGGTTAAGTTATAAGTTCTTTTCTCTTTCTATATAATTCCCTCCAAAAGTGTATTTTGTGTGGGAACTTTTTTTTTATTTCCTAAATAAGTTATTCCCTGGCAAAATTTTTACTTTCTTTTATCTGTTGTATTAAATCCTATACCTAGTGTCAGACCTTACTATCACTGGTGATGTCACACAGGTATACAATAACGAGCACTAACAATAAGGTTTTAAGATGGTGGCCACTGGCTCGCAGGCAACCCGTTCCCCAAAATGTTGGATCGGTCACGTGATCACACAGCTGATGATTCAAACACAACACCATACTGGACTCAAAATGAGGGAGGCCGACTGGCGGAGGAATACACAAATTCCCGCCTCCACGGTGTTTATTTACAGTAAAAAAAGCACAAAACACTGGAATTCCTCTTACAAAACGAATGAAGCTAATGTGTGAATACAAGTTTTAACTTAATATACCACAAATGTAAGTTATGTACGTTATAGAGACGGAAAACAAATTTATTATAATTCTCGCTTTTTTTTCTTTTCTTTTCCTTCGCAGAACTAAACACTACAAGCATCCGCTCTGCTCACTATTGAGCCATTCAGGATATAAAGGAATGGACTCATGATGTACTTACTGGCCTGATTTACATTAATATAAAAGGCAAATTATGAAATTAACACTATTACAGTTCATTTGCTATATTAATGGCAAGTAGATTTGATATGATTTCAACGAGGGAAAATAATTCTCTTTGTAATACTTAGTCGGGGGCCTTCTCTGTAGAGCTGGACTGTTGCTGTTTTGCAAGAAATCCTATGGACTTGCATAAATTTGTTCGTCCTATCCTACAAGAGAAGCGCTAGACATTCCCTCCCAGTACTGTCATGCAATAGCTAACTGGTTCAAAGATGCATAAATCATTGGCCGGTAAAGAGCAAAATATTAAATCTTGACTTGGTAACTTACTTACATGGCCTTCACTGGAATGTGGGACTCAGTATCTGAATGTGGTAAAAGTTTTCCTTAATATTTAAATTGTAAATTATAGCTGCTCTCATTTAATGTACACTTTCCTTCCTACTCTTCTGATAACATTGGTATTTTCAATATATCTTTCCTTGGCCTATATCCTTGTTTGGGAGAATTTAGCATGGAATTAATATGATCTGACTTTTTATCTTTGAATTAATTCATAGTTAATTTGATTCCAAGTTCTTCATCTCTGTGAATTAGTTAGAGATCTCTGCACGGTCCTGCCATTGTTACGTGGGTCATTCGGATGATGAGTTTAATTATAAATTACTGTGACTTATATAGCCTTGCTTTACCTAAGACCCACGTAATCCTATGAATTAAGGCTAAAAGTTACCAAAAACAGACAGATAATTAACTTACTTAGATTTGGTCGCCAGTTGAAGCTAGGTTACTGAATATATTGATTTATTCTGAACATATGAATTAAATAAACCACATTACCCAACCATCTAGTTCAACAAAAAAAGTGAATGAAATAAACAGTCTTACAGGAGCTAATAACAGCCCAACTTCGTCCCACTTCAGACACACAAAATTTCAGGATACGTTAGGGGATGACTTTTGCGACTCATATATGCAATCCTACGCACTGGAATCGAGTATATTGTTGCTAATCCTTCCCCAAGCAAGATTATGACCAGGTTCCAAGACATGCCCGATTCCAGAAGAGATGTATCCAGATAACACTTGAATTCCAGGACCTCTCACTTATCATTAATTGACTGTAAGGGATGTATCTTGAATCAAGGATATTACATTAACACCATGGAGGATACTTTAATCAATCTCACTAGGCAACACTAATTGTACTTCATATAATTAACTTCATAATTGGGATATGGTTTTGCAAGGATTTCCTTAGTCAGTGACTGTTTAAGAGAGAAACATGAAACAGGAAATAAGAAGGTGGGTAGGTCTAAAGGGAGGAACTAGGAGCAATTGTCATCTTCAGACTTACCTTAGAGCAGTTAATGCAGTGATCAACTGCGTCAGATGCCCGGGGACTGTTGAAGGGCAATTTCCCTGGCTGTTCCAGAACAGGGTTAAAGGACAATGGGAGAAGGAAGAGAAAGAGAGAGAGACGGTGCTTGTGCTCTCACTCCAGGGTAACAATGGACTGTCGAGCTGGGTCAAACGTTCATGGGGGTTTGCTTGGAAGACTCCTCCCACTTAATGGCCTGCGGGTAGCCTGAAAAATGACAAAAAACTCGCCAGTACAAAGGTCAAAGTAAAGTGAGCTTAAGGTACTCTAACTAAAGGTGGCCCCAGTAATACCTACCTTGTTGGATAGGTCCCTAAACTAAACTTCAAATCAATCAATGACGGTTGGTGTTTTGAAACACAATGGCCAGCTCTCTGGCTTCCCTCCTTCAACTGGTTTACATAGAGAAAGTTTTTTTGGTGCTTTCTTTTCTTTGTTTTTGGTTATATATCTACTAAATCAAGGAAGAGAGGTCGAACAGTATAATATATATATATATATATATATATATATATATATATATATATATATATATATATATATATATGGGAAAAGATAGTATTACACTGAAAAGGTTATTGTCATTTAGTAACATAGCTGCTCTCTCTCTCTCTCTCTTTATATATATATATATATATATATATATATATATATATATATATATATATATATATATATATATATATATATATATATATATATATATATATATATATATATATATAGAAAGAGAGAGAGAGAGAGAGCTGCTATGTTACTAAATGACAATAACCTTTTCAGTGTAATACTATCCTTTCCCATATATATATATATATATATATATATATATATATATATATATATATATATATATATATATATATATATATATATATATATATATATATATATATATATATATATATATATATATATATATATATATATATATATATATATATATATATATATATATATATATATATATATATATATATATATATATATATATATATATATATATATATATATTATCATAAGGTGTTATAATATAAAAAACCAATCTACAAATATATGTATCTCTGTGAAAATTTTTTATGGTTTGTTTGCATATTCGTCATTTGTTGTGATGATATGAAATTAAAATGTCTTTTTCTCACAGATAAATTGTGTATCATGTAATCTTGAAATGTTTTATATATTTTTCTTTCATTTGTTTGATATATGGTGCAGTATATTAAAATTGTATGCTGGGTGTTATGGACTCGAATTCTTAGCATACTGTGGAGGGAGATATTTTTGAGCCTTTATAGCTTAGCCGCTTCCTCTATTTGCACAGGTGGTTGATGTGAAGGAAGTCGTGTTTGGAGAAAGGCAGAGGAATCTTGTATTATCTGACGATTTGACAGCCAATCGGCAAATTGCTTGCTATATGCTTATCATTTGTGCCTATCCCATGGTTATTAGCAGTCTCTATCGCTTAGTATGTTTCCATAATCTTGAGTAGAAAGGATGGGGAAGTGAGAGAGTGAAGTTGACATGCTGACAGCTGCCCAAGAATTGGTCCAAAATCACTTCTCTTTATTTACTCAGTTGTTTGAGTGAACAGGGAAATGTAAATCACCAAGATAAGGCGCTTGAAGCTCCAGCCCTGTATGTATACTGTACATGTATACCTGTATGTATAATGTAGGTACACTTTATGTATCATGTATTCTGGAAGGGCTTGAAGATAAAAGAGGAGTGCCGAATGAGAAAGAGTTAGTTAGCCAAAAGGACTGCCGGCAATAGGTTTTGCTTCCCTCTCTCTCTCAAATTACCATTCATGTATAAGGTCGTTATACTGGCTGCTCTCCTGTTTGTAAATGTTTTGTTAAACTCACCCAAGAAGTGTATACATTTTGTAAGAGTGGTCTAAGGTATTTATATTGTACAAGCATTGTGGAAAGTGTATAATGGTGTAACCCTTGTAAGGCAATGTGATGTTTACTGGTTTTTATTATGTTAAGAGTTAAAGTGATGTTCAAGGTAAAAGAGAATTATTTTTTCGATAAGAGGTGTATAATATCTTATAGTGAGTTCTAATGTGTCTTGCTGCTAATTATATATCATTGTGTATGTCATTGTGACTTGGCAGTGTTGTCTTTGAGAAGTTTTTAGAAAGATGTGAGTTTAACCTTTTTTAAAAGTGAAGGTAATCTTTTGAAAGATTGATATATTCTTTAAACATGTTTTTGTCTTAGTGAAATGGCTGTTGGTATATTTCCATTTTTGCATATTTCATTCTTATATGTCTGTGTTATTATATTATCCTGATTTTATAATTAGTGTTTTACAAAGTTTTGTGCTGGTGATTACTTAGCATTTTGTTAGTGCATACTTATTATTCAGATTTCAGAGAATACTTATAAAGATTCCAGACAGTAATATTTTGGTGAACACTTGTGTTGAGTTTAGTTAATCAGGTATATGTTTAAAACTTGAGTGAAAGTTAATGGTTTTAATCTTACTTAACCAAATTGCTTTCTTAATAAATTAAAGTTTTGTGAATTAAACTTGATTAAGAAATACTTAAATCTTACAATGTTGTCAGATAACAGTAAATCTTTTTGAGATTGTGAACTCTGCATATAACTTTTGAACGTAGAAATAAATTTGTCTGTTTAAAGTTTTAAAAACACTGTTTCATTTTGACCACCAGTAATTAGAGAAATTAATGAATGTGTACAAGGTACGTGATATATCTGTTTGTTCACCTGAGACTTATCTAGGTGAAATACGAGTAGAACCAGGGAAACTGTTATAGTGTTTGTTGAAGTGATGCCCATTTTCCACTAGTCTGTTTATAGCTTGTTGGTTGTTACCTCACCCATAACTTGATAAAGATACATTGATTTTCTCAAGTGATAAGCAAGTTTTATGGGAACAATCTACCTTTAGAGTATACAGTCTTAATATTTTTGTTATGAGGTTTCATGTACTTAGTTGAAGTGAGGTAACTTTTTGGTGTTATTATTTGTATAATAACCAGGTGCTTGATCACTTTGTGACAATATATATATATATATATATATATATATATATATATATATATATATATATATATATATATATATATATGTGTGTGTGTGTGTGTGTGTGTGTGTGTGTGTGTGTGTAGGTATGTATGTATGTGTGTTTGTGTGTGTAATGGGGATCCTTGATATAAGGAGTGTTCATGTTAACGACGACACTTGGCAGCGATTAGAAAGTCATTTGAACGACATTTAAGTGACATTTAATAAATTAGAAAGATAGAGACGATTGCTGATAGTCGAGCCTAAAAGGGATCCTGGGAAAAAGAGCGACCTTGCGATGTGTCTGCAGTTAGTTAATGGTAGTCATTTAAGAAATACTTAGTTTAATGGTAGTGATTTGCTTAGACGACATTACTGTCCCGTGAGAAGTTGTATCCTTCGAAGAAAATTTGGCGATGATCAGAAAAACTCTTAATTGACATCACTGATCTCAGAGAAGTGATGTTTGCAGTCTTAAGGGTCTTACAGGCACTGGGCTTAACCTAGTGGCCAAATTCACGTAAGATGGTCGATCGGAGACAGGGGAGTGCAATGGCGTCCAATCCAGTCCATCATTCCTCCCTCTCAATAACCCCCTTCTTTTACCTACTCTCTGTGCTGCTGTATCTCTGTGCTTTTAGGCTTATGTGTGCAGCCGCCGTTATCTTGTGAAAGATGCCCTGAGGAGACCCTAACCCAGTACAGAGAAGCATGGCCCAGGGAGACTATTCATTCTGCTGTTAGGAGTCGTTTCAAGCCTACGTATATTCCACCGCTACCTCACAGAGGCCACCATGTGTCTCATGCCATTTGACACCAATTCTGTGATCCCAACTCATAAAGGAGTGATTATTTTGGATATCAAAAGTAAGTCTAAAACGTGCACAGGAATTCACCAGCCCATTTCCTTAGACTGTATTGTATTTTCCTTACTTTTTATCAATAAACCTTCCCTAAATATCTGTTGTCTCCCACGTTTATCTCTTTCTCTCTTCGTCACTATATGTCCCATCTTGGACTCCATACCTCTCTTCGATGCCAAAACCTCCCAGCGTTTGCGTGCCTAAAGGTTCTGATTAGAAACCCTTCTAATAAGGCTGCCATGTGTCTCGTGCCATGTGACACCAATTCTGGGACTCCAACTCATATAGGAGTGATTATTTTGGATACCAAAGGTAAGCCTAAGACATACACAAGAATTCAGCAGCCCATTTTCGTTTGACTATATTCTATTTTCCTTACTTTTTATCAATAAACCTTCCCAAAATCCCCGTTATCTCCCACGTTTATCTCTTTCCCTCTTCATCACTATATGTCCCACCTTGGACTCCATACCTCTCTTCGACACCAAAACCTCCCACCGTTTTCATGCTTAAGGGTTCAGATTAGGAACCGTTCCAATGAAGGGTCTTTTGACTGGGTGTGCTGTCCATGTGCTGCACGATTGGTTAGAGCAATCTTTAAGCATTTGGGCATGATATTGTGGAGAATTAGGATCGCTCTATGATATATCTTAAGGGCCTAAATGCATGCTATCCATACAGTTAATTCGCCACCTCTATCTTTAGGAGGATTGTTTTATTGTGTGTGACATAGGACCATCTCAACTCGTACACCGTCACCCGTCTGTGCTCCACGTGCGACGAAACAAGGGATTTTTACTTATGTCACTGCCGAATATTTATAATTTCATTTCATGCCTGGTACTCACATGTGTGCCAGTTGTGTAACTTTTTGTAACCTATTGTTATTATTTGTTAATTAAATGTAGTTGATCATCAACTGAGTATAATTACGCCTTACAGTAACTTGACAAAGGGAGAAATCAAGGCTAGTATGCCCTGTCTTTTAATTTTTCTCAGTTTTTTGTATAACTGTCAGCCATGTTATAGCATTCCGTTACCAAGGCCGTGGCTGGCAAGGAAAAGGATAAACCAACCACGACGAGTCAGCAGTTGGGTCACAGGCATGACTATGGATATATACACAGAATATGAAGAATACACCCATTTGAAGCAAGAATACATTTACTAAATGACGAAACAGTGTCATCACTCAAAGTATGATGTGTTTGTTATGTCATGTACTTCTGATCTTGCTTAAAAGAAAGATTCCCGTTGGAAGGGCAAAGAGAGGTCAAGGCACGAAGTACAGAGAAGACCGAGTGTCGTTCTCTTTCAAAACTGGGGGAAAACTCCCATAGACTTCAGTGCGCTTTTGTAACCACTAGACTTCGGCAAATCCAAGATTCTGTAGCAGATGTCTTAGGTGGAAAGTGTAAAACATTAAGTGAAAATATATAACGACTGAACTTAAGCTTATATATATATATATATATATATATATATATATATATATATATATATATATATATATATATATATATATATATATATATATATATATATATATATATATATATATATATATATATATATATATATATATATATATATATATATATATATATGATTTTGCTACGAATGTCCGGGGATACTTGATTCTGGGCGGCAATGGATGAATGCAGGGAGTTCCTATTATTTATTACACATCTGACACAATATTAGGACAATTCGTAAACAATCAAGGGAAATCTATGGCTTAAGGCCGTCTTCATGTGAAGGAAAATGCCGTAAACTCAAGGGTTCTCTTAACTAATTATATTTACGTAACAAACACAGATCAGAAGAATGACGAATTACCGGGCAGGTAATAATAAGGGCCTGCTAAAATAATGAATCTTACACAGAATAAATATTCTACTCCGACGATGTCTTCATAACAGGAAACATTGCAGTGTGGGGTAGAAAGGAGGACTGCCGAGAGATTCCACAGTTGAGGCCTATCTACAAAATATGCAAGACTGTTACTTGCAATAATAATATGACATTCAAAGGGAACTGAGGATTGCACAGATGGTGCCAAATAACTCAGTTCAACAGTAATGAATAATTACGTTAACACCGAATGCTCTATTACAAAATACAGAAGGCGGTGGCACAATGGAAAATAAGTGAAAAATCCGGCAGAGAAATAACAGGGATCATGACTGACTAAGAGACCATATTCCGGTACATTACCTTCATCAAGATGACAGTGTCCCCGTTCGATAGGGCGCTGGTGACGGAGGAGGGAATTATAATGCCACTACAAAAGTATACTGGTTCAAGCACGGGGAATTTAGTTATGAGAAGAGAGAGAGAGAGAGAGAGAGAGTATTAACAATTCCAAGAGATTTTTGTGCTATCGCAAGTTAGCTGCATGTTTTAAGAATAGGAAGCTAGGGAGCAACTCAATCAAAGAGTTAATAAAAGGGATAGAGTCCCTATTCCTTCGTCCATGAGATAAGGACAATTTGAAAGTCCCGAATTCCTAGATAGGCACACTAGGTGATCACTAAGGCTTGACTCCAGCTATTTTCGCATCGCTGGATTTATCTCTCTCTCTCTCTCTCTCTCTCTCTCTCTCTCTCTCTCTCTCTCTCTCTCTCTCTCTCTCTCTCTCTCTCTCCAATAAGAAAAGCTAGGAAGTATTTAGGAATCTAAATCTCCACCCTCAAGACGAGAGAAGAGTAATTCCGACACGGAATCTTCAATTCTAGGCCACGTGGGCCCATCCCTAACCGTCCGCCATCTTTGATTATTGAGTTCCATTAGAAATCTATTGTTATACAAGCCGCACGCACAGCGCCCATATATAAATCCCTTTCTCTTGCTCGCTAATTTTTATCCATACGTCCATGCCCCTCGCCTCATTTTTGAAAGTAAGTAACTTTCAATTCTTTAACTCTGTAGGATATTCCTCAGTGAGCCGAAGTATTCTTGTAAGTTTATTTATTGCCGAATACATCCACAAGAATTTCCTCTTTCATTTATTACTGCGGGAACCCTGTGCGTGTTATAAGGTGGGACAAAAGGGGCAGGCAGGTAGAAAGCCAGACACGCAGTCAAGAGACTCCCACCCGCCAATACCCGCCTGAATCACCCATTGACGGCAGATGTCAGTTACCTGACAATGATTGCCATTACTTTTCGCACCTAGCTAAACCTAACAAAATATTTTGACACATACTTATGCTGTGGAACTGGCTCTTCTCATGTGCTTAAAAAGGAGTGGGTATGACATCAGAACCGTCTCTAATTATGCAGACCAGCTAGCAGTTGCTATTCAGCGGATAATTGCAAGGCAATCAGATCCTGGCAAGGTACAACAGTTGCTATGAATGTTCGAGGATACTTACTTGATTCTGGGTGGCAACAGATGAATGCAGGGAGTTCCTTTTATTTATTACACATCTGACTCAAAACTAGGAAAATTTGTAGACAAACAAGGGAAGTCTATGGCTTAAGGCCTTCTTCATGTGAGGGAAAATTACATACGCTCAAGGGTTCTCTTAACTAATTATATTTACATAGCAAACACAGATCAGAAGAATGACGAATTATTGGGCCTGCTAAAATACTAATCCTACACAGAATCAATATTCTACTCCAACAATGTCTTCATAACAGGAAACATTGCAGTGGGGGGTAGAAAGGAGGACTGCACCTATCGGGCTGAGAGATTTCACAGTTGAGGTCTATCTGCAAAATATGCAAAACTGTTACTTGCAATAATAACATGACACTCAAAGGGAACTGAGAAATGCACAGATGGTGCCAAAAAACTCAGTTGAACACTAATGCATAATTACGTTAACATCGAATGCTCCAACACAAAATACTGAAGGTGATGGCACAATGGAAAATAAGTGAAAAATCCGGCAGAGAAATAACAGGAATCATGACTGACTAAGAGATCTTATTCTGGTGCATTACCTTCATCAAGATGACGGTGTTCTTGTTCGATAGGGCGCTGACAATGGAGGAGGGAATTATAATGCCACTACAAAAGTATACTGGTTCAAGCCCAGGGGTCGAACACGTGGAGGATTCAAAAGGACAGGCAAAGCAAGGACATCTGTCCTCGGGTGGTGTTCAGAGCGTTCTCTTTCTCGATTTCTGTTGCATCGTCTATAAATAACCTTCGGGGATTATGCTGTGGCGTCCAACTAAGTGGTACAAAGGTCATTCTTCGTCACGTTTTCTATAATGATGACTGCATGGCGTCAGTTAACCCTCGTGGAGGGTTCAGAATGAGGGGGGGGGGGGCAACTTTCTCCTTTTAGTTCCTCCCTTGCCATGCTTGACGCCGGGAAGGTATCTGGAATTAGGTCTAAAGGCAATCACTTTGAACATAGAGAGGGGTTAGGCTTAACCATTTTGGGGAATGAAGGAGAGAGTTTATGAAGGGGAGAGTGGAAACCCACAGTTCTAGTAATTAATGAGTGATATTAATTTTTATTTCTTTTTCAATTACATTGCAAATGTAAAAACGGGTGAGGTTGCGCCCGTTTTTACATTTGCAATGTAATTGAAAAAGAAATAAAAAATAATATCACTCATTAATTACTAGAACTGTGGGTTTCCACTCTCCCCTTCATAAACTTTCTCCTTCATTCCCCAAAATGGTTAAGCCTAACCCCTCTCTATGTTCAAAGTGATTGCCTTTAGACCTAATTCCAGATACCTTCCCGGCGTCAAGCATGGCAAGGGAGGAACTAAAAGGAGAAAGTTGCCCCCCCCCCCTCATTCTGAACCCTCCACGAGGGTTAACTGACGCCATGCAGTCATCATTATAGAAAACGTGACGAAGAATGTGAGAATTCCATATACGACACTGACATTGTTTGTAATTTTTGAAACATTCTGAAACTGAAAATAATTTTGTAGTCATAATCAGTTGGGTTAAATTATCAAGGGGCCATAGGGCTACCTTCCTGCCAAATTTCTTTATCTGATGACACACTTGATAAGAAGATAATACTGCAAATAATAGTTCCTGAAAACGCTCGTCTCTGGTATTTGTGGGGTTATTGATCCTTTCAACATGACTGGAAGAAGGTAAAATCGATATCATGCAGCGTTTATGTATCATTCTAAAAACAAATTGATGAATACTTTGCATGGGGATCCCAACGTTTTATCACGAGAGGGAATAGTTTCTTAGGAATATAAATACAAATATCAAAGAAAATGTCTGGGAAAATTATTGGGAGTCATATGCAAGAAAAATCGTATATCGCAACAGTATCATTATCAGAAGTTTCTTTTCAATTCTTTTGTAATTTTCTTGAAATCATATATATTTTGTGTTCAGGTGTCCTTACGGAACCGAAATTTCTACATGCAAAAATCCACATAAAGAGAGAGAGAGAGAGAGAGAGAGAGAGAGAGAGAGAGAGAGAGAGAGAGAGAGAGAGAGAGAGAGACGGGAACAGCAAAATTAACCAACCGTGCTCAGTATCCATTCAGTGAGGTTTAAAAGCGTTCACCAGCTGCACATGAGTTTGTTAGCTCCCCTTACTGTCGATACTCTTATTCAGACCACTAAAAGTATCGTTTTTGCATAATTTTTTTTATTGGTTTATGAAATATTTTCATTAGACTATTACAGATGTCAGCATAAAATCTTGACAAAATACTAACACTTTTCCAATGCATGCAGAAAGGAAACGAGTAAATATGTTATTGATAAAATAAATATTCTTATTTATACACTCAGATGACTAACCTTTATACCAGGATGTCGTATATTAGCATCCAATAGCCCTCCAAGATTTTATAATTTACTTATACTGCATAAACAATTTTAGCAAATTCACCGTTCATATTTTACTGCCATTTAGAAAACATGGTTATATAGTCTTCGTATGCCCGAACCTTTGCTCCCGAAGGCATTTCAGATGCTACCTTCGGTCATTTTTCCTTCCAGTTTCTAAACGTGTCATTGCTTCATTTTCCTTGCTAACCTATACCCTCACAACCATTCGCTGTCGATATTCTCATTTCAAATTACATATATAAGAAAGGACGTACGGCGACCAGTCGACGAATAAGAGCCTACAAGCCCTGTGCCAAGGCTATCCAGACTATTTCAGTGTCATCCGCGACTGCATTGAATCAAGGCAAAAATAAAGGTCCAGTGACCCTCTGTTACCTTGCAAAATAGTAAATTATAATCCAAAGCTCTTAGCACCTCTAGGGTACACGAATTTGGACGGGTCAGCTTACTACTATACTGCACCTCATTTATAAATTGATGTTATACATATACATACACACACACGCACACACACACACACACACACACACACACACACACACACACACACACACACACACACATATATATATATATATATATATATATATATATATATATATATATATATATATATATATATATATATATATATATATATATATATATATATATATATATATATACACACATATGCACACATATATATATTGTCATGATGCATACCAAGTAGCTGGTTATTACATGGCTAATCTTAAAATTCAAAAATATACCTCAGTTCAGCCAGATACCTGAACTCTCATAACAATAAGAATTACGACTGAGTACTCTAAAGGTAACAGTGATCCCTTAAAAACTTATTAATCACTTGAAAAATCAAACTAAGTTTATCGGAATACGTGTGAGGTATCAACATTCAAACAAGAAATATTCTGGAGTAAAAGGGCATCACTCCATCAAAATAACTTTAACTGTTTCCCTGGTCTTAATTCACTTTAGCAAAACTAAAAGAATAAAACATGTTTATCACTTTGCCTTATGCACACACAATTAATCCTATTCACTGGTGGTCAATAAATGAAACACTGTTTTCTAAAAAAAATATTAAATACAAAAATTTATTTTTTAATTCAAATTATGAATGATGTGTTTTATAAACAAGGGGAAAAACTCGAATGGATTTCCAGAACAAATCAGCAATTGTTATTCCAACCTGTCATCACGTTAACCCAAAACAAAGCGTTCTCTCTTATCTCAAGTGATGAAAATTGAAATGAAACAAGTCCTCGCTGAACACACACGTGTTCATATACTACGCTTTTATCAAGAAAGATATTATTCATTCTAAATTACTTTATTAAATTATTTAAATCATTAGTTGTTTTGAGATCTGATGCCAAACTAAATACACTTCAACAACCACTATCATTACATATAACACATGATAAATAAAAGAGTAAATATATAAAAATTATAGGAGGATATATGTATTACAAGGCAGCATCATGAAAATATATATGTATATATATATATATATATATATATATATATATATATATATATATATATATATATATATATATATATATATATATATATATATATATATATATATATATATATATATATATATATATATATATATATATATGTGTGTGTGTGTGTGTGTGTGTGTGTGTGTGTGTGTGTGTGTATGTGTATGTGTGTTTTTCTGATTATTACCAAGAAATCTCTATTATGGATTACGATGTAGCTTAGTTGACGAAAAAATTTCAGGGACTCACAATGTAAATTTGAAACGAGAAAGAATACCAAACAATGCTCTATTGTTGAGAGAGAGAGAGAGAGAGAGAGAGAGAGAGAGAGAGAGAGAGAGAGAGAGAGAGAGAGAGAGAGAGAGAGAGAGAGAATCTTTCCAGGAAGTAATAAGAACATGGCCAGTGCACTTGAAGACGCCCATTCAACCAGCGTCTTTACATACATTGTTAAGGTAAATTAAAGGAAAGATTCAAGATGTCTCTTTTCTTACTCGTTCCTTCTTCAATTTCCTTTTATTTTACAATTCCTGAACTGTTTTTATAACCTCCTTTTCACTAGTAAGTTGTAATGTATCAAGGAATGAAGTGTATCTAATAGATTTCTTTTCCGCACTTTTATATTTGAAGTTAATGATCAAACTTTTTATGTACCAGGTTTCACTAGCCTTATATATGTATATAAAAAAATATACATTAACATTTTTGGCATCTTACTTCCCTACAAGAGATCATTATAATTAGTAATTTATAGACACCATAGTTATTATAGCTTTATGAGGAGAATAAACCGTCGACAGGTTCACCATAGCACTATTTATTTTAAAATTATAGCAGTTTATTTAGTAATAACAACTGAGTTGATTTTGGAAAATGCGTGTCATCGCTCATCTTACGAAATAGACTGATACTGGTTTGTCAAATTTCACACAACCATAACTGATCAGGATCATGTTTTCCTACAATTTAAATTCATCCGTTACATGCATGTATGACAAGTACAGTAATATCAGAGAAAAAGATGAGCATCATTTTCCCCTCCATTCTCTCTCTCTCTCTCTCTCTCTCTCTCTCTCTCTCTCTCTCTCTCTCTCTCTCATTAGTTTCAGCGATTTCCTCCGCCCTGCTATACGCAGAGTTCTCGCTGATGTGGAATTCCTTACAGAAAGATCCCTACTTAGAAGTAATTCATGGTTAAACCACATAATGAATAAGAGACCCTTTTACATAACATCATTGAGTGTTGAATATCTGTAAACAAATGTACCAGTTAACAAGACGATTTGTTTCACTGAGTCTACGGTATATATGAACAATATGGTAAATGCAAGTTTGCTCAAGTGGAAGAAGCAATGGAGCTATGGCAAAGTCCACCGTGCTTTGCAGCTTGGCCCCGCCCACTAATTACATCACAACCATTCCTTGAATCTGATTGGTTGGCAATGGTTTCGAAAAGTTGGTTAATCCGTGGTTCTTTTATCTTCATTTATTTTGCAATGTTTGTTTTACCAAACTGTATGATATGTTTCTGTAATGCACTGCCGAGTATGAAGCGGCAACGCGTTTGCGAGTCAGTCAGCTCTCTGGTCTCCTACAATAAACTTGTCACCAGGACGTCGTCTCGTTGCAAACCCAACATGGAGCAGTGAATTTTCGAACCAAGTCGTGCCCCTGATAAGTCGACCACCCCGGGCCACACTTAGGCGTGCCTCTCCTGCAATGCCAAGGGCCCTGTCACGGGCTGTGATGTAAGCACAGACATTAATTGCAGACTAGCAACGCCTCCATCTGTTCCCTTCAGGGTGCACTTCCCGGTTCAGGATCACATTCTGGCAAAGTTCCTGTCTCTGCTGCCCCTGAGAAATGTGATGCTGTGATGTCCTCAGCAGTGTTCAGGTTCTGGAGACGTTCAATGACATGTTGGATTCACCTCAACAAGTTTGTGCCGCAGGATGTTGTCCTACACATTAGACTCAACTGTGTGCCGGATCTGCACCGTGCACTGGACACTTGGTACTCAGAGGACAAATGGAACTCCTTTACTCCAGACACGGCTCTGGATGCCATCGTGAATATTGTGTTATGGTCGTCTTATCAGGCAGTGCAGTGGTCTGAATTTTTTGCCCTCACACAAGGGCACGAGGAGTCAGTGAGGGATTATTTCTCAAGGTGTACTTAAAAGGCCACCGACTGTGATTTTCAGTGTCCTAAATGCAGGGAGTGCTTTGTTGAATATATGCTATTACAGAAAATAATGGTAGGTCTCAGTGATACTGTGTTAAAAAGGCATGTGTTTCAGGCATGTGATATGTTTAAGTGTAGATATCCTTCATGCTTTGTGCTGTACTTTTGAAGCTGCACGACAAGACATTGTCCCACACGTCGCTATTGGTGTGAGGGAGTCGGCCACCGCCTCGAGTGATGACATCACAGGCAGTGATGATGTAGAGCCAGACGTCACGTTGTTGCGCGGTAACTCGAGTGCAAATCGTTGCGAGAACTGCGGGGGACGTCATTTGCCTGGTTGAGCATCGTGCCTAGCAAAATGTATGACGTGCCATGAGTGCCAAAAGGTAGGGCACTTCCAGAAATTTTGCAGGAGCACGAAGAAAGCGTCTCTCTCCTCGAGTTTGGTGATTGATGCAGACACACACCTCTCGCCCCACCCTACAATCAAGGCTTGTGTTTCCCATGGGAACGGGAGGTCAGTGTCCAGAATCGTCGTAGCAGACACAGGAGCACAGATCTGCGTTGCCAGACCCACAATTCTTTCAAGCTTGCACATAAAACCCCTGGAGTTACAACCTCGAACAGGTCTGAGGGACGTAGCTAATATCTGAGTGAGATGCCTCGGATCAACGGCATGCACCGTTGAAATAGGTGGGAGACGCATGAAGCAGGAGGTTTACCTCTTGCTGACAGCCAAGAACTTCTATATATCGCTGAATGCCTGTAAGGAGCTGGGAATAGTACCTCCTGGTTTCCCTCACCCTTCCCTTCTCATTGCATCAGCTGGCGTTATTAGCGAGGCAGTCTTGCAACCTAACTCCCCTCAGACAACGAAGCCAGCACCATACCTATCCAACCCATGGAGGAGAACATACCAAGACTTGAAGAGTGGTTGTTACGTCACTTCTCATCCACGACCTTTAACACAGCCAGGGAACCTTTACCTGTGATGATGGGCAAGCAGCACCACATGCACTTATTGCCTGATGCCGTACCTTATGCCTGTAACACGCCAGCAGCATTCCCTAAGCACTGGGAAGAGGAGGTCAAGGTCCAGCTTGACGAAGACGTCCAGAAGGATGTGATAGAACCAGTCCCGGCAGGGGATGCAATGGAGTGGTGTGTAAGGATAGTCGTGGTAGCCAAGAAGATGGGCCAACCTCGCCGCACAGTAGACTTCCAGCGCCTCAATGCCCACTGTCTTTGTGAGACTCATCTACACCAGCACCCTTTGACATGATTTCCAGCATCCCCATACACACATACAAGACTACAGCGGACGCCCATTGGGGTTTCCACCAAGTGGAATTGGACGAGGACAGCCACCCGCTCACGACCTTCATCACCCCATGGGGATGGTATCATTATCGTAGAACACCCATGGGTCACTGTTCGGCTTCTGATGCCTACATGAAAAGGTTCGACGACGCCCTGCAAGACATCACCAGAAAGCATAAATGCACTGACAACACCTAGCTATATGATCACAGCATCGAAGAGGTGTTCTGGCACGTATATGAATTCTTGTCAACGTGTGCCTCTGCAGGTATTACACTCAAGCCCAAGAAGTTCAAATTCTGCAAGAGAGAGGTTACCTTCATTGGGTACCACTTGGCATGGGAGTCATACAAGCCTGCAGAAGAACAGCTAGATGCCATTCGTAACTTCCACATGCCAGAGAAGCCCTTCATCACTGACATTGGGTCATGGTTCGGATTCGTGAATCAGTTAGCCCCCTTCCTTGCAACGGCGCCCATCATGGAACCCTTTAGGGACCTCCTCAGAAAGCCCACGGGGAAAAACGTCTACTGGGATAGCCAACTATGTTGCAATTAGCCAAGGACGGCTTGGCATATTACGACAAGACGCGCCCTACGATAATCATGACGGATTGTAGCAAGGAAAGCATTGGTTTCGTCATCCTTCAGCAGTATTGTGCTTGTCAATCAGCTGACAGCCCCTTTTATTGCAAGGGCTCCTGGCATCTTGCCCTATGCGGTAGTTGACACCTCACCCCCTCTGAAGCAGGGTAAGCCCCTGTAGAAGGAGAAGCCCTTGCAGTCACCTAGTGCTTGCGGAAGGCCGGGTTGTTCCTACTTGGGTGCCCTAATTGCACCATCATCGCAGACCACCATCCACTTGTCAAACCGCCGGGTGATAGGGCTCTTAAGGATATCATCAACCCAAGATTGTTTAACCTGAAGGAGAAGACATTCCAGTTCAAGTTTCACATCAAATACCTGCCTGGAAAAAGGAACACTGCCGCGGATTTTCTCTCAAGGTACCCAATCATGCGAGCACCCCACGAAGCTTCTGCCATGGATTTGGAGGACGACATTCAAGTGGCAGTGGCATGTGCAACCGTGGCCGCTTTGGAACCGAAAATCATCGTGTTGGATGAAAACTGCGTTAGGAGCGCCGCATTTAACGACCCAGTGTATCAGCTCTTGCTTGCTAGGGTCGCAGCGGGCGATTGGCCACAGCAGAAATAACAAGAACTCTCCTGCCTCCATCCCTCCTTCAGCGTTCAGGATCGGCTAGCCATCAACCAGGATCTGGTGACATACTCGGTGGACCAAGGATGCATAATTTGGTTGTCCCCGAAAATTTATATCACCATGTAACCGCTAACCTACACGCAGGACACCAAGGCCTCAATTCTATGCTTAGAAGGGCCAGGCAGTCAGTCTATGGGCCGGGAATAGAAGACCTTCAGCATCGCTATGCCCAATGCACTTCATGTGATGAACACGCCCCTTCACTGCCTCCCGAAGAAATGATGCACACGCCGCCAGTAGAATACACCTTCCAGCAAATCGTCACAGATATGTTTCAAATAGAAGGCAATGTATACATGGTATATGCAGATAGACTAACTGGTTGGTTAGAAGTAGCTCACTTCCCCAGTGGTGCCCCGTCCTACAAAATAAGCAATCACCTTCGATCCTATTTTTCATGTTGGGGAGCCCCAGAACAAATATCGACTGACGGAGGTGCTAACTTAGCCAGCGAGGAGATGGAGGCCTTTTTCTGGGGAGTCAAGGTCCTTCTGTCGTCAGTCCAGTATCAACAGTCCAACGGCAGGGCAGAAGCAGCTGTCAAATCGGCAAAGAGGCTACTCCGAGAAAACACATCAAAAGGTGGAACCCTTGCGTCAGACAAGACGGCCCTGGCGATACTCCAATATCTCAACACGCCTCTCAGGGAGATCAACAAGTCGCCATCTCAGCTTGCAACGGGTCGCCAGCTGCGTGACAGGGTACCGACAGCTAAAAGACATCTGTTAGTAGACAGGTATTGGAGACGGACGACACGTCGAAGGGAGCTACAAGTGGCAAAATTGCAGGAGGCTTTGAGCACCCTTGATACCACCGGGAGACTGCTACCCATCAAACTAGGTACCCATGTATGCATACAAAACCAAGCTACTAAGCAGTGGGACAGAACGGGCATAGCATCAGAAACTAGGCCCCATCGTCAGTACACAGTCGAGCTCAATGGGAATGGCAGGCTCTCAAAAAGGAACAGACGACACTTGAGAGTCATTGCTCCGCCCCCTAGCGCACCTGTGTCTCCTCAGCACGACACCTCCATGAGCCCTATGCCCATAGAACCAGTAACACTTCCCATGCAGGAGCCCGGTGTCGTTAGTAGGCCCAAAAGGGCCGCTGGTAGACCCAAGTGGCTCAAGGACTTCATATAATACTGCCATTGTTTGCTGTTTGCACATGTATGCAATCGTACAATTGTAACAAGAATTGATATTATTTTTCAAGAGTTGATATTATTTATTTTTTCTGTATATGTATTACATGTAGTATTTGAATGCCACTAAGCAGCGTACTCAGTATATGTAACTGCATGCTTTGATATTGAAAATTAAGTTAATTCTTGTTTTCATCTCTCATTAACATAGTGACATTTGTCCCTTTAATTTTTGCCATGTATATGTATAATCTTGAGGGGGGGATGTACGATATGTTTCTGTAATGCACTGCCGAGTATGAACCAGCAATGCGTTTGCGAGTCAGTCAGCTCTCTGGTCTCCTACAATAAACCTGTCACCAAGACGTCGTCTCATTGTAAACCCAACACGAACTAAAATACATTCTGCTGATTATCAAAAGGAAACGTTATACTATCCCTTGAAATAAAACCATAATATGCATCTCCCTAAAAATGGTAAAAAAAAAAAAAAAACAGGAAAATATGAATGAATTCAGGAGTGTTCCGCGATGCTGCAATGTTATGTTTCGTAAATGAGGTTCACCTGGATACGGAGGTGATACAGGGAATGTCTGCATTTGAATCGGTGCACTTGAATCACTGGATAATGATAATTACCGCCTGATATTGTCAAGCGTGTTCACCATTCTAAATTTAACACAAAGATTTCTCAGAGCTATGCAGACTGTTATTTCATTTTGATTTCAGGAAATTTTACTACATTTTAATAGTCATAAAATCAATTTCATTGCAATCATTTACACATTTGGAGGGATGACAAGCAGTAACTGCACTCTACAAAACCAAAGTATACCTATTGTTATGAACCGCATCTCGGTTCATCAGGTTCTATCATCAATTACAGAGAGATGGACTGGAAAGACTGGCAGAAGTCGAGACAACGACGGGGAAAGGGGAACAACAAAAGGAGCAAAAATAACCTTAATACTAATTTATTAACATTACGTAATATACATATTTACAAGTGAGTCAAGTCTGGCGTAAATCAATAACTAAATATACATCAAACAATCAAAGAGTCAGTTAAAAAACAAAGATGTAGCAAAATTAGTTAAAAATAAAACATTACTATCAAAACATCAAAATCAAAGTAAACACTCACACTACATCAAGAAAACACAAACATTCCAGACACCATAATGATTACAATTAGCATCAATTAACATAAATAATGGTATAACCAAAAATACAAATAACTGAAAAATCATTAAAGCAGCACAAATAAACCAAATTATCATAAATACCAATTAAACTGATAATACATAAACATCTGTAATGATAATTAACAAGCCTCCTACAGATAATACATAAACATCTACCCAGAGATGTCAAGACCACTAAACAAGGGTCACAGAGGATGACCATCAAAGGTCGTCGAGGATGACCACCAAACAACTGCCGTGAAGTTGTCATAACCACCCCATGACCGCAAACAGGAACATCTCCATGAAACAGACGTTCATGGCAGAGTCGATGCAACAGACAAATTGCTGTCCCAGAGGAATGCCTCCTCTCCACAGATGACTAGGGTTAGCCATCAACTCATCCTCGAACTCGAAGTCAAACTCCACATCCTCGAAAACTGTAGGGGCCAACAGGTAATAACTGCCTGTCCATGCTGCTATACTGTCTGGACCCTGACTCGATGATTACCCAGACTTGACTATCGCTACCAAAGCGAAGACAACAGACGTAAACTCTGTATGCACAAAAAAAGCAAGCACCACTGGGAAAAGGAGTGCACCCTCAACAAGGGAACAATCGTTCCACAGACAAAACAGGCACTAAGCCTCACACCTCCTCACCTGGCAAAAAAAAAATTTTACAAAAAAAATTTTTTTTCTCCACTTCCCCCCACCGAGGCTGCCACAACCCCGCCAGCCAAAACAGACCAAATCCTGGCAAGGTCGCCAAATGTTATGAACCACATCTCGGTTCATCAGGTTCTATCATCAATTACAGAGATGGACTGGAAAGACTGGCAGAAGTCGAGACAACGATGGGGAAAGGGAACAACAAAACGAGCAAAAATAACCTTAATACTAATTTATTAACATTACGCAATATACATATTAACAAGTGAGTCAAGTCTGGCGTAAATCAATAAGTAAATATACATCAAACAACCAAAGAGTCAGTCAAAAAACAAAGATGTAGCAAAATTAGTTACTTTAAAATAAAACAACCACACAAGCAAAAAGTAACAAATACCATATAAAAGTGAACAGCACTTCAGCTACATCAAGAAAACAAACTTAAACATTCTAGACAGCATAATGATTACAATTAGCATCAATTAACATAAATAATGGTATAACCAAAAATCCAAATAACTGAAAAATCATTAAAGCAGCACAAATAAACCAAATTATAATAAATACCAATTACACTGATAATACATAAACACCTGTAATGATAATTAACAAGCCTCCTACAGATAATACATAAACATCTACCCAGAGATGTCAAGACCACTAAACAAGGGTCACAGAGGATGACCATCAAAGGTCGTCAAGGATGACCACCAAACAACTGCTGTGAAGTCGTCATAACCACCCCATGACGGCAAACAGGAACATCTCCATGAAACACAGACGTTCATGGCAGAGTCGATACGACAGTCAAATTGCTGTCCCAGAGGAATGCCTCCTCTCCACAGATGACTAGGGTTAACCATCAACTCATCCTTGAACTCGAAGTCAAACTCCACATCCTCGAAAACTGTAGGGGCCAACAGGTAACAACTACCTGTCCATGCTGCTATGCTGTCTGGACCCTGACTCGCTGATTACCCAGACTTGACTATCGCTACCAAAGCGAAGACAACAGATGTAAACTCTGTATGCACAAAAAAACAAGCACCACCGGGAAAAGGAGTGCACCCTCAACAAGGGAACAATCGTTCCACAGACAAAACAGGCACTAAGCCTCACACTATGTTTAACTTGAAGTTACAGTATGATAGGCTATTAGAGTCATTTTGGATGTAATTTGCTGAGAATTTTCTTAAGGACCTTTTCTCCTTTCGAAATAACAGGACCATAAAAATAACATAGACCTATAATGTCCTTTGTCTTTATGACGTTTGGGTTATAGGCCTACCTTATATTCAGCCTTTTTTTTGTGGTTTTTGTTGTGGTTATTCTTGTTTTTGTTTCTGCTGTTATGGTGCTTGTAGTGCCTTCAAAACTTTCCATATGGTAACCTAACATTGCAGAATAAATATAGACCTATTCATAAAATACAGCTGTAAAGAATTATCTGCCTCCTCTGTTAATTGAAATTTAGTAATTTGTTTTAATTAAAAGTAATCGAGATCTTTATGAATAAAGTCTTCGCTAGAATATTCTCCTAACAACAGAGAGAGGAGAATTACCGACTCTTATGTACCCTTTTGTCTACAAGAATGCCCCCAAATGCAATTGAATCATGGGCTACTCGCAGACTGGTCTGGATCATCTCATACATAACTTTCAACTATCATTTATTTTCTTTCTTTTTTCGTTAAGTATATTATGAAGCCTTCCCACCATAGCCTTCATTTTCATAGAAATACTACAGCAGCCCTATCACAGTAATATAATTTGTTATCCCTTTTGTAAATATATTTTCAAAACAGTTCATTGGCAGCAGTTTGATAGTTGTGTGTTAGGCTGAGACAGTCCTATAGGGCCCCATACACTGAACGATTGTCTGAATGATTGTCTGTATTGTTCGCGAAAACGTGTATGGGCTTGTCTGAAAGCAAAAGTGGGCGGAGTTTCGTGGTCTGGACGAGCTCAGCGGGAATCTGTCACGGCCAGGTTACTGGCTTGCGACTTATGTCTGTCATACACAGGTCTGCCGATTATCCGATATCTTCTTCAGTATCTCAGCAACCCTTGACGTGTAAAGACGTATTGTGTAGGCCTAGACTACCACAGAATGAATTCTGCATTTGCGGATAGGGAATTCTGGGTAGAATTCATAGAGTTCGTGTTATTTATTTATTATTTGTTTTGCAGGGAAGCAGTAATTGTTTTGTATTTAATTTATAAGTTCAAGACAAATTTTTAAGTGCATCTACTGAAACATTTTCTTATGTTAGTTTTGTATTATTTTCTTAGTCTATTAGAACTCAATATGACGGTAATAGACCTACACTCAGTTACTTTTTTGAAAAAAGACTTCAGGTTTTTACGTTTTAAAGAAAATTTTGATGTAAGTTATTTAATTCATATTCAGCTTATATAACAGTTTTTTGTTTTTGTATACAATATGATTTTTATTGACCCGTGAGAAGAGGTCTTAAATTACCCAATTCATTTGTATTTCCATAAACTATACATTTCGCCAAACCATTACAATTCAATTCAGTGTTCTCAGTGAGATTTGTTTAATAATAATAATTTATAAAACTAATAACCAAAATACCTCGTTTAATACACGGTGTCCAGTTTATATAGGTCTTTTTCAATTGACTTTGACTTTCAAAGTTTCTGTTAATTGAAAAGTAGGCCTATTTTTGAGAGTAATCATTTGGTGAACTGCACTGTAGACTCACCTTCATATAAATTGGCTGTAAAATTTACATAATGGCTTTGCAAGTCTAGGGAATTATTTTGCCAAGAGATTGTGCGGATATAAATGTCGAAAACTCCAAGTCCTCATAGGGTCGACCAGTGGCGAGGTACCTCAGTGTTGCCAGTAGTCTTCCATGAGATGTAATAGATTTATTCATAAGCGTATCTTTCTTTTCGATGGCAGGAGACACTAAAGATAACAATTTTAAGTAAGTGTCCTCGTCCATACGTAAATAATTAAACCAAGCTCCTGGGTCTAAGAAGTTCCTTGAGCACAGCATTGTGAGAAAGTTCATATCTCTTAGTCAACCATTGTTTCACACATTTCCTTTTCTCTCTTTTAGGCTTTTCTAATTCTGCCTCAACGTAGGCGGCAGCCACAGCACCTAACAATATCGCACACGTCTCTTCTAGAGGTGATGCCATGTCTTCCCGAGACAAAAACTTTCTTTAGACTGAAATCGGTGCAGAGATCTCGTCCATACTGTCTGAACAGTGTGTGTGTGTGTGTGTGTGTGTGTGTGTGTGTGTGTGTGTGTGTGTGTGTGTGTGTGTGTGAGTGCGCGCGCGCGTTTGTGTGTCGATAATGACATTCGTTCAGACAGTTGGTCAGACAATCATTGAGTGTATGGGGTCCTTATGATTAATCTGTGTGTGCTATCGGGTACGTGCCCACAAGTTTTACTTTTATTCTCTGTGGTATTACAATTCTTATGGCCATCCACTTATGTATGTGTATGTGCACTTGATTATACGTGTACATTCCACTTTATGCATATACATTATATATCGTGGAGTTGAATCTAGTATATTAATTAAAAGCTACTCTGTTTCAACGGGTGCGGATAGAACACTATTTGCCATCAGAAATTGACGTGTAGGCCCATGTCCTGTCATTGTCTCAAAATATAAGAATTTGATGTGTAGGCCTAATCTCGCAATGATATTAACATTTGACGTGGCTGCATAAGTCTATGCTTCATTTCAATTAATGTAGTCTATGTGGGATGGTTTATTTAGGTCAACCCCAATTTAAAAGAAAAACAAAGTAAGATGTTTGTGTATTTAGGCTGCGCATGATTAAAAAAAAGATACACAGACAAAATAATCCAAGATCTTCATAATGATATATAACTAAATATATCTTTTATCGGAGATATCCATTGCATACTTCACAACTCCGAGAACTACATGACCGAACCGAGCCAAATCCGCACTGGCGATCATTTCGACTGTTAACCAGTGTGACGTCGTTCCTCCTTCGAGACCTAGCCAATCACTGGTGTGTAGTGGGCGGGGCTTAGCTGCAAAGCTAGGTGGACTCTGCGATAACAACCCTGAATATCCAGGAAGTGCAAGGGTCGTCGGAGGATGGTCGTGAGTGGCACAAAGTGAGAAGAGTTCTGGACAAACTGCTGATGAGTCTTTCCATTAAAATTTCTGCGCAAGGTTCAACACTGAATTAGCATTTAAAGTATTAATCAGGAAGTGGTTGATGTTTTATTCTGAGTCCCCCTCATAAGATTAAACTTCTTGTGTATATATGCTAGTGAATATTCTTAATTATAGTTTCATGTGAAGAATGGAAAACCCAATGATATAATGTCTGATTATCCTTTGTGAGAATTTCAGTTTGTCATAACTATATTATCGGCTAATAATGATGGATTTTTAACTTAATTTGCTATTCTATCCTTCTATTATGGCAGTTTTAACATTAATTTGCTTATCCAAAATACCCTCTTTCCTGGATGGTGAAAACGATCCAGTTGTAACCAGTATATTTCTTGCATTGAAAAAACTGCGAAAAATCGTGCGATAATACTTTTCATCACTTTGCAAAACGTATCGTTCGCATCTTATTTCTTTTTTTATATTCCATATATTGATTAGTTTGAGAAAAAAAAATTCTTATAAAATTATAATCAATTATAACAAGTAAAAAATAAAACTGCTAGAAAATTCCTTGTTTTATGTAGAATTTTAAGTATTCTGTCCGAATCATTGTGAAGTAGTTCATTATGTTTAGATATGAGCGGCTTTCCAACCTTGTTAGCAGAGTATAATCTATTGAAGACCTTTCCGGTAAAAGAATGTTATTTTATGCAAACAAGACATAACTGGGCAAAGTATGGCATAACCGATATTGTTAGATTACCATCTATTTAAAGATCTTTCTGTTAAATGAAAGAAAGTCATTTAAGTTACCAAAGAAGATATAATTTTCAAAAATATTATATGATTTATAACTTACTTTCTTAAACTAAATACAGTTCGCTTTACTGAAAGGTGGTGAAATGCACTGGACGTATGAGGTTTGGTTGGCAAGCCTGCCACGCCGCATGTCGAGTTGACCAGTTTCGATGCACGATAACTTATAAATCTTATAAATCTTACATATTGCCCATTTTCATTTAAATGTCATAAAAAAAAGTCAAATTGAGATTTAATATCTTTATAGACATGAAGGAGAATTTAGATATATCAAATGAGGGAATTGGGAATATTGTTTTTATAACTGAATAACTCAATGGGAGTCAAATAGGCCTAAGATAATGATGAATGGTAACGACATATTTATTTAATGAATTGAAACTTTACCCTGGTTACTGGTTTAATTACCCGAGAATGGACGAGCAGACCGACATGGAATTATTATATAATTATGGTCTCCCCTCTATAGAAATAAAAAAAAACAAACTTGTATGAGACAACCAGCATCACTCTTACTTGTCTACAAACGTAGGTTTAAGGGCCTGTTCTGCTTTAACGAATCATAGACCTGCTGTACACTAGTCTATATACCACTAGACTATGCAGGATGCTGTGTATGCAACATAGTTACTTTTTACTTTTGAAAACTCGTGTTGCATAACTTGAATAATTGCTTTACATGTCTCTGGGATTATATGTCCCCTGTAACGACCAGTGGCGCCGAAGCGAATAGTGGCCAGCAACCTCTCGTACAGTGATGCTGGTTGCCTCATACAAGTTTGCTTTTTATTTCTAGAAAGAGGGGAGACCACATATAATACAGTAATTCCATGTCGGTCTGCTCGTCCATTCTCGGGTAATCAAACCAGGGTAAAGTTTCAATTCATTAAATAAATATGTCGTTACCATTCATCATTATCTTTGGCCTATTTGACTCCCGTTAAGTTATTGAATTATAAGACCACATCGGCCTAAAAATTTTGAGTGCGAAAATAAAACCCTCTACAGACCGAAAAAAAATAGTATAGGCCAAGTCACAAGAAAAATAATTATTACCACAGTTATTATAAAAACAAGTAAAGAAAGAACGATGATGATTTTAATTTCCTTTAAATGGAATGTTATTTAGCTCGACTACCATAATACTGATTGCCCATATAATATCCATTAGCAAGTGACTCATTTGCCTGTTTTAGCTTAAGCCAACCTTGTACTTGCACTGGCTCTTGCTCTAGAGCAACTCATAACTGAATGACTGAGAAACTGTCAATCTGTCAATGCGCCTGTGCTGCCTGGCGAATAGCTGCCAGATACCGCTTCCTGATCACTGCCATACGACTTTTGTCTGAAACGTTAAGGGAACTGATGCAATGTTTTATAATCTGGTTGTACTAACCTTGTACTGTTTTTCATAGATCTCTAGTTCTAATGAACACTTTTTAGAAAGATCATTTCTAGCAATAATTTTTGCAGATATCTTTCTAGAAGTTCAGCTGAAGTTCGTTGGATTCAGTATTATCTATTGCTACCGATGATATATTCCTATTTCCTCATTTACAGGATGAATTGATTATTGTTCCGCGGTCTTATCATTTTACACCATTGGCCTTTTAGCCTGCTATCATCATTGATAGTAAGGAAAACTCTTTTGAATTATTCAGATAAACCGTATAAAAGTTCTTTCATTATACAAGACTAAGTTCTTAGTTTCACAATTAGAGCTGTTGATTAAACTTGCTGGTCTTCAATGTAAACACTTATTATGATAAATATTAAATTTATAAATGAAGAGCAGCAATGAGTTAGAAATTATAGTTGCGCTTGCAAAAATCTTCCTCTTGCTTCTCAGCAGAAATCACACTTGGAATGAAGTTGATACCTCTATTCTACTTGACCTCTCCAAATGGCTACACTGCAGTGTAAAAAGTATACCTTAGTTTAACCAGACCACTGAGCTGATTAACAGCTCTCCTAGGGCTTGCCCGAAGGATTAGATTTATTTTACGTGGCTGAGAACCAATTGGTTGCCTAGCAACGGGACCTACAGCTTATTGTGGAATTCGAACCACATTATGACGAGAAATGAACTTCTATCACCAGGAATAAATCCCTCTAATTCTTCATTGGCCGGTCGGAGAGTCGAACGCTGGGCCAACAATACTGCAGTGTAGCCAGATATATTTCAGTGCACTGGACTATAGTCGGCAGGAGATGGTGTTTGTTTGTTCACAGTCAGCTTCATACCCGTGAAGTAAGCGTACCAAATGTCGCACCGCTTCATTAATTGGAAGACTGGCGTTGCCCTCTGTAATGTATATTGAAAATAACCTCTACTGTAGCACACATATATTGGAAGACATACCGCTGTTCCTTGTTTTACGTGCTCATTCTTAAGTGATTGCTATATTTTGTTGATTTTATTAATGTTACACAGATCTGGCAAAAAAAAAAAAATAGCTGTCATTGCTATACATTTTCTATTTTGCTTGCAATGTCTGTTTATTGAGAAAGCTGAAACTTTCCCCTTTTATATTTTATTAAATGCTTGGAAAATATTGTAATCTGTTGTAATATTTGACGCTAATTTTCTTTCTCCTTGGATAAGCCCGGGTTTGTGTTTTATCCCGAATCCCGTCTAGGTATTTTGACGGAATGTGAATACTGAAGGTATATCTAGGTGATACATCTTCATGTCAAATTTCGTTGTCTCTCGTTAACAGGCCATTCATCCACGACAATTTACCCGACCGACATTAAAAAAAAAAAAAGAAATATTAGGCATGTAAGGTGGTATCAGCTACATGTATTCGTTAAAAGCAAACGAAACAGAAAACTCAGATCATGTATGGAATTAAATTCCGTCATATGACACCTCAGTTAACACAGAAAAGGGAATTTTACTTAATAAAAGGATAATGAATCCATATCATGAAGTAAGATAATCGTATAACGCACAGCTTGCTATCTGTCACATTAACTAACTGAAAGATCACCTAATATGTAAAAATACCCTGCAGGTTATTTGACAGTAATTCCACTGGTATTTTACTGACAGTTATATCTAATCAGATTCTATTTATCGGGCATCTGCTCTATATCTTGTTCCAACTTAGGTAAAAGCAGTATGTGTTGATGCGCGACATTAAAGGTAGCCTAGCGAATAGCTGAATTATATTACACACTAAAACCTTGAATATCGATGCGATAATAGACTTTTCATTAAATACTTTTCAATTCAGCTGTGGATGAAAACCCCTGATTACCTTTCCATAGAAGCAATGGAGCTATTGGTATTATCATATCTCTGTTTAGTTGAGAGTTATTACAGTGCATAAATAAGCAACAGGCTGTTCAGTGTTGCCTTTCTGAAATAATTGATCAAATTTGCCTTAATCAGTTACCAGAAACGTGATTGTAGTATTTTGACATAAACGTGAAGCAAAAAATCAAGAGACCCTGCAGACGGGAGGCTGAGTGACCAGTTTTAATCAGACCTACTAATGTTCTCGGAAGGACCTGAAACTTGTTTTGATGCGGCCACCATTCACAGAATGGACGTGTTCAGAAGTACCAAAAATTAGGACATTTTATGAGATATCTTCTAAAGAATATGTAGGTACCATCTCAATATAGGTTCAGTAATCAAAAAGCCCTACAATAATCACTACCACACTAATACTTCATATCCTAAATTTTGCATGAGATCCTTGTTCAAAATACTTCCACAACTTTACCCGTTCCATATGCACGCGCAGAAGGATAATAAACAGCAAATTGGACTCACATTTACACATTTTGGCATTCACCTCTATCCTGCGCACACACTTGTGTTTCTTGGGTATTGAGATCGTCCCTTTTCAGGATCTCTTTCCTGCCATCTGTCATGCCCTTTCTGCTCCTCCCCTAACACTTATAAATTATACACTTTTCACCAACCTATGGTTCTACATTGTTTCACGGGACCGGGTTCACCCAAAAATCTCAGCTCCACCTTTTCAGTCACGCTCTTCTATCCACCTGCCGTGTCTCTTCTTTTCTCACCCTTTCAGTACTTACAAAATATATACTACACAAAGATTTCATTTTAAATAGCTTCAACATTTTACAGTATAATCCACATTCAGCTCCCCACTTCACTTTCCTAAAGGTAAGTTGGCTCAACAATAACTTCGTGGGCATGCACGCTGATTCCCAATATTTTTGCGCTCATCCTATTACCTTTCTCTCCTCAATTTGAGCCTTACCTGTTCACCCATCCTACAATCATTCTTTTCTTAATTTATTTATTCATAAATACTTATTTGAATCACCCTCCTCCGATCTTCCAACATATTTATTACAATTATTTTCATTTCTCCATCTCCATGGTTACCATGTGCCTCTCTCTCTCTCTCTCTCTCTCTCTCTCTCTCTCTATAAATTTATACATACATACATACAACTCACACACACACACACACACACATATATATATATATGTATATATATATATATATATATATATATATATATATATATATATATATATATATATATATATATATATATATATATCGTGAGTGTCTTTCTACTGATGAGATGAGCTTGCTGTGAAATTCATTAGGTAATGGTTATATTAATATGGCTCTGTCCATTTTATTATTAAAATTATATAGTTGATCTTCAAAAGAGATGTCCATATCGTTCATTCGAGGCCTATGTGTTCATCAGAATTATGTTGCTTATCCTGTAAAAAAAGAGAATGGAGCCCCTTGCATCCATGGAATGTCTATTAAGGAGCCGTTTTCATTTGGGAAACATTATAGGTGTCACAGATGAAATGTTGGGTTGGCAGCGTAGTCTTTGGCAGAGTTTCTAATCAAGGAAAAGATCATCCGTGAGCGTATTCAAAACATCTCAGCAAAGTCATGTCATTTAATCAGGATTCATCTGGAATCCTCATTTAGACAACAGCATTTTCTTGATGATGCTAATCGTATCAGCATAGAAGAGGTTTCGATAATATTCTTTATTATATTTCTCTTACACAGTGTTTTCCCTACTGAGGTTCATTACCATTGCTTCTTATTTTATCTATATAACTTTCCTTGTATCTCTATTCAGTAGCTATATCCAAATGGCACTTACGAACCATAGATTTTATCTATATTTCAAAGATTTTTTTTTTCTTTCATACTTTCTATATTTTAGATTGTAAAAAAAAATTCCTTATCTCACATTGTTTTTTTCCGTGTATGTGCATAGACTCAAGCTTCCTATATGCTCCATATGGATCCGTATTAGAGGAGAGATATTAGAATCTGTGTTGGATGCGTTTTAATCCTCTTAACGGATTCGTTTCCCACCAGCGTTGTGCATTTAGCAGATAAATTCGCCGCAGTACCAATAATGCAGCAGAATTACATAATAAATAAGAAACCTCTTAAGTAAATACAGCACCAGGGGATTATGATACAGTACGCTACAAGGTAATGAATAACCACTTAAGAAATCATCGCTCTCATTATGGGCGATCGAAAATAAGAACATGGTTCATTGCTCGCGAGAATAAATCTTCATAGATATACTGAAAAAGGTTCATTTCGCGTAACTTCATTGAATTGGTCAAAGGAGCTCTTTCATCAATATACAGTGCTATTAACTGTTACGTCCGGATTTTAATTCCACGAACTGCAACTTAGAAAAAGTGCATTTTTATTTTATTTATTTATTTATTTATTTATTTATTTATTTATTTATTTATTTATTTATTTATTTATTTATTTATTTATTTATTGGTTTATTTATTTTATTATTTTTTCTCAAGGATATTGTTAGTAATATTTCGAAACAAATGACAAGAATGTTTATATTTCAGGTCACATATTTATTATTCTTTAATTGTTAACCCCCCTTGCCTCTATGACATGCCAGCTTTTTTATCTGCTAAAACAAATATACCATTAGGTGTATACAGCTTTTGTTATATTATGTTCTAGGAAGACTAATAGACATATTTTGATTTATAAGTTCGACATTGATTACTATAGCCAGCTGGAACTTTAACGTTATGGCTTTTTTCAAGTAGATAATCCTTTGCTTAATTCAAATATTATTTTGCTTTTCGCTAACAAAATGAGACGAGCAAAGTACCTCTTCAGTGAGAAAAAAACTGGAATGTCATCAAACTGCATTCTCAAGTTTTGAATTTTAATGGAAACATTGCTCCTTGTGTTGAACATATCGTACAAATAAAACCCGCCCTTGTCACTCATTAAATTGAATCTTGCAGTATCATCACAGAATTTTTTACCGCTTAACACCAAATATGTCGCTAGCATATCATAAAACTTTAAAAGATTTAACTCAAAATTACCACTCAAACGCCAAGCAGCGTTCAGTGTGTAAGGTCATTAATTCTTCTGTAATTCTTTTTTATTCGAGAATATTTATATGATTTTTTTGTGGTAAAAAAATTTCTCAGGCATCCAGATATATTATCAAATAAGTTGAAGTTGCAAACCTCAAAGTCTGTCTGTTTGTCACTCTTTCTATCTTCTACGATTGACAACCACTGAATTTAGTGTAAGTTACAAAATAACATATCTGTATTTTCATAACAAATTTTAAGACACGAAACATTTACGAAAAAGTATAGATGACAATCTCAAATTCTCAGCTTTTCGACCTCTTCTCCTGCACCCGTATGGATTCTAAATATTTTTGTTCTCACGAGAGTTTCAGCTGTGAATATCGGGAGGCTTTATAAAATGCTATTCGGTATTCAAGAAATTTTCACTCAAATACTGTTGATGTGTTATTAACATTTTCTTAAAGTAATGCAGTGATTTTATGTAAAGTAACGCATGAGAAACAACATGAAAAGATGAAAAAGGTGATTTTCCTAAACAGTCGTTTTTCAAGTTACAGTGAATATTACCAAGTAGATTATTATAAAGGCTGCTGCTTGCTTATATATATATATATATATATATATATATATATATATATATATATATACACACACACACACACACACACACACACACACACACACATATATATATATATATATATATATATATATATATATATATATATATATATATATATATATATATATATATATATATATATATATATATATATATATATATATGTATATATATATATATATATATATATATATATATATATATATATATATATATATATATATATATATATATATATATATATATATATATATATATATATATACACATCCTCAAGGAACAAGGGAAACGAAGACCTCCATTCTTACAAGTTTATTGCCGACGTTTCATGACACATGTCATTTTCAAGGCTAAAACAGAAAATAATTTGCAATACAGATAGAATCACGGTATTAAAAAAAAGTTTATTTATTAATATATTTAAAATTCACAAAAAATAGCAATGCAGCGTAAAAATTAGGTACATAGATGAACATATAACAAGAAAAAAAAGGACCACAAAAGATATAGGTCAAGGGAACCAAGACACAGACTCACCAAGCGAAATGTGAGCCTATATTGGTTCCCTTGACCTATATTTTTTGTGATCCTTTTTTTTTCTTGTTTTATGTTCATCGTGAATTTTAAATATTTTAATTAAAAAAAATTTAATACCGTGATTCTATCTGTAGTGCACATTATTTTCTTTTTTAGCCTTGAAAATGTGACATGTGTCATGAAACGTCTGCAATAAACTTGTAAGAATGGAGGTCTTCGTTTCCCTTGTTCCTTGTGGATGTGTGTGTGTGTGTGTGTGTGTGTATCGTTTCTTCCAAACGAGAATGAACCATAGAAATTAAAATTACAGTCTCTGCCTTATATATTCCCAGCTACAAACCACCTTGACGGAAAATCAGACGAATTGCGGTCCTTCTTCAGCAAGAAATGTCTTCATAACCGCAGGTACACTTTATTCATGGTCGTTTCATTAAGGCTCAATTTTGTACTATTTTCGCATATTACAATAAAACAATTCAGTGCTATCTCTATTAATTTTCAGTGTTTTACTAAATATCGTTTTGCGCAGAACTGAAATGCTACTGTTTTATTTTGTATATTTATAAAATGTAATCTTTATAAGTTATAAATACCAAACGTAATACACATTTCATTTATCCTTGGTCCTCATGCGGTAATACATAAATGATGCAAATCATTGTTATATGGAAAGAAAATAATGAATAGTGAAAGAAAACAACAAATAGAGCAAAATATTGAATTAGATCTTTTGGTATGAAGAAAAATGCCGAGCTTCATACAATAAATCTACATTTTACGTGATAAGGTTCACTAATCAAGATGAAATTTAGGATATTTACTTGTAACAGTCATAGCAAGGCTACACAAAAGCCATTAAGGTAAACATGGGATCAAAGAACTCGTCCTAACTTATTATAGCAGCGTACTTCGTTCTTTGTTTTTTTTTCTTTAATTATCAGTTAGTATTCTTGTGCTTATCTATCTCTATTTGCTACGATCACTTCTTTCACATATGTACTTTCTACTGTATGAAAACCTGCTGTGCAAGTATTTTGAAGAAGAAAACTCTTTTGTCTACAACTTTAAGATTAGACGCTTGTTTTGACCTGACATTCCCTTTCATAAACGAGAATGATCAAGTCTAGATGAGTATTCGCCATTTACTAAGAGACTGGTAAAAGTCGTGTTAGAGTTTTTAAAAACGAATCATACCATAGGGTTGCCATTTTCCTCTTGTTCTTGAAAAATAATACCTTAAAACTAGTGGAGCTCTGCCGTTCAATGATGTCTTTTCATTGATTTTTTTTTTTATAGACTGTCGTCTCCTGTCTATAAAAAAAAAAAACATCAATGAAAAGACATCATTGAACGGCAGAGCTCCACTAGTTTTAAGGTATTATTTTTCAAGAACAAGAGGAAAATGGTAACCCTATGGTATGATTCGTTTTTAAAAACTCTAACACAACTTTTACCAGTCTCTTAGTAAATGGCGAATACTCATCTAGACTTGATCATTCTCGTTTATGAAAGGGAATATCAGGTCAAAACAAGAGCCTAATCCTAAACTTGTAGTAAAAAATTGAATGATAAATAAGGTACTCAAATCCAGATCATATAATTTTTCATAATGGAAATAATATCAGCGATAGAATAAACTGGCTTGCATCACAGAACAATGAAGTTGAAGCACTGTACTTAACAAGGTCTTTAAGATTTGCTGATTGGTTTTATGAAAAGAAAATGTTACAAGAATTTTATTTTCGTGTACAATCAGGTAATTAACGTCTGAAGGATGGGATGAAAGCAATGGGCGGTTTATCTGAAGAAAACAGAAGTAGATGGAAAAGGATAATTTGTAAGTTATCTATATATGAACCTTGTTACTCCAACTGAATTTTATAAATTACCCTTTGAAAAAGCACCATTTCTATACTCTGATTCATCATTGCAAATAACACTACTTCAGTTAGGTTTTTCAGTAAATACCCTTTTCAGTAGGCTAAATCCATTACCTGTATATTATAAAGCATACACTTACATAGCTACAAACAAGGAGTCTATAAGTCTTCAAAATCAAAAGACAAAAGCAAATAAATGAGGACTATCTCCATTTCCTTAATATGTTAACTTACTGACGGACACAGAAGCACGTGGCTTGTTTATGAGAGCCGGTTGAGTAGGAATCCTAAGGTTTAATATCATCCAGGAGAATCTCCTTCCATTCCTCTGGAATCAACATTTGCATAGAATCTGTGACCCGGCTTCCTCTGCTCGCATCTTTCCCCTTGCCTCGTCTACAACATGCGTGACTTCAGTTATGGCAAACGCATCGAAAATATATTTTTGCTACTCTGTTGATCTTTCTTGCTAAGTGCCAGAAAATGTTTTCGTGAAAAAGGTCGACAGCATTTACGCTATATAATAAATGTAATGTTAATGATGTGCTAGCAAAAAACAAAGGAAACATAAACGAATAAAAAAACGGGAGAAACGTTATAGTACATTCTATTAAAAATACAATATAGAATAAAAACCAAACATCATTTCCCTCTTCAGGCAACCATAGATGAATTTTGCTTGTTCCTCTTTGAACGAGGCATTGAAAACGTAATAAAGTTTCAAACTACATCATTCTTTTAATTGAAGGTTGTTGTAATTTTTTAATCTACATTGTTTATATATGACAGGAAATTTAAATATGTCTATTGTCACGAAGCGTACCAAGTACCTGGTTATTACACAACTAATCACAGATTTCGAAAATTTACCTCACTTCAGCCACATGCCTGAACTCTCATAACAATAAGAATTACAACTAAGTACTCTAAAGGTAACAGTGATCCCTTAAAAATCCCATTAATCACATGAAAAATAAAACTAAGTTTATCAAGACTAGTGTGCGGTATCAACAATTAAACAAGAAATATACTAGAGTAAAAGGGCATCACCCCATCAAACAACTTTAACTGCTTCCCTGGTCTTAATTCACTTAAGCAAAACTAAAGGAACAAAACATGTTTATCACTTTGCCTTATGCACACAATTAATCCTATTCATTGGTGGTCAACAAATGAAACACCTTTTTAAAAAATTTTAAATACAAGAATTTATTTTTAAATTCAAAATTTATAATTAGAATTCACAATCTGAAAAATTTACTATCACTTAAAAACAACAAAAAAATTTAATTAATTCTTGAGTTAAATTATTAGACAAAACTAAATCACAAAATCTTTAATTTATCAACAAATTAAATTAAGCAAAATTTAAACTATCAAGAATTACTCAATATTTGGAGAAAATCTTGATAAATGAAAATTAAATCAAGTATGCAATGTCAAATTATTAAGAAATATTTAAAATGTTAAATAAATAAATATTAAATCACAAATATATAAAATGTAAAAAATCAAGAGATTGCATAAACAAGAACGTACAAAATACACAAAAGTTTTATCAATAACAATTTCATTTAGCCAAAAATTCTTTTAACACACCTTATTATACTATGGCAATAATAAGTAAAATTCACTTTACCTTACAGAAGCTTGTGATAATCATTGCAAAATCACTTGCAGCTGCTTTATATTCACAAAACACTTTTTTGTTGGGCGCCATTACTTTTCCTATGATCAGATCTCAAAGCCTAAGATTAACATCAGTGGCCACATATATATTACATGAAAATTACTCTCTTTTGAAGAGAGAGAGAGAGAGAGAGAGAGAGAGAGAGAGAGAGAGAGAGAGAGAGAGAGAGAGAGAGAGGGAACGAAACTGATTGGTCTTTAAAATCAGAACGAGTAAATCTGAGGATTCCAGTAGCACATGAAACACTCAAATGACGCCATTAAGGCATTTTGGGAACAAGACACAAGAGGTTCTAGAAGAAGGAAGCAAAACATTTTTAATCCTATCAGGACAATACTTGATCAACGCAATGCAATCTTAAACATGACGCAATTGTCATGTGCTTTAGTGCAATACTTATTCATATCTCTCAAAAGGTACACGTTTTTACCAGAAAATTGTATGGAGTACATGTAACATTGTGAAATCACTTGTCTTCTTCTCATACGAGACAAAGCTATTACAGAAATCTTAACATGATGAAACAGACGGCAACTGGCTAATTATGATTGGCATGTTTTAAAAAGAAAATGAAAAACCCAAGTTGGTTTCCAGAATGGATCAGCAATTGTTATTCCTGACCTGTCATCACGTGAATCAAAACAAAGCGCTCTCTTATCTGAACTGATGACAGATGGTATATTTGGTCTAAAACTCGAATTTCTCTCTCCTGCTACTACGCTATTATCAAGAAAGATATTATTAATTCTAAATTATGCTGTTAGGTTATCTAAATCACTAACTGTTTTGAGATCTGACACTGCACTACATACGCTATTTCAATAGTTACTATTATTACACACAACACATGATAAATAGAAGAGTAAATATGTCAAAACTATGGAAAGCCATAGATATTACAAGGCAACATCATGAAACTATATATTGCCTTAGTTTCTGATGAAAACTCATATCCTCTCCGACTGGCAACGAGAGACTGTGGGAAAAACTTGCAGAGTTTATGTATTAATTTTTTCTAACATACTTGATTAGCTATCAAGTAAACACAGAAATACCCCTTATAAACATCAATGTTCTTGAAATTCTTAAGTTCAAATATATAAAAGAGAAACAGTTCAGAAAAACAATCTATATACACTAAAACTGTAATTCAGTCAATGCTCTGATAAAAACAAATGTCCACTGTTTATTAAACAATTCCTTTATAACTTCAACAAGGAAAAGTGGAACTGCATTTATTTTACATAAGCTATGAACGAAAAACGTTTCGTGTTGTGCCTGTGCTCTAGTTTAATGATTTTCATCATTATTTTCAAACATTTTTTTTTGTAAAATAGATATAATTACAGGAATATTGACCTGTTATTTTTAAACATATTACGAAACATTTAAGAAATGAAAGGGTCGCTCTTCATGTAAAAATTTCTCTTGTTTTGTCCGTTAGAACATTTTCAGAGCAAAAACATATATTTAAAATTTAATATATTGTAAATATCTTTTATTGAAATATAAGAAATATATTCAACATCATAAAGTGATAAGTCTATAAAACTATAACCTAACTATATGGCATATGTCAAAAACTGTGCTCTTTTCATAACGTCAGTTTGCTTTTGATATATAGGAATAAGACCTTTATTGCAAGCAAATTCCAGTGATATCATTAACCAATTTCTAATTTAGAAGGAATAAGAGTTATCTCTCGTTCTTTCCCCTCAATAATACCTAACAATCGAATGACAGTTGGTTCAAACTCTAGATCCTATTAAAACGTGATTTCCTGGCATTAATTGGCAGGTAAACGCGATGAGCAGTTCGTTAATCACACCTACCTGCACTGGGCCATTCATCACACCCAAGATGTTTCCTTTTACCTAATGGATATAAAGAACTATGTATTCCAGTGCCTCTTCCCTCCTTCAGTCCTTCTACCTTCCAACATTTCACAAGTTTTCATACTTTTCATGACCACACATTCCTTCCTTCTGTCCACAAGACCAGACCATCTCAAAACACTGAGACCCTTCTTTTCATTAATTTTTAACTTTATACCTCTTTTCTATCTCCAAAACTGTCACCATCTCATCAGATTTAACCTTCGTTTTTTTATTACATTCACCCTTGAACTCAACTTTGGCTTCATTAGGAACTCCCTTTCCCATACGAATCTTGTAATTGCTTGATTTTTTCCCTTAACCTCTTTCCTTTTCCCAACATTTCTTTTCGGTCAACAGTGTCTATTCTTCCCAACCCTGGATTACATGCATTGCCTCACCATCGTGGTTTACATTCACGCTCAATCCCTTACACATCATCACATTTTAATTTACTTTCCCTTTTTCCAAGTTGTTAACACGTCATTCATCCCTTTCACTTACTTTCTCGGGATAATATATATATATATATATATATATATATATATATATATATATATATATATATATATATATATATATATATATATATATATATATATATATATATATATATATATATATATATATATATACATATATATATATATATATATATACATACATACATATATATATATATATATATATATATATATATATATATATATATATATATATATATATATATATATATATATATATATATATATATATATATATATATATATATATATATATATATATATATATATATATATATATATATATATATATATATATATATATATATATATCTATCTATATATTTATATATATATATATATATATATATATATATATACATATATATATATATATATATATATATATATATATATATATATATATATATATATATATATATATATATATATATACATGAAGTCATAAAATTTTCTAAATTTTATTGCAAAATTTCTGTTAACCTTTTAGTCATTTTTATATTCTTTTAATTGTCATTTCACTGCCGCATTCTCTCTACCTTATTCGACAAAAATGACAATACTGAGTTGTTAGGGGGTTTTCATTTAAGAACAATGAAGGCATTAAGTGTTCGCGTAATTCTGCAGAGGAAATAACCTTTCACAACAGGCCTTCATTACACCAAGTAGGTTTTGCGTTATATTGCCCAGTTCCATTTTGCAACTCAGCAAAAGTCTGAATGGGTTGGTGTTCACCATGAACGAGCTGTATTTTAGGAAAGGAAAAAGATCCACTAGAATGATGATTATTGTCAAAAGCAAGTTAGCTTTTACTTCCCATAAGCAAGTTAAAAAATCACGAATCATTTTGTTCGATCACATGCATACACAGTTTTTGTGAAACCATGCGCACTATTTTTTTACATGAAATATATTAATATACTTAGAATTAAAACTACTGGCAACCCCCCGAAGACACTTTGAAAATTAATTTATAGAGTAGAATTATACTCCATTAAATTTCATAGTGTCGTTTTTAATTCTATTCAAATTTTAAGTAGATGTAGAACAAAAAATCCATGTTAAGAGTCTATGAATTTTTCAGATAATTATATAACCATTTAATGCCCTTTTTCATGGAAAAAATAAATTCCCTTACATCAAACATATGAAAATCATTCTATATATAATTTATTTTGCTGTATGTAAAATAAGACTAAGATCATGAATGATAAAAATGATGAGCCGCAAGATCTTACGACGATGAAAGAACAAAGGTAATGAACCGGCTCCTGATAATAAAGGACAAGATAGATTTTACCTACAGAAAAATCTAAGTGAATTTCTTATCTATTTCGTTAGCTTTATAGAATTTTAAACGATACTGAACACAGAGGTGAACTATAAAAGCTTCACAATTTTAATGATATGCTCTAAACTTGCTTCAAATGTCATTGTAGCACAGAAGTTCTACCAAATTTGATTTTTAATGGTATATACTTGATTTTTTAAGGAACGTACCCTTTTACTTATTATTCTGAGTTTCTTTTTCATATTTATAAACTTCCCAGTCAACAGTGTTCAATTTAAAAAACTTCATGAAATGCAGTGGCAATATGGCCTATAACCCTACGATTATGTGATAGAATATATGTTCAAAGTCAGGATGGTAAAAAATGGCAAACATTTTGTGTAGTCGGATTACTGTTATATTACTTCTTGTAAGAAGTAAAAATAATATGATTTCAATTATATATCAGTTTCTATTGAAATGTTCCTCAAGGCCCTAGGACATAAATCTTTATAATGATTAATTTCATAAGGAAGTTATATTTTTACAAAAATATTTTGTAGACAGTTATTTTCCAAACAAACTGTTTTTTAAACATTCAAATAAGTTCCTTAATCGTAAAATTATACCCAAAGTTAACTTCCTTTCATTCAAAATGACTCTTCCCTCAACAAAATTAGTCAGCTAATACATCAACATGCTCCTGTCCTAAAATGACAACTAATAACAACACATCACCTGTCAATCGGGTCTCTCTTTAAAAATAAAGATAAACTTGATCCCTTATTGGCATCAAATGAGGTCTATTTATTTACTTGTCCCCGATAAAATGTTGGATCCTCTCTTAGCCTCCTCAAAGTTCGCATTGATTGCCACAGGGGTGTGAGTTATCGCATTGGAGTTTGATTGGCGTTTCCAGAATACTCTAATATTCGGAACCATGCCTATAAATGTAAATTTAACACCCAGTATGAGCATTTCAAAATTCTTACTAGGGCCTCTTGCCCTCAGCAGCTTGTGATCTATGAATAACTTTTTATTAAACAAGCAGTTCCAGATTTAAACAGTCAAACAACCTCCACCCCTCTCTTTTTGGGATGAGCTTAATTTTAACCTACGTATCTTATGAGTCCTAATCCTTGAAAGGTACTTACCATTTCCCTTTTAGTTTTTTAGTTTCTTTTTAAATAAATTATCTGTTATAATTATTAGAGTAAATTTTATATTATTTAATGTTTGTATGCTTCAGCCTAATGATGAGGTTTGGCCTCGAAATTTTGCCAAAATAAATGGATGAAATGCTGCAAGACGTGTCCTTCTGGCGCACTTTGCTGTATATTCTGCCAATGGCCAGTGTTATGGAAGATATATATATATATATATATATATATATATATATACATACACACACACACACACACACACACACACACACACACACACACACACACATATATATATATATATATATATATATATATATATATATATATATATATATATATATATATATATATATATATATATATATATATATATATATATATATATATATATATATATATATATATATATATATATATATATATATATATATATATATATATATATATATATATATATATATATATATATATATATATATATATATATATATATATATATATATATATATATATATATATATATATATATATATATATATATATATATATATATATATATATATATATATATATATATATATATATATATATTAGCGCGAAGGTGGACTATGGAAGCGTATTCGTCTCAACATAATTCTTTATTTCCAGTGTTTCGTAATAAAAAGCTTTATTACATCATCAGGGAATCTGTTAAATAATGAATAAAATTACTTAAAAAATTACTTAAAAATCAATAAAATTCATATAATACTTCACAGTTAGAATACAAGATAAAAAACCGAAAAAAACAAAAAAGACTTAAAAGCAAAATCAAAGACCGCTAACCAACCTTATACCAAGAAGGCAGAAGACAGAATGCATAAAAAAAAAGTTAACTCTGGTACAGCTGAGTGGAGGAGGTCTGGGTATTTAACTGGGGAACTAGTTGTTTAATAAAATTTGATTCCAGGATAGGCAGTTCGCATGCATTAGTTGTTTGGCCTATGATACAGAAATCGTTTCTATCAATATATATGTTACAAATTTTCGAATAGTTTCTTATGCTTGAATGCTCGGGATTGGAGAGCCTACAGCCAGTCTGAAAACTTAATCCCCGATGAGAGTCGATTCTGACCCTCAGTAACCTCCTCGTGGATCCGACATATGTCCCAGAGTTACACTTAGGCAAGTATACTTATATACCACGGTGTAGCCATGGGCTCTCCTCCATGGGCTCTCCTTTGGGTCCTACTTTTGCCAACATCTTCATGTGCTCGCTGGAAGAGCGCATATTAGATGAATGTCCACTTAGGTTCCACCCACTCTTTTATGGTAAGTATATTGATCACACCTTCGCCTTATTTAAGAATAATTGTGATACATCTAGGTGGTCCGTCAATCATGCCATGGGTCAATTAAATCCAGTTATTAGCCCTAGAACTATTTCCACTAAAGTGAATTTACCATCACTGTAAAATATACCTATCATGACTAACAAACAGCTGTCTCCAGATCCAACAGATATCGACTGAAAACTGTTCATCTAACACCACTAACACACATCTATATTTGCTAGAAAAGTGAATGCTTTACACAACTATGAAACTAACCAATACCTAAAAAAAACTGAATTCACCAAAATCGACTCTAACATCTCAAAAGAAAAATAGATTCAAACTTCGTTCGTGAGATATAATCTCATACAACACCGGAACAATTAATCACCATTTCAACCTGCAAAATTGTAGCACATATATAAAAAACAACCATCCCTTGTAAGTCATAACAAACTCCCCCAACAGGCAATCTCAAATATATTATAAACCTTCCTCAAAACTTCAAAATTGCCCACAGAACTCTACAGGACTTCTACATCACTTTTGACAACATTACTTTGATCCCAAAAAATAACAGAGAAACCCTCAAAAGCATGCTGAAGACCTGAATGATAAACAATTTCGTTATTAATAAAAAGAGAAAGACAAAATTATGTTACATCGTGCATTTAAGCAGGAACAAAAAAAAAAAAAAAAAAAAACAGCTGCTCAACTCAATTTATACATAAAAATGAGGAAAAGGAGAGGGAGAAAATAACAAACTCCCCAAAAACAAGCAAAGAAGCTTCTATCTACAATTAAGTTGTTCTCTTGATCTTCAATATATGTGTTAACCTAGTCAATCCAGTTCTTCCATCAAGAACAACAAATCTATTCCCTCTCTTTATTTCAACCACCTAAAATGGGCCTTCAGACCTAGGTTCCAGTTTGTAATTTAATTGATTCTTAACATTAATTTTCAAGAACACTTTATCCCCAATTGTGACTTTTATGCCATCTGATTTTGCATTGCTTCTCTCAACCATTTCTTGCCTCTACACCTCGAGACTACTACTAAGACACACATGACGCTCTTTAGCCATAGCTACTAACGACTTAAATGTGTCACCATTACGAGAAGGTATAGACAACAAATGAAATGCACCCCTTGCTGGATAACCAAATAATACTTCCATAGGTGACACCCCGAATGTGTCTCTAACCGTTGTATTTATGTTGTCTAACTGCATCTATGTACCTACCAATACGTATCATTGTCACTTACAGTAACCCTAAGAGCCCCAATCACTTTCCTGTTGGCTCGTTCACACAATCCATTAGCTTCTGGCCTATATGGAATAACATTTACTTTCTGTATCTCCATAAATTCCCCAAGACACTCTAATGTCTTACTCACAAATTCTCTCCCATTATCTGTAGTAAACACCTCAGGAACCCCGTCACGGCAAATATACCCATTGAAAAATTATGTAGTAACCTCTTCTGCCATCTTATGCTTTAAAGGAAAAATTTCTACAAACCTAGTTAACTCATCTACGATCACTAACAAATGTCTGAGGCCATAACTAGACTTACAGAAATTCCACAAGATGTCCTTATCCACCCTCTGAAAAGGCCTACTAGGGACAGGAAAAGAACCCAGTTTACAAGAAGTAACCCTTGCTGGCTTGCATGCATTACAAACTGAACATCCCTTCACAAAGGTCTCCACTGATGAGAACTATTTTTCCAAAAGAGCTTTCCCCGTACACTCTGATACATCTTCTCAATCCCCAAATTTGGACTACCAAATTTACAATGAACAATATCCAAGACTTTATGGATTAGGCTCTTTGGGACCACTATCTGTGTTGTATCCCCTTTATCTTCACTACTCCTCAACTTATACCTAATTTTCCTAACTAACAAATTACCTTCTAACTCCAGACCTGCAAAAGGCACTCATAAACCCTTTCTTACTAATTCACCTCTAAGAAATGACTTTGCTTCTGCTAAAACTTCATCCCCATCTTGTTTAGACTCTACTAAGCTAATATCCCAGTCTATACATTCATCAGTTACAGTACACACATGTTGACCCTTCTTGTCAACAAAATTCCTACAAGAGCATCTGCTACCACACTATGTTTGCCTTCAATATACTTCAACTTAGCGTCGAAATCTGTAATTGTCAAAAACCACCTAGCTCTCTTAGGGGAAAGATCAGCCTTATTAAAAAGATACAGCAATGGCTTATGATCTGTAAAAATTCTCACTTTATTCCCCATTAACAACATCTTAAAATCAACCAAACTAGACAGCACAGCTAGGGCTTCCTTGTTGATTGTGGACATTAACCTTCAATACTCTGCCTTGTCCTAAACTTACAGCTATAGAAACCAATTGGGTGCAATTTACCCTAAAATTTCTGCATTAAGCAGGCACCTATGCCATGAATAGCAGCATAAAATCTGGGAACTTTAAAACTGGAGGATTCATTAAATCTTCTTTGCCTTTTTGAAAGGATATCTGCTGCGACTCGCCACATGAAAATTGTACATCATCACTTAAAACATCTGTCAATGGAGCTGACAATGTAGAAAGTCCTTTCACAAACCTCCTAAAGACCCCGACATCCCCATATATGACCTTACCTGCTTCTTGATCTTGGGGACAGGAAAACCTATGATGGCCCTAACTTTGTCATCCTTTACTCAAACACCCTTCTTAAAGACAGTATTCACTAAACTTGTAAAAGTTATAGGACTACCTGACAAACCAAAAGGCATTTGTGTAAACTCATAATGTCCTTTCGGTAAAGAAAAAGCAGTGAACTTCCGACTCTCCTCGCTAAGACGCATTTGCAAAAACCCTTGCATAAGGTCTATTGAAGAGTAAATATTTTTACCCCCAATTACCAAAAACAAATCTGGCAGACATGCCACCAGGCACCTACCAGGAATGGTCTTCTCATTTAACTTACGGAAATCCACACAAACATAGATTGAGCTATCCTTCTTAGGCATTGCAAACCATGGAAAATTAATAGGTAAGGAGCTAGGCCTAATTATACCATCCTCTTCCCACTTACTAACCTCTTGCTCAACCTGTTCTCTAATGGGTATCCTATACGACCGGACATTAATAAGCCTTGTGGCATCCTCCAAGTGTACCTTGTGTTCTAACACATTAGTAAACTAACTTATCTCCTTCAAGTGCTGCTATATTTGAAAAGTTAGCCAGAATATCACTTAACCCTTCTGTATATCCTTTATAATCAGCATCACCTAAATGATACCTAAAAAACCTTTCTCCTAACTTGCATTTCTGCCTCAGAAAACTCATTTTGCTCACCTATGATAGCAACTGAATCAGTATCATCATCCTAGTCTTTGAGATCCACAACATATGTATTCTTTTTATACTCCCTGTGACTCCTTTATTAGATAGCTTATTTATGGAAACTGTACTCACGACACCTTTAAGGTGAAAGACATTTTTATGTCTTTCACCTGAACTTTCATCAGACCAGCCATACATGGTTCTAAAATCACCTCTTCTAATAAAACACCCTTACATATATGCTCCGCTTCAACAATAGGCTTAATATCACCCTGTAAATGGTTATCTACCACAGATTCCATACTATCATAACTGACGGAAGTATTCCCATCCATTTTATCAATGCCTACAAACGGGACAAAAACTCCAGGTACCATATACCCGGGTGTATGGAAATCTGCATCCTACTACATGCTGGATGACCCAGTAAAATTCTGGTCCCCAGTGCAATGCCCTTTATCACCAAAACTGGTTGCCAGTGAGAAGCAAATGGTCGCCAAACCTAAAACATCCAAATGATAAGCCTGAGCATCACATACCTTCTCTTTTGAAGGATTTAACTGGTACTGGGAAAGCATCGACTGATAAAAATCACACTCTAATATATGTAACAATCAAAACCTCAGAACTAGACACAGTCCCCTTCACCACAGGCTTTGGCTTTGAAGCATCTTCCAAAAGCACTACTGACAAGAACAATTCATTATCCTTTTCCTCTTTGTTGGTTGGGTTCTCAAAAATTTTGCCGATCCCTAGATCCCCTTGAGTAGCACCCCCTGGAGAGCTTTCTTATTAGTACTACCCATATCCTGAAATGCAGGTCTAACCCTGCTCCGTTTAAGAGACGGACAAGACCACCAAAAGTGGTCACAACTCTTGCTCCCCATACAATATCTAACTCTGCAATAATTCTTAGTATGCCCTTGTCTATTGCAGTTGAAACAACGAAACTGTGGAGTTGGACCCGTAGATCCCCTATTATTCTCTACTTTGGCACACAGACCACTGGCAGCAAAACCAGAATCCCCTTGTGATGGGCTCTTTGGAATGTCCGCAGAAGCTTGTAGCATCCCATTGAAAAAGGTACTATCAACTGCAGGACATTTCGAAATGTGCTTGCAAACCTGAGAAAAAATTAGCGCCTCATCAGACATGCGCTTTACATCCTTATCGAAACTATCCAATATAGCATCTGGGACCTCATGTAAGAGCCAGAAAAAATGCAACAACTTCCCAAAGTTGTCCAAAGAGATATTGTCACCACGCACCCATCCAGACCTTTTAAATTTCTTCACTAAGTTCCCTGCATGATCGACAACTGAGAACTAAAACTAACCATGAAATCCTGGTCATTCCTAGTCTTAAAGAATGTCCTCACATCACAGACTATGTCTCTGCATTCTGCAGCCCCATATGCCATTCCAAGAAAACTTTGGAGGTCCTTCCATGCTTTACACTTGCTATACAAATGGCTACGACAGCGATAATTCAATATCCCCCCTGTCAAGTGTTAAGAAACCCCTCGCTTTGTTAAATGCCTACTTGCCATCTGTGATTTTCTTAACAGTCAGGTAATTGTCCACTCCCTCAATAAGAGTCTCCACCAGTTAAGGAAGAACACCATTAACTAAGCCTGGGAAAGTTTGGATTCCCGAAGCTACTGTTGTGACTTTATGAATCAAAGTCTTTTTAGTTTCCTCATCATCACCTGCCATATTGTCCCCTGTAAGAAACCTCCACGTTCCACAAACACGACCTGATCTTAAAGCCATAAAATGCTAAAAACCTATATAATTTTCTCTAAATTAACCAAAGAAAATCCACACAAAGAGGGGAAAAATTATTATTTCCCAATAATCCAACAAAAATCCCAAAATTCTACGTGAGTAAATCACACCTTTATGGCCCTGCGAAACAGCTAATTGCAAAACGTAGTTCAAGGAAAAAACACCAAGTCTTTCAAGGGCAAACACACACTGGACCCCTCCAAGGTCAAGAGGAGGAAGAAGGAGAGGAGAGGAATCCCCCCAACCCAGTACAAAAAGTTCAGCCGGCCTACCTGAGGAAAGAAGGCAGAGGAGAAAAAAAAGGAAAAACCCACTATATGTTGTGATGCAATGTTTTTGCTGAGTGCACGAAAATCAGGGTACGACGGCCCAAGCTATCTTCAAGCTCGGTTACCAGGTCAAAACTGCAACCTAAGCGCAACCCACAACCTGGCCCCAGTTACAAGACCCTCTTACATACACATATGCAATCAAAATAAAATACGCTGCAACCATAACACCATTCAAAGAAGAAAGCATGCATTATAATACACTAAAAAAAATATATATACGGGGAAGTAAAAAAAAAAACTATTCATAAGAAAATAAAACAGAAGAGAAAAAGAGGCCTCACAGAAATCAAAACAAAATACTCACGCTGTTATTCTTCACTAAAGTCTCCAGCCAAAGCGCAGCGAACATACTCATACTTTATTTCATCTTCCACTGCATGCCAACTACAGCAAGAGAGCCTCTTACGTGCATTCAAACACTCGTGCTGCACGAAAACAGACACACCACAGCATATATACACACGCCCGCATGTATTATTATTACTACGTCGTCGAGTTCCTCTATAAACCCGAGACACTATACATGTACACACACTAAGAACCCGTTAATCACTCCCCCCTAATACACTCGCTGAATGTGAGTCTAGACACCGTGATGCGCCCTACCATTTTGTAAGCTTGAGTTTAATCCCTTAGTAACTTACGAATACCAGCATCCCCAGGCAACACCTCACAAAATACGTCTCCTAGCTAACTACCTAAGAGCAAAAACCATATGCCTACACACATTCCTTCTTCGACGTGAGTCAGCGATACTTTTTTTTAAATTATCTTCACCACTGAGCGACCAGACTGTTACATCTTCTAAAAGACGCACTTACCTCATATTTTACTAAACGGAAGTCACTGCTGGCACAGCAGCTTGGTTGAGGAAGAAAACTTACAGTATCTGTCTCTAACATATAAGTCATAATTAACTAAAATAGATTTTATTCGAAAATCTAACAAGGCACTAACTGGTTAAAGGAAATGTGTCATATGCTCTGATTCCCAAATCAAAAACAATAGTCAAACCAAAACTGATCATAGAAAATGGGATTTCAAATACAAAGCGGCGACTAAACAAAAATAGTAAGACCACATTACCACTACACAAGTCATATAAACTTATACCAGTCAATACATGGTTAAAATGGTCTTTTTGGTCAATTCAGAGGCATGACCACCACTTTTCACTAAATGCTTCCTACCCTCCCGAGCATTGTGTCCATTGACATGAGTTCACAGATGTGTCACTGAAAAAAAAAAAATCTCGCATAAATAAACAGAAACGTTCATCGAAATGACCTGAGTGAACTGGTAATAAAAAGAATCACACAAAAATAAATGAAAAAAAAAAAACATAAAATCAGAAAGCAAAATGGAAGCAATTTCACTCAGACTTGTAAAGAAACAGTGTACAAAAGATAATAACTAGTTCTTTTAGAGTTCGGTATCCACCTTCAGCAAACAGGAGAATCCATCTCCAAAAAGATAGGTTTCACAGCTCAATTGAGCGCTAACAAAGTTCGTGCCAGAGTGAACAATTTCAAACCATTTTCTTTCCAGCAAAACATACTGTGACCAACCAATGCATGCACACTTCGGGGTCGCTCCCACAAAATCTCATCCTAACCAGATTGGAATGTCCCATCACCTGACAACAGAAACTTTCCGATCATACAAAAAGACAGTCTCCTTGCCCCAGTCACCTCATAATAGGCGAACGTTCGCGAGATGATGAATATGAATTAAAATATGCGAAAGAATTTCCACTCAGCCTCTGGGCGAAGAAACCGCTGATACAGTCCCAAACACCATTTGCTAAGTACACATCAGATGCATTAGTAAGATTACTGAATCAACTATTTAAAATAACGTTCACATTCCTATCTATATCCTCAATATATATATATATATATATATATATATATATATATATATATATATATATATATATATATATATATATATATATATATATATATATATATATATATATATACATATATATATATATATATATATATATATATATATATATATATATATATATATATATATATATATATATATATATATATATATATATATATATATATATATATATATATATATATATATATATATATATATATATATATATATATATATATATATATATATATATATATATATATATATATATATATATATATATATATATATATATATATATATATATATATATATATATACATATACATTGGAGCTGATGAGTACATGAGCACGTATTTCACATGAAGAAATGTCTGATTTGCATCGGGATTGAACCCCAGTTTCTCAAATTAAAGGTCAGTCTGCTACCAACTGATTCACGCGGTTCACAAAAGGGGTTTCAATCCAAGTACAGTACTTCTGTACTTGAGGTTCTTCCTGAGCAGGCTGCCAAAAGCAATTTTTACCTGCAAATTTTATCCAGCTTCCTACCAGTGAGTCAACTGGTATCATTTCATTCGAATTACCCCTTCATCATTAATATGACAGAATTAATGAACACGAGTTTCACAGAAATAAATTTCTGACTCACATCGAGATCGAACCCTAGTCTCTCAAATGAAAGGCCTGGGCGCTACCAATTGATGCACACGGAAGCCTAAGTACTTCTGTACCTAAGATTTTCCCTGGGCAAGCTGCCGCTTAACATACCAGCTGATTTTACCCAACTTCCCGACCCACCACTGAGTTAATTTTTGGGTATAGTTCTTCCAATATCATTTGTACCTTATTAACTAACAAATTTTCCTGGCATGTATTTCTTTTTTCTTAAAATTATTCTCAGGTGTATTTTTATCTTTATAAGACACCCTTTTCTCTGTATTATATTATATTTTTCAAAAAGTTTTATATTCTTTACTATTATTTCGTAGCAAAAACCTTCTTAAGTAATCCTTCATTTAAAAAAAGAACGTCATCAAGCTTTTAACTACCTAGAGTACACGGTGACTATTTCTCTGTAACTGTAAATAATTGCAAACAATTTGACAGAGAATTGAGCTTTCATGTGGGATATGAACAGTTAATCACAATATCACAACTATCTTGTTTAATGTAATATTTCATGAAAAAGTGGATCATTAATAGAAATTATTACTATTTCAGTTGTACGTATTAGGCATATCTCAATCAACTGACTTTATGATAGAGACATAGACTTTCATCTCAAAGGAATAAGATTTTAAAGCTAGTGCAATACCCATTGATGAATGTTGAGCATTTGCCACCTTAGACAAAGACTGAGAGAGAGAGAGAGAGAGAGAGAGAGAGAGAGAGAGAGAGAGAGAGAGAGAGAGAGAGAGAGAGAGAGAGAGAGAACCTAGCCAAATTAATTTTTCATGGCCTTAACATCATTATCTTCATTATATTTTTCATCTTAATGGGAACGGAGCCAGAGTACGCAAGAACAATTCATCAACTTGTGAAAAGAATGAATGTATTACAGTCACATGAATTTTATGTATATATATACATATATACATATATATATATATATATATATATATATATATATATATATATATATATATATATATATATATATATATATATTTATATATACATGTGCGTGTGTGTGTGTATATATTATATATATATATACATATATGTATATGTATATATATATATATATATATATATATATATATATATATATATATATATATATATATATATATATATATATATATATATATATATATACGTGTATATATTTATATATACATACATATATATAAATATAAATATATATATATATATATATATATATATATATATATATATATATATATATATATATGTATATATATATATATATATGTATATGTATATATATATATATATATATATATATATATATATATATATATATATATATATATATATATATATATATATATATATACATATACATATATGTATATATATATATATATATATATATATATAATATATATATATATATATATATATATATATATATATATATATATATATATATATATATATATATATATATATATATATATATATATATATATATATATATATATATATATATGTTAATGGGCCAGTTCCCAAGGTCAAACAGGGCCACCTTTTATTGCTTTATCTTTTTTAAGAACAGAATCAATCATATTACTTCTCCAAGGTGTCTGGTAGCGCGGCTAATCCCTGGGTCAGCAAATCCCTTCTCCTTTGTCATCTTCTCTCACACAGACCTACTGGAATTAAACACTGACATACAAAACTAGACTTTATTTGCAAATTTAACGAAAGTGATTCAACAAAGGCTAAGATCATGAAATGGAGTGATTCACACTCCCTATCAATGGAAAACATAGCTAGGGGAAATTCTGTTTCATAAATAATTCTATACTAAGCAATGCTAGTGAATAACATCCTGGTCATAAAAAAAAGTAATAAGGTCATAGTTCTTTTAGACCACAATATATGTCATATAGTATGGCGGAGTAAAAACACCACTTCCAAAATATTCGTCCTCTCAGGACGAAACTCGAATTCTTGCTGAAAGATACATATCATTATATTAAAACCTGAAATGCTGTTGATTAACATACATTTTCAAAAGAGAAAAATGCACACTGAAGAAGTACATGGGAAAATTCATCAGGAAGACATCAATCAATTTCACTGCAGCACTAATAGGTCTTCCTGTCAAAATCAATGTCTGTAAAGAGATAAGTGTTCATGAATCATGGTACTCACTTTCTATGGTGACAAATAACAGATTTTCTAGTGGCGAACCTCAAACGCTTCGCTACAATCCAAACAGACCCACATCTCTTAATGCAACCCCCTGCAAGAGTCTATCCCCCGGTTAATATACCGTGGGAGATCGCCCACACACACACACACACACACACACACACACACACATGCCTCACTGGAGCCTACACATAGTTCTTCTAAAGTCATCAAACACGTAATAGGAGCTCAGACCACCTACTTTCTGGGCGCCCTCACCCAGATACGATAACTGTCCAATCGAAAGTTCAGCAAGGGTCAACTCCAAAATCATAGCAAAACATGCGTACTAAATAAAAAAAAATATATGTCTCGTATGCATGATTGTTATTCTTTTCTAACTTCAATTTAAGCTGAATTACCTTGCTGCTGAAAGCGACTGGACTAAACATGCCAACGTGAACTTTATGGTCAATTTATAAGACAAATCGGTGGATAGTGCTACGACAGCGGCTTTAGGATATGGATTAAATTTTGGTGTTTCTGACGGTAACCTGGACTATGTCGACATATCAAAATCATTTTGTTATTTGGAAAAGTTTAGTCATAGCTTATGTCCTGATGACATCAATATTTGTAAAGGTATTGTGTATGATGCTATGGCCAAGCCTTCTTCCCCAAATGTTCCCGTAAGATTTCTCTAGGCATACGAAAACCTTAAAAATGACGAAACATTGCAAGTAGCTAAGGCAGATAAGTCTAATGCAGTGGTAATAATGAATAAAAGTGACCACGTAAATAAAATAATGGCATTATTGATCTAAATGGCTTGTAAAAAATCTTACACCTTTGGTAGGAAACAATTCTAATACGAATATAAAAAAATAATGTCAACTTTATAGACAAATTGAATAGAGTGAATTTGAAATTTGATTTTACTATGGTTAGTTTTGACGCTGTTTCTTTATTTACAAAATTGCCTGTAGATAATTTACTGGAATTTTAGAGGAAGAGTTAGAAAGTTACGATATTCCTTTGACTGTAGAAAACCTCACAAATCTTATAAGGTTATGTATCAAAGATAGTAAATTTTGTTTCAATGGGGAATTTTTTGTACAAAAGTTCGGTATGGCTGTGGGTAATCCCTTGTCTCCTGTCCTTAGCAATGTTTACATGGAATTTTTTGAGACAAAATTCTTACCAAGAATTTTGCCCCAGAAAGTTATATGGTTTAGGTATGTGGATGACATTTTCTGTATCTGGCCAGTTCACGAAAATCCCCAGGAATTTCTCATTCAGCTAAATAATTTAGTTCCTTTTATAAAATTTACCGTAGAGGAAGAAAGAAATTGTAATTTGAATTTTCTTGATGTAAGTGTACGTAGACATGACAGAAATTTCGCCTTTTCAGTCTTTCGAAAATCAACTAACATTGCCTCTTTTGTTCATTATTATTCCAATCACCATCAAAATGTTAAATTCTCTGTCTTTTCTGGAATGTTCTTAAGGGCATTACCTGTTTGTAGCCCGCAGTTCATTGATGCTGAGATCAAAACTATTGATGATATTGCTTTGAAACTTAAATACCCAAGGACCTTTGTAGATGTAGCATGGAAAAGAGCCAGGAAAACATTTTATTTAATTAATAACAAACTTGAATTCAGCAAGCATAATATTCTCAAATTACCGTATGATGAAAGGTTTTTACAAATTCCTAGAATTTTAAAGCTTTTCAACATAAATGTTTTCAGTAATTTTAATGTTAAGAGTTTAGTAAAAAAAAAATTCTTCTAAAGATATTTCTGGCTGCATCTATGAAATTCCTTGTAAGAAGTGTGATAAAGTATATTATGGACAAACTGGAAAATCACTTTCACAACGAATCAAACAACACCAATATTCTGTGAGAACTGGCCAAATGTCGAATGAGTTATTCGTACATATGAGAGATTTAGATCAACCTATTAACATGATATTCCTCTTAACTGTGTAATGACACAGTTAAAAGGAATATCATCGAATCTTGTTTTATCAAGACAAATAATGAAAGAGTTCTAAATTTAAGTCTTGGTTTGTTTAAACTTGATGCCTCCATAATTAAAAAAGTTGTTGATAAATATATGCAAAATTAATATTCATTTTTATACACGTTTCTGCAACGTGCATGGGTAAGATCCCCTTTCTCTTATATATATATATATATATATATATATATATATATATATATATATATATATATATATATATATATATATATATATATATATATATATATATATATATATATATATATATATATTAATTTGTGACCACGCGATAGCGGATTTGTCTTGGATTAACCTTCTGTTTTTTACCCCCTGGCAATTAACCATCTGGTTTTCAAGGTTATACATGTTTTTGGATTTTGTAAGCCTCAACTTCCGTATCTATTTGGCCTATGGTTCCAGTTTGTGACAGCTCGATCTCGGATTTTCCTGGATCTTCTTTCTGTTTATTACCCTTTGACAACTGACCATCTGGTATTCTTGTTCTTTTTGTTTACTTTGTAACCTTCTTTGTATTTGTGTCTCATTTGTGCCCAGACGACGCGTTAATAAACATGAAAGCGCTTGGTACTGAACTTCTGCCTGTCATTTTCCTGTGGGATTCGCTTATACACTGGAGTCACGTGCACCTACTGTGATTTTTTGAACATAAATAAATGAATATATATATATATATATATATATATATATATATATATATATATATATATATATATATATATATATATATATATATATATATATATATATATGTATATATATGAGTGTGTGTGGTTCTCTAATCTTTACTGCATCCTTTGAGTTGCAAAGGGAAATAGAAGGTAAACCAGTAGGAATTTAATATTCTTTCCGACATCGATTAATGATCATCTCCCTATTTCCTGCTCTCCCGTGTTTAACCAAACAATGTTCGTGGTCATAAAGTTGATTTTATAATAAAGAAAATTCTCGTGTTACCAGTCTAAATATTGAACTACACCTAAGTTTAAGAGTATTTTTAGTGTTTCCCTCACTTTCCTAGATTTGTTAATTTATTGGAATTCAGTTATCAGTAGGTAAATTGCATGGAATACATTCACACTATAATAATACTAATAATAATAATAATAATAATAATAATAATAATAATAATAATAATAATAATAATAATAATAATAATAATAATAATTTATTATTATTATTATTATTATTATTATTATTATTATTATTATTATTATTATTATTATTATTATTATTATTATTATTATTATTATTATTTGACTTTCCTGGATTTAATGGAACGGCTGATGGAGAACACTCATGAATGAAAATTTTAAAGTTGTGACTATTTGTTTGTGATAAAAGGAAATAAAAATCACCGAAATATTCTTCAAAAGACCGATTTTCATCTTTGCCATTGAATTCCATTCTAAGTAAGTAAAATGTGGTACTTAAAAAAAAAAAAGATGCAGTCACGGCAATTTTGTCCAACACTATATTTTACCTCCGTAGAAGCTTTTGTCTTGAAGTGGTTTGTCTCTAGAATGAATTATATTTTAGGGAGGGAGGGGTGGGGGGAAGAGATGTGCGAACCTGTGTTGGCGGGGTGGTAATTCAGAATCCCAACGTCATATTGTAATATATGTACTGTGATCTGCTCGTACAAGAAGGAAATTCCAACCGCAACAAATGCAGATAAAACTGTTAAAGGTTGTCTGCCAAGGAAAAGTTTTTTCACCTTAAATATGATAAAATAAAGTTTTCAAGATACTTAATAAGACGCTGCAATACACAGCAAGTTTCTGACAAGAGTAGAAACTGCATTCATTGCAAATCCAGCTTTAACATCAAAGGTCCCATCGAAAGTTTTTAGGCTGTAAAATGGATTTTTTAAAAAGTGAAAGTGCTTTTTTTCATTCAAAATTTGCATTTACAAATGGTATAGCCGAACTGAATGCAATAAAAAAAATCAGATAATAATAAACGAAATAAAAATAATTAAAAAATATTAGTTATAACTAACAAGACAGTTCTTAAGTGCATAAACATCATTCTTTCATATATTTTCACTTAAAATTCCTTTCCCCATGATAATAAATTTACTGACTATTGCAAGTAATAATTCAACTCGCCCTGAAGAATAGTAAGTAACGGGAGAGAAGAACCGTTGTTTGGCCCGAATGTCTTCATATATTGAAGTGTAGGGACTGTTCCTTTCTTGATCGTCAGTTATTCATAGATTTTACTCCTCCTTTCAGGCAGGCGTCGTATGAGCCTTCAACAGTCATTTATAAAACTCCATGTTCTCTCTATGGTCCAGCTGGAATGGAAACAGACTCTTGGATCAGTGTCATTTGGCATTTAAGATAGCGATTTGCAAGTCTATGTATTTTGCCATATGTGTCCGAGTGTGGACGTAAGTTTAAAGAAACGGGATAATCTGATTGTGTAAAAATATTACGTTTCTATACGTCAAAGTAGCTAAATTCTTATTCCTAACAGACTTGCACAGAGTTAATGGCATGAGTCGCTGATATATTGGAGAGGTGATTTAAGAACTCACAATATAATTAAGTGCTATTGTGATGAGAGGGAAACACACATCTAACGAAGCAGAGAGAGAGAGAGAGAGAGAGAGAGAGAGAGAGAGAGAGAGAGAGTGGGGGCGGGGGAAGGGTTTAACGGAATAATTTGTTGATATAAAAATATTATTTTACTGTATGTCAGAGTACACCAAGCTCTCATTTCAAACAGGCTTAAATAGAGGTACTCGAATGAGTCGCTGATATAATCGAGATGTGATATTAGAACTCATAATATAATTAAGTTCTATTCTAAGGAGAGGGAACCAGACTTCTAAAGAATGAGGGAGAGACACACACAGACACACAGATAGACAGAAACTGATAAGATTCATACCACATAAGTAAGACTGGCTTGACCAAGAGCCACGTGGGATACATAAACAAAGTTGTGATATCATTAAGACCTACCAACGCTTGGCCCCGCCCTTTTCAAAAGGAGGTTTGCATGTATAATTAATTAAGTCATTCAGGAACCTCTGACCTGCAATATTTGCTTTTCATTTTAAGCTTTTTGCCTTCCTAAGAACCTTTTATTTACTTTATTTCGCAGGAGACATTTTGTACGTGCTTTTTTTTTGTGTTCCATGCTTGTTTAGGCGCATGAATTAAATAAAAAAAGTCTGAAACAAGATCTCTAAAGAGGTGAACTGCCTTGTCAATATTGTCTTTTCTAAAATTTCTTGGAAGAAAATAAAATAGCTCCAGCGAGGGAAGGTGAATTTTTTAAAATTTGCGCGGTTTAATTCTTTTTTTATATGTGCAGCCTCCGCTCTCTTTTCATTACATTATCAGTATTTATTTTTCTCTAGACTAAGAGTATATTGCAACGTATAGAGGCCAATTATAATTCTCTCTCTCTCTCTCTCTCTCTCTCTCTCTCTCTCTCTCTCTCTCTCTCTCTCTCTCTCACTTGGCTATAGCATATTTTTCAATTCTGTTTAACAATTATTTATTTTTTCTAATAAAATATATAAAGAGAGAGTAAGAGTAAAATAAAAATGTTCATTATAGAATGTATGTTAGCATCACTGAGGAGAGAGAGAGAGAGAGAGAGAGAGAGAGAGAGAGAGAGAGAGAGAGAGAGAGAGAGAGTAAAGGGGGTGTTAGGGAGGAGAAAGAGGGAAAACATGAGAAAGAGAGAGAGAGAGAGAGAGAGAGAGAGAGAGAGAGAGAGAGATTTAGTTTATCGGTTGTCATACAGTCTTTCCGGGCAGTGCAGGGTTGGTCAGCTAGTATATATATATATATATATATATATATATATATATATATATATATATATATATATATATATATATATATATATATATATATATATATGTATATGTAATTGCAATAGCCACGTGACCTCCTTGTGATTATGGTCACGCGGGTTCGATTCTCGCGACCGGGCATCACAGTCTCTTCAATTTCTTGCCCTTGGATCTGACGGCTTTGTAGTGACAAGCATATCCAAAAAAGCGCGAAGAATTCGAGAAGTTAAGAGGGCATTGTGGCTATTACAATTACATATGTATCCGGTAAAAGTGACCAGTTGATTCTATACACACACACACACACACACACACACACACATATATATATATATATATATATATATATATATATATATATATATATATATATATATATATATATATATATATATATATATATATATATATATATATATATAAATATATATATATATATATATATATATATATATATATATATATATATATATATATATATATATATATATATATATATATATATATATATATATATATATATATATATATATATATATATATATATATATATATATATATATATATATATATATATATATATATATATATATATATATGTGTGTGTGTGTGTGTGTGTGTGTGTGTGTGTGTGTATCTATTATATCTTTTATAAAGCTAGATTCAATAATATTCCTTTTCAGTGCATTATTAGAATATACAATCCTTTTTGCCCCTTCCCAGTTTATACCATGATTGTTCCCACTAACATGTACAAAAATACCACTGTTCTCCTGTGCATATCTCACGCATTTTTTATGCTGTTCTATTCTCTTTTACAGTGCTTTACCCGTTTGGCCAACATGCAAGTTGTCACAAGACTAACATGGAATTTTATATACACATTTAGTATTGTAGGGGGGAGTTCTTGATAAGTACACGTTTCATTTTTTTATTGTTCTTAAATGCGACTTTAATACCAAAATTCTTAAGATGTGGGATATCTTTCACATTATTATTATAAAGCACTACAAGCAAATTGTTTGTGTTGTAAGGCTCTATTTGCTTTTGACACAGTCTTTTTTCCGCTTCTAATGCACTGTTTAATACACTGTCAGGATATTTCAATATCTTGTCTATTTTCCTAATCTTATGTATTTCCTCATCAATATATTCAGGGCTACATACTCGTAATGCTCTTAAAAACATAGATGAAAACACAGATTTTGTAACCTTATTGCTTTATCCGGAATAGGAATGCGCATATGAAGAAATATTATTAGGTTTTCTATACACACTATATTTAAACCCATTACTATTCCTTCGTATGACTTCCAAAAAGGGTAAGCACCCATCATTTTCCATTTCCATGGTGAATTTAATTGATGATACTAATTGATTTAACTTGGCCAAAAAGTTATTTACATCTTCGTTCCCTGGCCATACACAAATTATGTCGTCAACATACCTAAACCATGTTACATTGCGTGGAAATATGTTGTTTAATATTTTCTTTTCAAAAAATTCCATGTATAAGTTACTTAACACTGGGGATAGAGGGTTTCCCATTGCCGTACCAAAATTTTGTGAGTAAAATTTACCATTAAATTGAAACTTACATTCTTTCACAAATAATTCAATCACTTCAATTAAAGTGCTTTTAGAACGTGGGATATCCAGCAGTGTGTTCTCTAATAATTCCGATAAAAACTCCATCAGATCACCAATTGGCACTTTGTGAATAGTGATACTCACAAGCCTGGATTCACTATCAGGCTAATCTGTAAACTATTTAGCTTATTTATCAGGTCCGCATTATTCTTGATATTGGCATTTGAGATAGTACCTACCAATGGGTTGAGGATGTCCACAAGGTCAGTGTTTCCCAAACTTTTTTTACGAAAAAACAAAACTTTTGGGGCGCATCTTTGATTATAATATGGAAAAATTAGTCATGAAATTTAAAAATCAGAAAATGATAAACACGCCCCTGAAATAACCATTTACTTTTAAAAATATTTTTCATTTAAGTATCTTAATGTGAAACGTACTTGATGAGATTTCGCAATTTTCTGAATTTTGGCCTTATATTT
>JANJGK010000020.1:46903211-46953871 GCA_039081455.1 Macrobrachium rosenbergii | reverse complement strand
CCACGCCAAACCTTAATAATTGAAGCCGTTCGACGAATCAGCAGTATCTGATCATTACCTTCTGATCACAGACAACTAGCAGATTTTCTGTTACATCTCAAAGATGAATTTCTATATAAATAAGTTCACACACACACACACACACACACACACACACACACACACACACACACACACACACACACACATATATATATATATATATATATATATATATATATATATATATATATATATATATATATATATATATATATATATATATATGTGTGTGTGTGTGTGTGTGTGTGTGTGTGTGTGTGTGTGTGTGTGTGTGTATGTATGTATGCAAATATATTGTTACAGACTGGACTGGTTTTGATAAGAATTTACACACAAAATTATAGTTGATGCTGCCACGAAACCCAGGGAGTCCAGTTTGTAAACAAAAGGGGATTTAACTAAAGACTTACCTCTGAATTTTCCTGGAGTTATAATTTAAGGTGGAAGGTCGCCATATTGGAATTTAGAATTCTTTTGCCAATTTACAGTGATTTATTTATAGAACTTTGCAAATTAACATTAGCAAATCAACAGTTAGACACCATACGACAAAATCACTGAGGGACAGATTCAGAACAGGGCACAGTAACAATAATGACAGGAATTGGCAACCAGCAAGTGGATAGAAATGGGGCCAATCTGCAATAATCAGTTTAATGGTAATAATTACATTCAGTCTGCCCTGATTACGTGGAAAGTAATACCTATGATGGTGTTCCAGGATGGAGGAAATACTTCATGAAAGTGGTTGGCCACAACGGGAACTTCTCTAACTACGACCAGGAAATGGTGGCAGGCGGGAATGGAAGCATGGTATTTTGCAATCGTACCACGTATTTCGTGTCTCCTCCTGAAAGAGACGTTTTCGTTAGCCCTGCTCAAACTAAGGGAAATGGAGTCTCCCTACAGAAGATTATGGGAGATACGTTCTTAAATACAACACATAACGTATCCTAGAAGGTGCTTTTGATGAAAGCACGTAACTATGATCTGAGAGTCGGAGCCGCGTGTGCGTTAACAATGGACACGTAATTATATGCCCCCAAAGTTAACTAACGCTTTTTTCACTTAACTTAAATCTTAAATAGCCCTTAGATTGCACTGGTAGTTATTGTTGTTGCTGTTGTTGATGTTCATTATTATTTTATTATAAAAAATAATAATGAATATAAATAAATATCAATGACTTCTATAGAGAAATGATTATTGTATACACACACCCAATGTTTATATATATAAATTTATATATATATATATATATATATATATATATATATATATATATATATATATATATATATATATATATATATATATATATATATATATATATATATATATATTATCAAGTATCCGGACCTCATTCAAACTGGATGGTATTTAATGGAGTTTTTATTCAAAAAGTTACAAGCTTTCTTGGACAAACAGTCCACATTATCAAGTATCCGTACGGATACTTGATAATGTGGACTGTTTGTCCAAGAAAGCTTGTAACTTTTTGAATAAAAACTCCATTAAATACCATCCAGTTTGAATGAGGTCCTTTTAGTAATTCTACTAATGCACAGAACAATTGTGTATGTGATAAAGTTAATATATATATATATATATATATATATATATATATATATATATATATATATATATATATATATATATATATATATATATATATATATATATATATATATATATATATATATATATATATATATATATATATATATATATATATATATATATATATATGAAGCGAAGGGTGATCTGAAGAGCATTATTTTTATTAATGGCCTGCGACGTTTTTTACAGAGAGTTTCTAAATGACTAGTAACTAATGGATAATGAGCGTTCATTAACATTATGAATTTTATTCTGCATATAAGTTTGACAGAGACTATGTCTACATCGCAAAGTTATGTGAAGATCATTAAAATTCTCCCGACTGTTCTTGGATTAAAGACTACTATAAAAGCTGATTAGTTTACTCAGCATAATACATCTTCTTTCTTATATAATTTTGCAATATTTTGTACTATGCATTTTCATATGACACGTAGATTGGGTGATTGAATCTCCGATATCCTACAATTATCTTTACTGTAAGTTTAACAGAGACTATGTCTACATTGTACAGATATGTGAAGATTAATAAAATTTCTATCCATAGAAAGCGATTTTAAATAAAATTCTCCGGACTGTTCTTGGATGTAAGACTACCATAAAAGCTGACTAGTTTACACAGCATAATGCATTTTCTTTCTTATATAATTTTGCAATAATTTCATACCATGCATTTTCATATGATACGTATATTGGGTGAGTGAATGTGCGACTTCCTACAAGTATCTTTACTGAAAAACGCCAATATACACTACAGCCGAATTTGCTAAAAAAGAGAAGGAAAATCTCCTAGACTGAACCTTTGAAATATTGTACCAGATTCTGTAACTGAGCCTCCTACATAAAAGTAAGAATTGGCTGATGGTGTGGACGTTTTCTGTGCAGGTGATTTATCCAACAGTATTAATGTACTAAAGTCTTAATATGACCGTTTCTGTTGTGTCGTTTTTTCTTGGGCCGCACTCTACAGGGGTTCTGCCTTATATACTGTATAAAAAAAATAAAATTTATATGTGCATCTATATGTATATTGCACACACACAACATATATATATATATATATATATATATATATATATATATATATATATATATATATATATATATATATATATATATATATATATATATACGGAACGTGATGAATATATAAGTAAAGGACCTAGCATTGAAAGACTTCGCAGCGCTCCAGTGTTTCCGTTTCCTTTGTGGATTTTATCTTTATATATATATATAGTTGAAAAATAAAAACATAGTGGATTGCTTAGCACTGACTGATAAGGAAATTTGGGAGGAATATTGGCCCCTCCTCAAAACCTGTTAACTGCTCTCTTTATATCTCTCCCACTTTCTCTTTTGAACATATAACTTTGTGAAGTCTTTGTTTTTAGACACGAGGTTGTGAGGAGACTAAGTATGGCCAGAGGAAAAAATAGAGCCAGCAATGCAGAGTAAGAGAAAGATGTGGCCTGTAAAGAACACCTGGCAAAACCCCATCTACCTTTGTAAAGCCTCGGAACCCCTGGCCAATGTCTCATAAGGGACTCACCAATGGAACAAGGTTTATAGACATAGCTGGACGCAAGCAAGAAACATCTGCCTTTGCATTCCCGCCTTCTTTAGAGAGCCATGCCCCTACCACGTGGTCCTATCTTATAGGGGGCCTTAGTATTCTTATAAGTGAAGCCCATAGCCCTCCTCTGCCACCATTATCCTCGCTGAAGCCACCTCTTTTATAAGGTAAAGTGATCTGAATTTAATATTTCATTTCTAAGAGCCATTATTTCCATATGAACCTTGCCTTGTTAGGGCAGTGTTATGTAAATGCCTGAGTTTGAATAATTACTTAAAATCGTGTGTTCAAGGCTTGCTTGGCACCCTCTGCGCTCTCCTTGTCCTGTGCATATTTTACTGTCCTTATTGGCTTTTAATTCATAAATCTCTCCGTTTACAGAGGGTTTGTTAGCCGTGGAAATCTCTCTTGACTGCGCTTTGTATCATCATCATCACACCAACGGATATATCTTCAAGTGTTCTCAGTTATAATCAACCTCTCAAGCCTTGCCTGTCTGATTAGTTCATTTCATCTTCTGATAGTTCATTTAATGTAAACACTCGTAATCTTAAACTTAAACTAGTGTGTTTACTTACAAATGTCTTATGAGTAGAGCATCAGCTCAGTTAAATTCCCCCTTTTTCCTTGCTTTTTATGATTACCTTAATCAACAGCAGTCAGATAATATACAAATACTGAGGTAAGTAACATTATCAAAATTTTAGTCTATAACTGGCTCATGATAAGCATTTCCCCATGTTAAATCATAAAAATGGCGACTGTTTTGCCTTAAATCTTGCAAACAATGTTGAAGAATTGAAGCTTTCCCCCTTGCAACTTGCAGTATCAGCGACTAGCAAAGCTAAGCTGAATGCAAGATAAAGAAACGAACTTTTAGCATAAAATCGGCAAGTGCACAGTGAAGGAGTTCCACACAGTGAATATGTTTATTTTCTTTATGTTAGGATAGGAAGTGAAATTGTGACTGAAAATAGCAATAGGGAAATGTTAGGCACATGTATGCAATCCAATTATCGAGAAGAGAAAGTTAGTATCCGTTACGCAAGTTTTGATAGCCCCTGCATGAGGGTTTGCATGTTTTCACATAGGCAAGCTAGGGAATTACGAAGCATTGTAAAAGGGAAATAGTGCGTGTTTTACCTGCCTGTGTTATCCAGACAATTTGTCGTCTTAGAATTTTAGCTAGGCACATGTTACATCCCACGTGGGTCAGCCAGCAAATTTCCATATCACTGGAGCTCAAGAGTTTAATCTCTCTCTCTCTCTCTCTCTCTCTCTCTCTCTCTCTCTCTCTCTCTCTCTCTCTCTCTCTCTCTCTCTCTCTCTCTCTCTCTCGTAGTGGTTAGGAATCTGTTAGGCAAATGTATAATTCCTCATTATAGGGTAAAATCTCAGAGAAGGCATAAAATTTGTTCAGGCCACGTGAGCAAATAAACATGCCTCATATTTGCATTTGTACACATTCCTCTGTACAGCACCACACATGATAAATTCTATTTCATTTCAAAGTGGTTCCATTCAATAACCTTCTGTTATTTCATTCATTAGCATAAGAAACTTTTTTCTTTCCTTTTGTTTATTTGTGTTTATCTTTCGTTTTCCTTAAAGTTCTCTGTGACCACGTTGTCTTCACGTCATTCCCAGTTCAATTTCCTTAAATCCTAAGAGAAAGTTTTATATTTGGGTAACTCTAAATATACCTTAACCAACATATTGTTTTCATAAGGTGCGTACCAGACGACCTCGAGCTGTCAATGAGCCAGACCCAACAAACTAGAGTGGTTATCCAGCTGAGCACACATACCGTCATGTGCGAGGTAGGCTAAAATAGGGAAATGTACGCACATAAACTTAGGCAAACAGCGCCCGTGCATGGTAAAAATTTTTTGTACTTATATTAGGTTGGAGGAAAAGGCTCTTATTATTGTTGGCAAAATATGCACATTTATTAGTGTAACTTGAAAATAATATAACTTTGTAACTTATCCATCTCTCGGCGATGAACTTATCACTCCAATACAAACAGGTAGAAGTGTACTTCTAAGATGGCTGGTTTATAACCCACCAATTTGTATCAGTGCATAAACCTTACTTCCTCTGCACCAGTATTCCAGTGTCTCTCAAAGGATTATTTTTTTTTTTTTATTTAAGGTTTATGCTACGTCCTTTTTTTATTTTAGTTGTTGGGGTTATTATTCTAAGAGTTTTATGACGCTCCCTAAGTTCCTGAACCTAACACGCATGGGGACTCCCCTAAAAAGAGAATTTTTTTTTATATCACAAGAAAACCAAATTCTCGGGAACCAAACCAAATTCGCGTTATAGCCGGTCTTATCCATGCACGAATAAAAAAAAAATTTTCTACGTCCTGCGGGACAAAACTAAACCAGTTCCCTGCAAACAAATCCATGGCCTGCGATGCAAAGCTAAAAATTGAGAGAAAAATTCTCAGGAACAAGCAAATGCTCCCCGGACCAAGACTCAAGATTCACACTATAGCCGGCCAAGTCTGTGCTTGAATCTGAAACCACATCTTATGAGACAAAAATCAAAAGTCAGTTCCCTGCAAACAAATCGCGTCCTACGAGGTGAACCAAAAAACCCCAACCTCCACACTATAGCCCATCAAGTCTGTGCATGAAATAAAAGTCAAATTTACTTCATTCAAGTCATCAAAATTTATTCATCATGAACAACTATGTCTTTTTAAGACATTAAATTTCTTTCATCATGAACAACTGAGTCTTTTAGACATATTGTAACTTTTTCATCACAGACTTTAAGTCGTATTCAGACATATGGAACCTGATCACTCAAACAGCCCTGAGTCTTGAAGACATATTGAAACCAGTTTATCATGAGCAAACTTGAGTCTCTTTAGACACCCTGAAATTTGAGTCTTTTCATACATACTGATTATCTAAAGGGTCACACCCATATAAGTGTTATCTCAAGATGTGTACGACATCCAGAACCCAGAAAAAGGAGGATTTCAAGTTCTATATGTCAGCTGGAAAGGACATGGGACTTCCAGGACAAGACCTGAGGGAGTGGGTCCAAGAAAGAATAGACGATGCCATGGTGGAGAGAGAGGCAGAAAGACATGAGAAGGAGAAGGAAAGCAAGACGAAGAAGGAAGAGCAAGATAAGCTAAATAAACTTGTGAAGGAAGAACAAGAAAGAACAGAGAAAAAGGAAGAACAAGATAGACTGGATAGACTAGCAAGGGAAGAACAAGCAAGAAGGGAAAAAGAACAAGAACAAAATGATAGGCTCAAAAGGGAGGAAAAGCAGCTGGCCCATGAGGCCCAGATGGCCATAGTTGGCACTACCAGCTCCTCTCCAGCCTCTGGCACATCCACCCTCACCCAGGCTCATGCCTTAATGCCCAAGTGGACGGAGGCTGTACCCGAGGCATGGCCCAATCGGGTAGAAAGGGTCCTTAGCAAATACCCACTCGCTCCTGCCAAAGTGTCCCTACTCCTAGGAAAATCCTTGGAGGATACAGTCTAATTGCAGATCAAGGGAAATGGGTGGAAGTGCGCCAGGCGATCACAAAGGCATACGAGATCACCCCTGAACACTGGAGACAATGCTGGAGAGGTCAGATAAAAGAAGCAGGACAGACCTGGTCTGACTGGGCGCATCAATCAGACAGGGGCCCTCTCTAAATGGCTAGAGTCCCTAGGAATCTCAACTGCCGAGGACATCCTCAATCTGTTCAAGATTAAAAACTTTTTATATTATGCCTCTTCTGCACTAGCCACCCATGTCTGCGAAAAAGCGTCCACGACTCTAGCAAAGTGCTGTCGCCTCACCTACACATGGCACACCCATAACGCCCATGTAAGCTCACTGGGACATAAAATATGTATCCTTCTTTCACCTCCGGCATCCCTCTGCCCAAGAATGGGCACTCGCAGAAGCCCGTCGTATGTGGGTTCTGCAAGAAAGCCGGGCACAGCGCCTTTCAAACCCTCTCCCAAGAATCCACCAACTAACATGCCTGCATCCTCCTCAGGGGTAGTGCCACAAAGAGATTATAGCCAGAGCTATTGCACGGCTTGCAAAGTTTATGGCCACTCTCCCACATGGGCGAAATGCCCTAACAATAAATCAAATACACCTGCCATAACTTTGGCAGTTTACAAATTCTAATTCTTTGTGCCCTTCAGTTGAAGGTCCCACATATGTGGCACCTCCTCGAGGTAGCTACTCTGCATGCCAGGTCAAGGCATTTGATGACTCTGGTGCTCAAATTTCCCTAATATGGAAACACAAAGTTCCCTATGGAGCTACCATGGACCGACTTAAACGCGTCACAATTGAGGGTATCAATCAATTTAAAATGATACTCCCCATTGTTCAGTTGAAAGTCACAAGACCTCATAGATAAAAAATCTGCAACCTTGCAGTAGCAAGCTATATTCCTGGAGGTTATGACATCCTCCAGGGAGAGAACTTCCACTCCCCATCTAAGTTACAGCAATCCAGGAGTCCAAGCCCCTCAAATCATTCATTAGGCACAAGTTAGCCTGAAACGCCATCATTCATTCCACTGCTAGTGCCACCTTAGTATGATGTACAGTGGCCACCTCTATCAAAATCAGTTCCAGATCCCATTACGGTGCCAGTGCCGAGGCCCCAAATAGACCTCCCTCCAGGAGATCCTAAACTTGATTCACTATCTTTGCATGCACTGAGCATTGCCGAGCACTGTCTGTCCCAAGTGATGAGCAAATTACAAATCAAATACTAGTGCCTGACCCTGATCTCCATTCAAGAAATCCCAGTCAGGATCCCCTTTCTTCTCCTGGCTTGGTTCCACCACCAGTGCTGGTAAGAGAGACGGATTCTTTTGACCACAACGGAAGCTGGTCATGGTAACATGCGAGCCTATCACGCCCATCACGACCTGCTCCTCTCTTTCACAGTCCCCTGCGGACAGGACCATGAGTAAGGATTCTGCCATGTCTCAAATTGCCGACGAACTCACGGAACTGCTGCGACTTGGGGTAGAGATTGAAATGAATGCCCCTGCCTCGGCTGCTAAAGAAGCCGACACAGGTGGCACTCCAATGTCCTCCTCGGGCTCGGTTCGACCAATTCCCCTACCAAAGAGAACCATCAACCTAAAGAAAGCTGTGGCAGAAATCACGGGCATAGGTAATGGTAGGTAACTTAAAGAGAGCTGCTGAGCTCTCCTGGCACCAGTGCAAATCTGTTACAGTGCCACCCTTTTATCCTACAAAGTGCTTTAGCACCTCTATCCAGAAAGAGAATTCCCGAGTCTACGTCTGTTTCTTTTCTTTACAATCCTGTATGTTATTCTCTTCCTTTAACATTTTCCTTTGTTTTCTTCTCTTTTCCCTTGACGCCCTTGCATTTAGTTCACGGCTTATCAAGGCACAAATTCTACTTTACTTCCCACTCTGCCAATGCAGAGTGCAAATTCACAGACATTTCAAATTCATGAGTTCTGACTCCCCTCTCATGCCTATAAACGCATGATACATTTTAAAATCATTATGCCAAACCCATTAATTAAGTATTATCTTAAAAGTGCCACCTTGGCAAGTGCCATTATCATATATTAGGTAAAAATAAGTAAATAAAAATTCATAAAAATAAGTAAAAAATTATAAATGAATAAAAGTAAATCAATAAAAACTAAGAAATGAAAATATAAATACATGAAAAAGTAATAATAGATATATTTATTATCATAGTTGGGAGATATTCCTGTCAGAGGGTCGTGTCCTTTGACTGTTTTGAAGGCCCTTGGACAAAAAGACTTAACCTAAGCTATTTTCTTATGCTAAACAGTATAATTTCGGCATATTAATCATCACTTTTTTTTAACAGTCATTACTCATTCTGGAATCTGTCAGTTGTCTTCTTTGTTATTCCCTTGTAATTTAAATCCCGAATCCGTGACTCGAAAAGACCGCGTGCTTTACATAATTGTTTGTCCTTCACTGTACTTAGCTATGTGCCCATAAGCACCATTGACCTCAATGCCATGTCTTACACTGTGCCGTCGACTCAAGTAACATGGCGACACCTAACTGAAGACCATGTATACTTCATTGTAATGCCTCATCAAGGTAAACTAACTGTATGTCTTTGACTGTAATAATTACTACTAAAAAGTTAAGTGCACGATTATTTTAAGATTTACCTTAAGGAAAACATTTAAAGTTAGTTTATTCTAATATTTACAGTAACTTTCTTATATTTGTAACTGTTTCTGTTTCAAAATAACAGTAGCTTATGATTCATCACATTTTAATACTTAAGATAATTTACTCATATTTCTTTGAGATATTTCTTAAGGAGGTCAATTAAAGTTGGTGTATTTTAATATTTACAGTAACTTTCTTGTGGTTGTAAATGTTCCTGGTTTAAAGTAACAGTAATCTAAGATTAAATACTTTTTTTAATTCTGCGATTACCGTAAAATACTGAATTCTTTATCAAGTAAGCTTTTCGAATATCTCATATGATGCAGAGAGATTTAGATTAACAAATATACATGAGTGCCGTTAACGAGGAAATTACAGTAATATAAAGCATTTGTCAGCTGAATCCTTGGTTTGGTAGACATTCGCACCCAAATGAAGGTGCAAGATGTCAACTCGGGCGGGGAGTTGCTACATCTTCCCAAGCATCCAAGCCACCAAGTGATCAATTTAAAACTAAAAAATAAAATCACAGTGTATTGCTTATCACTGCCTGACAAGGAAGGGCGAGAGGAATACTGGCCCATCCTCAAAACCCGTTAACTGTGCTCTGTATGTCTCTCCCACTTTCTCCTTTGAACATGTGACTTTGTGGAGCCTTTGTTTTCAGACACGAGGTTGTGAGGAGATTACGTACGGCCAGAGGCAGAATACAGCTGGCGATGCAGATTAAGCGAAAGGTGTGACCTGTAAAGAACACCTGGCACCAACCTCATCTACCTGTGTAAAGCCTCAGAACCCCTGACCGAGGTCTCATAAGGGCCTAACCAATGGAACAAAGTTTAGAGACATAGGTAGATGCGAGCAAGACACATATGCCTTTGCATTCCCACCTCCTTCAAAGAGCAATGCCCCTACCAAGTTGTCCTATCTTGTAGGGGGCCTTACTATTCTTACCAGTGAAGCCGATAGCCCTCCTCCGCCGCCATTATCCTCGCTGAAGCCACGTGTTCTATAAGGTAAAGTGATCTGTTGCAAAGGTTCTTCCATTCAGTTACACTGTTTTAATTCTCTTACTGAACTTCCTATTTCATTTCTAAGTGCCAGTATTTCCATATTAACCTTGCCTTGTTAGGGCAGTGTTATGTAAATGCCTGTGCTTGAATAATTGCTTAAAATCGTGTGTTCAAGTCATCCTTGGCACCCTCTGTGCTCACCTTGTCCTATGCATATTTTACTGTCCTTACTGGCTTTTATTACGTAAATCTCTCCGTTTACAGAGGGTTTGTTAGCCATGGAAACCTTTCTTGACTGTTCCTTGTATCAGCATCGTCACACCGAAGGATATATCTTAAAGTGTTCCCAGTTATAATTAACCTCTCTGCCCTTGCCTGCCTGATTAGCTCATTTCATCTACTGATAGTTCATTTCATGTAAATACACGTTATCTTGAACTTACCCTAGCGTGTTTACTTACAACTACCTTGCGAGAGAAGCCCTCAGCTCAGTTAAATTCCGCCTTTTTCCTTGTTTTTTTTTTTATGATTACCTGAATCAACAGCAGTCAGATAACATGCTAGTATTGGGGTAAGTAACGTAATCGAAATTTTGGAGTCTACACCTGGCTCATGATAAGCATTCTTCTAGGTTAAATCATATATATATATATATATATATATATATATATATATATATATATATATATATATATATATATATATATATGTGTGTGTGTGTGTGTGTGTGTGTGTGTATATATATGTATATATATATATATATATATATATATATATATATATATATATATATATATATATATATATATATATATATATATATATATATATATATATATATACATATGTAATTCTAATAGCCACATTGCCCCCTTAACTTCTCGAAGTTAAGAGGGAAGTCCTTCTCCGTTATGGTGACTCGGGTTCGTCTCCCGCGACCGGCAAATCAGTTTCTTCAATTTCTTGTGTTTGGATGTTATGGCTTCGTAGTTACAAGCATATCCAAAAAAGCGCGAAGAATTCGAGAATTTAAGAGGGCATTGTGGCTGTTAGAATTGCATATTGTCTGGTAAAAGTGACCAGTAGATTCTATATATATATATATATATATATATATATATATATATATATATATATATATATATATATATATATATATATATATATATATATATATATATATATATATATATATACATACATATATATATATATATATATATATATATATATATATATATATATATATATATATATATATATATATATATTATGGAGTGCTCTTCACAGGAAACTGCAAGAATGAATGAACGAAAGCAAATATGTGAAAAGGGAACTGGACCTTGTCTTATCATAGCAGTATACTGAAAACATTTTTTATCAAATCCTTCATTGGAGGAGGCTTTTCACTTGTTAGAAAAAAATGAAACAGTATTAATCAAGAAAGGATGTTATAACATAATGGAAAAGAAGCAACTGAACAAATAAAACAAAGCAAATAACCAGATTCTTTGGAGGAAGGTTTTCATGTGAATTGTGCGTGTTAGTGTGCATCATATTAAAATCAAGCAAAAGACAATTTTAAGACAAAGATGAATTCTGAGTAATATATGTTAACAAATGTAACATAATTCAAGTTTATATTCCAGTTTTTGCATAATTAACATATCATTATCATGTAAATGACGCAACCTGTTCTCTCTTACCACAAGAATCGACATTAATTCTGCCCGGATGTACTATGTGAGAATGTCTGTCGGTGATATCTGGGAGTGAGCCAGTCTCTCATCAGTATCTTGTGAACTCTCAAGCTATTTCAGTCTTCGTTACCTCTTTCATTGAGAACCAATTAAAAATTCTTCGATTCCTCCAACTGTAACTGAAGAGCTACCGTTCATCTTTTATTTTGAATTCCCTCCATTAACTCAAAGTATTTTTCCCGTTTCTCTTGATTTTACTATCTCCAGCCATATTCAACAAAAGGTCTTCTTTGAACGCTTAAAGATCTGAATTATTTTCGTAAAAAGTGTGAATGAAGCCCGTAATTGCCTTTCATGTATAAGATTGAATATTACAAACACACTGACCTATTCTCTATGTCCCAAAAAGTTTAATAAAGTAAATTTTACATCCTATGAATTAGGTTTGTGGACTTCAGTTTAACAAAATTATATTAGATGGCTTCCTCTCATCCTCGCTCATTCTGTACACAGAATATATTTAACACAAGTTTTTGTCTTAATAAAGTTTTTGCGGGTGAAAGGGCAATCATCACTCTCAGAATTTATTCAGCTGCCAAAATTAACATCTTTCTCAAAACATTATTCAAAAAAGTTTAATAAAGTAAATTTTATATCCTATAAATTAGGTTTATGGACTTCAGTTTAACAAAATTATATTAGATGGCTTCCTCTCATCCTCGCCCAGAATGTAGGGATATTAGGCAACTGTACACAGAATATATTTAACACAAGTTCTTGTCTTAATGAAGTTTTTGCGAGTGAAAGGGCAGTCATCACTCTCAGAATTTATTCAGCTGCCAAAATTAACCTCTTTCTCAAATCATTATTCAAAATATGCAAAAAATAGTTATACACTACATTTACCTCTTTTGAAGGGGTCTTTATCAAATAACAGTAATACACAGATCTTTAAACATGTCATCAGTAAAATCCATAAGTGAAATGAATCTCTGGAAATAATAACAGCCAAATCTCTAACATCCCACTTTTAAAGATGTTTGACAAAGTGTCAGGGAAAACAATTGTAAACGATCTCCTCTCGCTAAGAATTGCGGCTCTATCCACCTGAGATCTAGGGTACTTCAGATGATAAATTAATCATTGATCAGATACCTCAACTTCGACAACAAAATCTTGACTACGCTAGTGCTTTCGATACAGTCAATCAGTGTATATTACGCAATCAGCTGGAAGAAAAGTGACTTGGATAGCCCATTGGAGCCTGGCTTCTCAAAATTCCCCTTCCCACTCATCACCAGTCATACTGGGTGGTCCAAAACGAACAGCCTTTTGTCCGGTTCTTCTGCATCATAAAAAGTGACTTGCATACCAACTAACAAAAATTCATTTACAGCTCTATCTGCAATTTCTGTTTCTGTCATCGCAGCCACAAGAGACTTGAGAACAGTGCAGACGGTTTCTACATGCATTCGATAAAGCTGTTGACTGCTCGCGACACAGAAACAGAGGGGTTTTCGATGGGGGACAGCTCTGAACAAAACATCGTAAAAAAATCACAAAGATTTGCTTACTGTATTTATCGCACTGCGATAAAACCTCTAATTTAAAAAGACCTTGGAGCATTTTTTTTTTCAGGCGGTTACTCATATAGATGGAATCAGATCGAACGGTCATAAAGAATCTGTTTAGAATCTCAAATAATTTTCAGAGCAAGTTTTCAATAGTATCAGCACGTTATGAGTGACGTTAAATAAACCAGTTGCAGCCTCTTTCTCACCAATGTGGTATATCCACCCTACGAACTACAGCCAAAATCTTGCGTTACTTTCCATGTCTTGACAAAGTGACAAACTAAATAGATTCCAACGAAATCAATCCTAGAATTGGTGTTAGATGTTCTAAATCTCAAGCTGCACTGCCGTCATTGCTTGATGCATTTCAGTGATCAATTATCAGCCAGTGCACATTATAAAAGAAATAAATTAGACACGTTCTTGGATATTCTCCCAAATGAGCCAAAATGCAAGGCTGCGGGCCATTTCAGCGATTCCACTACAGGGAGCAAATCTACCTCGAGCTGGCTTCGCTCACTGATATCATTGCTTTTAGTAATTATAAAAAAGAATAATTTAATCTATACAAGCGATATCATTGCTTTCAATAACTGTATGATATAATAATTTAATCTACGCAGGTGATATCATTGGTTTCAGTATTAATATAAAATAACTTAATCTATGCAGGTGAGCCCTTTGACGAAGTAATCCTCCACCCTCGGAGGAGTGAAACAGACCTACAGATATTCTCTCTCTCTCTCTCTCTCTCTCTCTACTGTCTAATAGTTTTACCCTTTTTTAACCACTTAATCTTCATGAATACTAGATACATGAATGTCCAGTTTCAAGAAGGTCGAATGTAAATCTTGAATGTTCACTTAGCTTCCTTTCAGCATTTATCTAAGTAACTCCCTTTGAAACTGTCGTATGCTTCAATCAAACCTTGTTAAAAAGGAAGTCTCTTAAAAGTACAATTGGGCTTTTGTGTGTGGAGTTCCTTACAAGTGCAAGATAGACAAGATAGCTTCTCCCGCGATATTTTTCTTATTTTTATCATGAATATGTAATCTCTGCGCGCGCACTTGTGTCTGGGTGGATGCTCATGCTTATGTAGGTATCATACTTGAAAAGAGTATGAACATCAAATAGATATCAAGAGCTGCCTATATAATGTATACAGATTTTTTATAAATATGACTATCTCTTTCATAATAATTAGAAAAATGGATGTACATCAATTCTCTGTTCCCCTCACTTGCATGAGGCTCTCATGTCTTCACTTGGCAGAAACACGGCGGTGTTGCATTTTGACGAATCAAAATTACTTGATATAATTCCATTACTTGAACCGGAGTCTTCGATCGTGAAATGAAAAAAAAAAAAAGAAGAGATATGACAAAAAACTGAATAAATAAGTAATAACTATTACCCTACCCAGGACTACATCTATAAGGGATCAAATGAACTTCATGGCACATTCGTTCTAAAATATTTTTTCTATTCCCATTGTTTTCTTTCTTTACATTAAAGAGAGAGAGAGAGAGAGAGAGAGAGAGAGAGAGAGAGAGAGAGAGAGAGAGAGAGAGAGAGAGAGGTTGTGAGGAAAGGCAGAAGGTAATGACGCCGCTAGCCTAAAGCCTTCCTCTTAACGTGTTTGCATTCGGTCCAACTGCCTTGCCTCGGAAGTTATTTACTGTGGTGGAATGATGAGTGCTTCGAAACTGCCATGTCGCTTCCTCAACCTGCCATTCATAGGCTAACAAGTAAACTGGATCCGTCGGTATTTCTTTACCTGCATTTTTGGATGTTTTTCACTCGCCTGGCAAAACAGATAGTGTCTGTGAATCAGACGATTCACAGATTCTCGTGTTTGCAGCCAAAAAAAAATTTCAAGTTATACCGAGAGAAAGGCGATAAATTCAAATTCAAAATTTATCGCCTTTCTCTCGATATAACTTGAAATTTTGTTGGCTGAAAACACGAGAAGCTGTGAATCGTCTGGGCACAATCAATAAGCAGCCCCTGATATTGGAACCCAAAAATCTTCTCTGAAGAATCAAAATGGAATGGAAAAAATTACCCTTTCAGATGCAATAGATGACACCAGCTAACAATTATCCTGTTCATTAGCCGTACTTGAAAATTTAACTAACCATGATGACTGTGGATGAAGTTTACCACAACGTGCACGAAGATCAACAGCGCTGTGAAAAATATGAACTGTTTAGTGAATGGGCGAATTAGACAGTCTTGTACTTTCGAATTTATTGGACTGATGATATTATTATTATTATTATTATTATTATTATTATTATTATTATTATTATTATTATTATTATTATTATTATTATTATTATTAGCTGCTTCAGTACATTTTTAAGGAGTTTGCGCGTATAAGGTTTAGAATCCTACAGGTATAGTTGAGACTTATCAGGTAATTTCTTTTAGGATTCATTTGTATTAGCGTGAAGTAGGATCGTAAGACTAGTTCTGTCTCACTGACCAGAAAAATGCTTTGGGTCATTTGTACCCAAACGATTAGCTTGTTTGCCGCTTCATGGCGGTACGGAAACTGATTTTGTGGATTCATGTCGCAGTCAAATTAAGGAGATAAGTGAATTTGTTCCTGGATTTGTTGGAGAGGGTGAACGTCGAGCTCAATGGGATATCCAGTGATATGGGACCAATGTACAATTTTACGTATAATACTGCTCATTGATTAAATATAGATTATTACTGTTGGTGTACAGTATATTGTTACTCCATAACTTTCTCACTCTCGCTTTTACTCTATTTTTATTCCAGATATATTTTCCAGTATTTCTTATACAGTCTTTGTTCAGCTGACAAAAGGCACATTTAATAAAAACGAAGAGCCTAGTCTGCTTGCATGTCACTTATTTATTCTACTAAATGATTTCAAAAGTGGCATCTCATTTAACTTTTTCGTTCCTGTATTATATATCTGTATTGATCATCTTCTTACATTAGAAATAAACAGTAGGCCTACTTGAAGAAGGCATTTGAAAATGCTTGCGAGAAAATAACTCAGAGCACGAGGACTTTGGTTCTTTAATGATAGATTTGTCTTTGTAATCAGTTGTTTGCTTCATTTTACTATTTTTGATTACGCTTTGAATAATTCCAATGCGAAATAATTGTTGCACAGTTATTTATTTATCTATTATTTATTTATTTACTTATTTATTTTTGCTTGGCGTGTACTTTCATCAGAGTGAATGACAGCCGTCTAAACACTATCATGAAAATGAAACTACCTTAAAATGAGACTTCCGCCAGGAGCGCAGATTCTTGTTTGAAACAAGCTATTTAAGCATTTTCAAAACATCTACTAACTGTTTATTTTCACTAGTGACAGAATACCAGCCTTGAAATATCTTATCTTCATTTCTGAAAGCCTACATCTATCTATCTATCTATCTATCTATCTATCTATATATATATATATATATATATATATATATATATATATATATATATATATATATATATATATATATATATATATATATATATATATATATATATATATATATATATATATATATATATATATATATATATATATATATATATATATATATATATATATATATATATATATATATATATATATATATATATATATACATATATATACAGTATATATATATATATATATATATATATATATATATATATATATATATATATATATATATATATATATATATATATATATATATATATATAGATAGATAGATAGATAGATAGATAAATAGATAGATAGATAAGTTTGTTTATTTGTTTGTTTAGTTACACACTGGAGCACACAATCGTGTTAATTTAGCTGTGTCATCTTCCCTCCCCTACGCCTCCCCCTTCCCCCTCCCCCTTCCCCTCCCCTTTCCTTCTCTCCCCATCCCCTTTCCTTCTCTTCTTCTCCCCTTCCCTTCTCTCCCCCTTCCTCACCCTTTGCCTTCCCCTCTCCCTCCCTTACCCTCTTCCAACTCCCTCCCCCTTCCCCCTCCCCTCCCAATCTCTCTCACCCTCTCCCTCCCCTTCTCCCTCCACCTCCCATCCCCATTTCATCTCCCCCTCTTGCTTCCCATTTCCCCCTCACCTCCCCATTCCACCTCCCCTTACCCTCCCCATCCCCCTTCCCTCCCCTCCCATCCTCCCTCCCCCTTACCCCTCCCCTTCACTCTTTACTCCCCTTCCCTCACACCGAAGGGTAAATGGGGCTGATGCTGCCCCTAGACTTTGAAACTAATGTGATTAAAAAAGTGACCAAATGGGCCACAGGTGGTCCAGGCAAAATATATGATGCAACGATGTATATACGGTGTGGAAGATCTACCTTTCTCATCACAATAAAAAGGTAACCTATGGGCGGTCTCGTATATATATATATATATATATATATATATATATATATATATATATATATATATATATATATATATATATATATATATATATATATATACAGTATATATACATATATATATATATATATATATATATATATATATATATATATATATATATATATATATATATATATATATATATATATATATACTTGCACACACGCACACACATTATACATACATATATATGTGTGTGTGTGTGTGTTTGTGAGTGTATGTGTCTTATAATTACAAATCCTGCATTTCCCAATTTATACGAATGTGGTTCCAACACATATACAATACATTGCGTATTTGCGCTCTTTAGGGAGGCTGCGAATAACCTTCCCGCGCGAAGGACTTTTCATTTCACAGAGAAAAATACTAAAAGCGAGAGACAAGTTCTTCAGTCATATTTCCCTGATAAAATAACATCCGATCCCAACAAAACGGATACTATTCACACCATCTCTTGGAGCCCGTTTATTTTTTATTATAAGGTTAATACTTTGTAAAAGAAAAAAAAAAAACATTCTACCAGGTGTAACCTACTAGCTTTCTGTAAAGGAAAAGTATTGAGATAGCTTTGCCCGTACGTCCGCACTTTTTCTGTCAGCCCACAGATCTTAAAAACTGCTGAGGCTAGAATTCTGCAAATTGGTATGTTGATCATACACCCTCCGGTCATCAAGCATACCAAATTGCAGCCCTCTAGCCTCATTAATTCTTATCTTATTTAAGGTTAAGTTTAGTCATGGACCGGTGCATCTTCCCTTGACCGCATCTGGGGAGCAACTGAGCGCTGCCCAGTCGTGGCTGAGAGTTTCAAACTGCAGCTCATCGAGAGTTTCATACAAGATTATACGCTGTACAGAAAACTCGATTGTGCAGAAGAAACTTCAGCTCATTTTTACGTTTGTTTTGTGTGTGATGGGGAAGTTAGTGATTCCATGGTTTCAAAGAAATAAGGTTTTTGCTCATTTCACTGTTCCTTCTGTGAACAGGACAGGTTTCAGTCATTAGTAGTATGAAGTAATTTGCCTTAATTTAGATTGCACACATGACTTCCTTCTCACTGTGTCCTGTGGATGTCCGTAACAGAGGAGAGTTTGTTTAAGTCATAAGCAAGCAGATATACTTTTAAGTAAACAACCAAAGATTCATCCATAAACAATGCAATGAAATGCAATTAATGTCCAATCATAAGCAGTAGCAGGAATCGTGCGTAACTGGAATACTTCGTATTTTTATAACGTATTTACTATTTTACATTATGTCAAATACTCGTAAATTAATAACACAGCTCTGCTGTCTACTAAGCGCTTCTCAGAATAGAGAATCATTGATAATTCCATATTTGAATTAAGTAAAGTCCAATGGATTTTTTTTTAATTACTGATAAAATTTTGTTAGTAAGCAGTCGTCGTGTATATACCTGTGCATGCACGATCACGTGTGCAAACTTGAAAATCATAAATTGATGTTTGATCAACCAAAGCTACACAAAATTTTAGCGAGCGCTTTCGTGAATTGTGCATATATTTTGGTTATATAGTGAAAAAGAAAACTTTCATGTACTCGTATAAGAAAGACAGAAAAATATAATTTTGTCGTTTGAAATATAAACAGAGTCTAGAAATAGCCCTGTAATATATTTTGCATGAATGATTCATAAAAGATATTGCCTAATAAGTACACCTTATAATGTTAAAACATGTTTGCAAGCAAGCAACTGAACCAAACAAAAATCATTCAGAAAATTTACAATAGCATCCATAAAAGCAATTGCTTATAATAATAATAATAATAATAATAATAATAATAATAATAATAATAATAATAATAATAATAATAATAATAATAATAATAATAATAATAATAATAATAAGTAACTAGAGGCCTATCACCTGCCTACCAATAATGTGGAAGTTACCAACAGGTATCATCAGTGAAAGGCTATACAACTACCTAGAGGACACAAACACCATCCCTCACCAACAGAAAGGCTGCAGAAGGAAGCGTAGGGGCACAAAAGACCAGCTCCTGATAGATAAAATGGTAATGAAGAATAGTAAGAGAAGGACAACCAACCTAAGCATGGCATGGATTGACTACAAGAAAGCCTTCGACATGACACCACACACGTGGCTAATAGAATGCCTGAAAATATATGGGGCAGAGGAAAACACCATCAGCTTCCTAAAAAATACAATGCACAACTGGAATACAATATTTACAAGCTCTGGAATAGGACTAGCAGAGGTCAACATCAAGAGAGGGTTCTTTCAAGGCGACTCACTGTCCCCACTACTCTTCGTAGTAGCCATGATTCTCATGACAAAAGTACTGCAGAAGATGGATACTGGGTACCAGCTCAAGAAAGATGGTAACAGAATTAACCATCTGATGTTCATGGACGACATCAAGCAATATGGGAAGAGTATCGAGGAAATAGATACCCTAATCCAAACTGTAAGGATTGTATCTGGGGACATCAGGATGGAGCTTGAAATAGAAAAATGAGCCTTGGTCAACATACAAAAAGGCAAATTGACAAGGACTGAAGGGATAAAGCTACCAGACAGGAATAACATCAAACTCATAGATGAGACAGGATACAAATACCCTGGAATAATAGAAGGAGAGGATATAAAACACCAATAAATGAGGGACACGATCAGGAAAGAATATATGCAGAGACTTAGGGCGATACTCAAGACAAAACTCAACGCCGGAAACAATACGAAAGCCATAAGCACATGGGCAGTACCAGTAATCAGATACAGTGGACGAAGCCTGAACTCCGCAGCATAGACCAGAAAACTAGGAAACGCATGACAATACACAAAGCACTACACCCAAGAGCAAATGCAGACAGACTATACATATCACGAAAGGAAGGAGGGAGATGTCTACTAAGCATAGAGGACTGCGTTAACATCGAGAGCAGAGCACTTGGGCAATATCTGAAAACCAGTGAAGACAAGTGGCTAAGTGGTGCATTGGAAGAAGGACTGATAAAAGTAGACGAGGACCCACAAATATACAGAGACAGGACAATGAAAAACAGAACAGAGGAATGGTACAGCAAACCAATGCACGGACAGTACATGAGACATACTAAAGAGCTAGCCAGCAATGAAACATGGCAATGGCTATAGAGGGGGGAACTCAAGAAAGAAACAGAAGGAATGCTAGCAGCGGCACAAGATCAGGCCCTAAGAACAAGATTTGTCCAAAGAACAATAGATGGAAATAACATCTCACCCATATGCAGTAAGTGTAATGTGAAAGACGAGACCATAAACCACACAGCAAGCGGATGTCCTGCGCTTGCACAGAACCAGTACAAAAAAAGGCATGATTCAGTAGCAAAAGCCCTCCATTGGAGCCTGTGCAAGAAACACCAGCTAGCTTGCGGTAATAGGTGGTACGAACATCAACCAGAGGGAGTGACAGAAATCGATCAGGCAAAGATCCTCTGGGACTATGGTATCAGAACAGATAGGGTGATACGTCCCAATAGACCAGAGTTGACGCTGATTGACAAAATGAAGAAGAAAGGGTCACTCACTGATGTCGCAATACCATGGGACACCAGAGTAGACGAGAAAGAAATAGAAAAATTTATAAGTATCAAGACTGAAAATAGAAATAAGAAGGATATGGGATATGCCAGTGGAAATTGTACCCATAATCATAAGAACGCTAGGCACGATCCCAAGATCCATGGAAAAACTAGAAGCCGAAGTAACGCCAGGATTCATGCAGAAGAGCGTGCTGTTACAAGAAGCGCACATAGTGAGAAAAGTGATGGACTCCTAAGGAGGCAGAATGCAACCCGGAACCCCACACTATAAAACCACCCAGTCTAATAGGATGACTGTGATAGATAAAAAAAAAAAAATACTAATAAAACTCTCTGTTTAGCTTTATTTTTACATGTATTTGTACCCATGCATAACTGTGGATTTTTTTCTCCAATTTATTACTTATGCTACTATGATGATAATAATAATAATAATAATAATAATAATAATAATAATAATAATAATAATAATAATAATAATAATAATAATAATAATAACCAGATAAGAGCACTCACCAGTATTCATACAATGAGCTTAGTGCTTTTTATGAACTTGTCGATGATAAGTGGTATATTCAACTAGGGCATGCTAAGACGCTCATATTTATTTATCTAAACCGCCTTCGCAAAAGTAGGTTTAGTATATTTCTGCCAATAAAACTATCAGAAAGTTTATGTTGTCAGTCTGATCAACTGGATGGTGAAAATGCTAAAATGATAAGGAAGGATCACTGGATGACTACGCTATTTTAGCTGAATGTCTATTTTTATTTACAGTAACTAAGCCGATAATAGTTGTTTGCTTGTCTGGCAATTTGTACCTTTTCAAAGTCCTTACATGGAAAGGCAATGACACAGCCCGATGATGTAAAAGGGAAATGCATTTATAAAAGAATTGTTTACAGTGTTTACATTATTATTTTTCAGTAGTTTTGGTAGTTTACAAAACTCTTGTTATAAGTTTCTCCGTTCTTATTTTCTGGTATATTTCAAAACATTGTCCATAAATCAATTGGATACTTGAGACTTTGGCCATTATGGCAATTTTATTAATTTCTGTGCCTCAAAATTTTAATTGCATATTCTTTACATTCTTCAGAACTTGGAATAATGGTTTGTTAATTTAACTTTACAATGAGGCTCTGCGTAATAGCGTATACAGGAACATTTATGTGTCTATATACATTAAACACCTGTGCAGCTTCATATCTAGAATAGGCAAGACAGGAGCTTCTCTCTTTAACTGTAAATTTAACAGAAACAGTAAACAATTCTAAAACTATCCCAACAGTATATGTTGTTCTTCTAAGAGATAAAGTTTTTGTACCTTAGGTAAATATATTTCTTTGATAATCTACTTTGGAAAAAAAGCTCATTGATTAGGTTACTGAGTACTTGTGAGAGTGGATTCCTTGTTGTAATGTCACATCATCATAGTTTATAATTCTAAACTAGAATATTTCATTACTTCCATTTAATTCATATATAAAATAAAAATTAATCTTGATATAACCCTATTATATTGCGCTAGCAGCATAAATACTCACACTATCCCCTTTACCAATTTGAAAGTCATTAAACTATAGAAACTATAATAGGCCTTGCTTGGATTATCTGGGTCATGAGTCTTAACTAGGATGTACATGACAGTAATCTTGCACGCTTTGGTAAATTAAATAACCACCTCCAAAATACATCCAATCGTTTTTCAGTTTTTTTTTTATTAACTTGGCTACTTTCTGTCGCTAAAATTAAAATCTATAATTTGAGTAGTTTTCGATTTTTTTGTTTAATTGTTAAAATCTTGCATTTTTCTGAATATTTCAAACTTTTCTGCAAATATTTTGTTATGTTACCTCACTCTAGTTTATAATTTTCACAATATTTTAATTTTCCACATATTTTGTCACAGGACTTCCATCATTTTGACATGTTCGAGGTTAATATCCTTTTCAAAGCTTGAAAGTGAGTCTAGATTTATGTATTATGTAAATAGCCCTGATCTATCTATATGCAAATATATGGGCGCCGATTTTAGAAAATCTGCATTCTAAACTTTGTTCGCGTCTAATATGCTATTCGTGAAAACTGTAATAAAATGAGATTCTCTTTTAATTGTAGTATGGACGAATAACGTTATTGGTTACTGGCAAAGGGAAATCTTTCCTTGCTTAATTTTATAATAAGCAATCGGTAAAAGTGCAGGAGAGTTGCGTAAAATATCTCCAGGGATTGCAGCCATTTTAAAGCAGATCAAAGACATATTTCGAAATTGATGCATCCTAACCTAACCTTCTCTGAACCTATACTTAGTTTTGGACTTCTTACCAGGGCCTTGCCGGGAATACTTTGACCTCCCTGGATCCCCAGCCTGACATCGTACAATATGATACATTCTGCGTAATTGTTGTTATTTTTCTTGCTTCCTTCTTTTGGATTCTTTGCAAATTCTTTTGCGTGCTATGTTGGAACCTTGGTAGAGTTTACACTTTATCTCAGATGAATTACGATCTAATAGCTTTCGATCCTTCCTACATTTTGGCATCAAGTTCTGACTTATTAAAATTCATTGTATTATATATGTTATAGAAATTGCTACACGTATCCTAAACTTACGTTTAGAAATATGGGAGTAATAACTTAATCATATCTTGTATTTTACTTCTCTTTCTGTATAAAATAAAGAGGAAAATATCAATAATCAGTTCTGTAAATGAGATAAGTAAAAGAGAAACTCACTTAGATTCTATAAGTTAGTATCTTATTGGCATTCACTAATTACCAATCAGGGCAATTTGAATTATTAAAAATCTAACCATATTAACCAAATGCGTTATGAATAACATTTCAAAATGCAGAATTCTAAACAGTCTTACTCTCCTACGGTCGTATTTTGCTAACTCACAGTACTTCTAAGTAGGTGGAGAACAGATGGTTCAATATAGAGAGATTACGACTATTTACCTAATGGATAAATCCGTAGAGAGTTTCAAGTACTGAAAAGGATATTAACCTCAAGCATTCCAGAATGATGGAAGGCGTGTGTCAGAATATAAGGGGAGTGAAAATTAACACAATATAACACAGCGAGTAATGCTGCCAGGAGTCATTTCTGTCTTTTAGCTGTTCTCCTAGACACGAGTTCCTGTCATTAATATATTGTGTGATATTACTTTCTTCACTGTTCATGAATTTTGCCGCCTTTGTCCTGTGTTAGCAGATGTGATTTTTCTTCTCGCGATCAGTAGCTTTGCAGAGCGGTCAGGTAATTTAAGAATTTAATTATTCTTCTCTTTATAGTCAGTTTACCCTCACATCTAGTTTCCTCCGATTTTGAACTAATGTTCTCAGTTTGCTTACCCTTCTTTATTTTTTTTTTAAATTCAACTCAGCTGGTTTCTTCATCTATGACTGATATTAAAAACAGTCAAAGGACCGATGAACATCTAAATCTGAGGTATTTATTTATGAAATTCAAGAAGTATAAAACATTATTCCAAGGCACGTAGTCCTCATAAATAAATCCTTAAATATTAATTTAGACTACGCAACAAGATAATCACAAAGCTATGCAACTATAACAGACTCGTTAGTGGTCTACAATCTTATTTACAGTATTTTTACTTAAATTATACTTAAGTGTTTTACATCATGATAAACCTACAAAACAAGTGCGCATGAAATTAGACATTTTTGTCTAGGCATGGCAAAATACAGATGCTGTACAGTAAAGAAATCAGTTTTCGTTTTAAGTCAATGCTGACTAATAGAAATAAGTGATATATGTAATGCATATGCATGTGCCTTTGCCCTCATCAGTTTTTTCCAGTAACAACTCAGCAAAAAGAAGTTTTTTTTAGCAAATAATTCATAAAAAGAGCAATAACTTCTGTGACACTGTTTTTAAAAAAAAAAATCTCTTCAAAAGTTACTTCTGCATCTTTTTTTCGAGACCTTCTACAGTACTGTCACTACAATCTTAATCATAGCAAAGCGAGTAATCTGTCTTCATATGGCCCTTGTTATTTGTCGTGAATATCATAGCCTATGGTGTGCAACATCATCCCTCTGGCTGACGAGTCTGGATTCAGGTATTCATTATTGAGAGTGCAAGTATTTTAATTATAAATTAATTAATATTTTAGTGTAAATGGGCACTTCACGAATAGATATTAAAAATATTCACCTCACGAATTCTCATAAAAAGCTTAGGCAAATTCACCCCAGATTGAAGAGCATTCCGTGAATCAAAACGTGAATATTTGCGATTGGCAAAGAAACCAGATAATTACTTTAAACAATGGCTGTGGAGCGTCCTTAATATGCAGGAAGGAATCGGAATAACTAATGGAGGATATATATCCTCGGCAACCGTGGAATCAGAAAAGCCATGAATTTCACATTTTATTTGTGGGATAGGCAACTTTGTAATCGGGGAGGGGAGCTTCCCCGCGTTCCATCTAGGAGGAAAAGGTGGAATTGCATGTGCTGACATAATGTGATGACAGCTATAAACGGTATTATAATTCCATGACAACTGAAGTAGAAATTGTATGCTACAAAAAAAAAAAAAAAAAAAAAACAACAACAACAACAACAGAGAGCTAGGAATCCCGGATTCGTGTAGGAAAACGACGCACTTGACCAGCGATTATTCAGTAACAGTGTAACTTGTCGCACGCTAAGCTGGCGGTGATGCCTCGCCCCTTTGTAAGCGAAGGTGGTGATTGGAATACAGCAATTGTTCGTGTGGCTCTTCATTTGAGTGTATTGAATGCGCTTGGAAGTACTAATTCGAGTTGTTTTTCCTGTAACAGTCAAATATAGTCTTTGAATAAAAGAAAAAAGTACGTCAAATTATCAAGACCTCGGATTAATTTGAGAATATTATGATTACATCATAATTCAAAGAGTCAAAGTCGAGGATTTTACACGTTTTCGAATGCAGTCTGATTGATTTATCTTCAATATCGGGTAAATATATAAAAACTAGGTCAAAATCATGTCAATCGTTAAAGTCATTTAAATACGGAGATGCTATATAAAATGAATATAGTAGTCTCAGTGTCCATATAACATGTTTAATGCTTAAAAAACATGCGTCTTATGTAGGGGGGCAAAATGATCACTTGAATAGCCAGTTACTGATATTGGAGGGAATTTCAAACGCAGTAGTCAACCGAGTTAATCTAGAATAAACAGAAACGGCTGTCAGCACAGTAACCATTCCGAGATGTACATACACTGAAGTATAAAGGAGTGTCTTGACTTCAATAATGGAGGATTTCTTGAAAGACACCAAACGTATTGGACGGATAATGAGCCAGACGAGAATCTTCGTAATTAAGGTCTTCAACTATCTCCGTGAGCAACATGATCAGGAATGCGCAGAAGATATTTTAAAAAGGACTGCTGCTGCAACGGGAATATCTGTTCATCTCCATTCAGCGAATAGGCACAAGCATGGAGAAATGTAGGCTACTCCCCACCCCCTAGGACCAGAACATCACCAGTAATGGGAGCTTTGGATAATTTTGATAGGGATTGTGTACGCCGGGAGATAATGGTTTTCTACGAAAGAGGTGAAATTCCAGCAATCGGGAAATTACTGGAAAAGGTGAAGGAGCCACCTGTGAATTTTCCTGGTGCTTACGTCCCTTCTCAACCTTGTTACGGAAATTGGGTTTCGCTATAAAAAAAAAGGTTTGAAAGTGGCAGGAAGTTGTTAATGGAAAGGAACGATATTGTTCTTGCAAGAAATAAATATCTAAGACTTATTGATGAGAACAGAAAATCCGATACTCCAAGGCGAGAAATATACGTGGACGAAACATGAGTCAGTCAAAACGAGTGTGTGAACAAATGTTGGACATTACCGGATGCAATTGTTGGTCCAAGAGTGAAAACGGGAAAAGGAGCTAGATCTATCACAGTGCATGCTGGGGGAGAAAATGGATTCGTACCTGGAGGATTGCTCATTTTTCGATCGAAAAATGGTAATAAGGGCGATTACCATGACAGTATGAATCATACATGGTTCCTATCATGGCTACAAACACAGCTACTGGCAAACATTCCAGTTCGGTCTCTCACTGTCTTAGATAATGCTTCATATCATTCCAGAATATCAAACAAAGCACCTGTCAGTAATTCAAAGAAAGCGGAAATTGTCTCCTGGTTAACCAAACACAATATAGCTTCTTTTACCAGATGCGAACTTCTTGATGTGGTAAAGCAGCACAAGTACCTACAGGAGTATAAAATTGACAAAATCGCTTGAGATGCTGGCCATAAGGTACTTAGACTTCGTCCTTATCATTGCGAATTCAACCCCATAGAATTGGTTTGGGCACAAATAAAAAATGAGGTTAAGAAATGCAATTCAAATCAAAATCAGAATTTGACAAATGTTGAACATATAACTAAACGTGCAATAGACAGAGTAACAGCAGAGGACTGGAGGTCATGTATGCGTCACACAAGAGAAGTGGAGGATATTTATAGAAGTGATATAGCAAGTGACCATCTAACTGAAAATTGATTATAAACATCACCAGTGACAGTAAGGCGTCAGAAAGCGATGATTGAAATAAATGCTGTACTTAAATGAAATGTTTAAAGTACCGATGACGAATGAATTTGTTATTTTGAGGTATTGTTTGATGTATCCAGTGATGAATCAATTTGTTTTCTTTTGTTGAGTCAATTAAATGTTTGATGTATCAAGATATATATTTATTTTATCTAAATATGTTTACATATAATTGCAGAAAGTTTCCGGCCTAAAAAGACTGTTAGACGCCAAAACTTTTAGTTATCTGTAGCAAAATATAAAGATGGCAACACTGACTTACTCAGTCAAGTTGTCTACGATGAGCGAGCTGCCAGAATCAGCTGATCACTGAATGGCTGTTATCTGAACATTTCACCTCCCCACTGGCATCATGCATATTTTATGGTGTCTTATGATTCATATAATCATATAGCATATTTATAGGTATGCAATCGACAGTATATAACTTATTATGAAACATGGCTTGTATTATTTGTTTTTATTCAATTCATATGTAACATAATGCCCTGAAATAACGAATTGTTTACATTAGACAATAATTTTGTTTCTTCGGCTTCGATTTCCTGTAACATATAAAAATTCTTTTTTCTTACTTCGAATGACATCTTAATTCTATGAAAGAATTTCCACCTCTAGTTCTCCAATAATTAACATTTCACATAGGAAATGGAAAGAGGATTATATCATATCAAAATATTTTCTATGAAAATACGGATAAGGACTCGAATTAATGAAGTGGGCGGGCCATCACCGCCAACTTAGCGTGTGGCAAGTATAGTGACATTTACTTAAACACAATGGCAAGAAGACCTGCTAACTAAAAAATATCATAGCCAAATGGAAATTTGCAACTGAAATTCATGGAACGCACGGCTTACCCGCCTTCATTAAACTCCTCGTCCAGCCAAAAAACAAAAGCCAGGAAAAGTGAAGCGTGCAAGAATGCGAACACAACAACCAGAAAATCCTTTAAAACTTAATGATCAATTTCCTTCGATTTACTGTTCATCAGGAAAGTTTCCAATATCCAGCCTATTCCATTCTTCTTCCTGTATAGATGTCATCGACTGATGTAGATCGCAATGTTTTACTATCCAATATCTTTATTCAATAAGTCATTTGGTGTAGCTCTTCTAATTCCTGTACATAAAGCAATTGTTATTAAAGGTACTTATGATTTTGATACACACACACACACACACACACACACACACACACACATATATATATATATATATATATATATATATATATATATATATATATATATATATATATATATATATATATATATATATATAATTTATATATAGTGTGTAATCATTACCCGACATAACAATATGAATAAAACTGTTCCATTTATTTATTGGTTCCTGGAGAAAAGTTCTTTAATAATTCACCAACCACAAAAACTGTAATAATGAGCATAAACAGCGTTAACACTGAACTGAAAGTCCACTAGACTCCCTACCTCTCGTGTACCAAGAAAATATTGAAATACTCATCAAACAAATAACTGATAGTTCAAATTAAATTATTTAAAATTTTTTTATACATAATCTTAAATAGAACTGAATTAATGAAAAATACAACTTCAAATGACAAGATGAAAAGTCATTCATGTTATACAGTACGTTGAATTGTTATCCCATCTTGTATTTCTGTAATTACGATAATAACGACAAATACACAGGAAATAGTTTGACATAGGGAAACCTGTTTGAAGGTAGCTTGATCCGAGTGAATCATTGAATCTCTTGGCTACCATTAATAGCAGTGAATATTACCTCCATTTCCTTTGGCTAATCAAAATTCATTTTGTTACTCTGTATTTAGCTTGTTCGTTTAAGCAATTATTATTGATTTCATATGGTAGAAATTTCTCTCCACTGCGGCAGAATGCGGCAGGGATAACAAATACTACACAAATTGGCCGAGTTTACGAAATATAGGTGTGCCATTACTAGATTTCATTTTCTTCTATCGCTAGTTTAGCGGCGTCTTTATTTATCTCAAATAATAAATTTATGGTCATTGACGGTTATAAGAGTTTTGCTTTACACATAATCAGCAAATCTAGGACCTTGTAGCGCTCCGTCAATATTCATAAACAAAACAAAGATAGATGGATGCTAAGTATTCTACCGAGGCGTAAAAACAAAAACTCAGGGAACAATTAAATTTATTTACACTACACCAATCAAGGGGACAAAAATTGCAGTTATAGACTGAGAAATGGTTCCTAAGCCCTTCTCTGGAGCCTTGGGTCACTTGAAAAATTTTGAACACCGTGTCGGAGAACAGGTACCAAAGGCACACCCCTGCAAATGGAAAACTGCAGTAATTAGTCGCGATAGGGTCGTGCCCAGTATGATAAAGGCTTTAAGAGGCTGTACGTGCCTGATAGACTAGGGAAGAGATGGAAATTCTTGGATAAAATCAAATAGGCCCAACGCCTTTCAATGCGGCAGATGGATCCTAACAAAATAATGAATCAAATTTCTCTCAAAGCATCACTTATGTTACTCTAGCGATTAGCCAGTGCAGGAGAGGGAAGTTGAAAGGAAATTTCTAACACAAGGGAGTGTTGGAGGGTGAGAGTAAAGGCATTCAAGGAGGAGACAAAGGGCTGTGGGATGGAGGCCGATGAATTCTGACAAAACTCTTACCATGATTTAATAAAAATTCAAGTGCCTTGCACTAAAAGCATAGACTCAGACTCGGAGCTACAGGTTATTGGGAGAGTGCCGTCCTCTCGTCGGGTCCCTCTGGCCCTCGTGGTAGTTAGATTAGACTTGAGGCATCTTCTTTGTTTCAGTACGGCCGAAATTATGGCATACAGAAGAGGACGTACTGACTAGAGTCCAACAAAAAGTGAGGGCTAGTCGGGGAGATTCAGGCCGTTGTTCTCCCGGTCAGGTACCCACTCCAATTTCGACGGGTCATCGAGTTGCCAGACAGCGCTTGTCAAAAATTCAAAGGCCTCGGAAGTACAAAGCAAAAGATAGGCGATAGGTGTGTGTTGCGGGGGGGTAGGGGTTGGCGGGGGGGAGACATATCCCTTGCTGACAACTTTCCAGACTCAAAATGGCTTAATTTGCATCAGAATACTAAATTAATACTAAGCAGCAGCCTGAGTAGTTATGACAACAAAAAGTATTACATTTACTGGCATAACGTCACCACCCATTTCCAAACTGAATAACCCATAGACAATAACGCATATGTATCGAACGGTTGTCCATTTCGTCGGTGATTCGTACGCGTACCGGACAAGGTTTAAACCTCTGCTGGTTGGCGTCCGGAGGAATTTACATAACAAGAAAACATCATCTCTTTAGTTGAGAAAATAAGGTCGATTCCTCGGTTCCCGGTTTACATACGTGAATCGGTCTTCGATATTATTCATGTCAAGAAAAGGCAACATTTTAAACGACCGTGAATAGTGGGTTAAAATCATTCTGGTAAATACAATAACAAAGCGTTTGAAGGTTAAATATAAGATACGGAAAACACAAGAAACAGAAAAGGTGTCCATTTTCAGGAAAAGTCGCAGTAATAGTATCCAATTTTTAACAATTTCCAGCATTTCGCATAATTTTGGTCAGCGTCGCAAACACGTATGCCTCACTTCAAAAAGTATCCAAATGATACTTTCATCGACGCATAACATAATTTATGTTATGCGTCGATAAAATGTTAGCTATATGCACGGTACGCACTATCCCCGCCCCGAGGACTATAGTTTTTGTACTACAGTGCGAGTGTTTCAGTCGACATCTGACCGTTCTCCATTTCAACATCCTCTCACCTCCACTTCACGTACCCACAAACCTGATATCCTTGTCACGTTCGCTCCACCCCCTCCCCTCGTGCCTCTCTGCCATGTCCCAAGGCCGTGTCTGCTTTCATTCTGAGGTAATCTCCATGTGTTATCCAGAAAAGTTGTGATTTTTATGCTCCTTTCGCTATTTGTCTATCTGTCAGTTACCAAGAGCAAATGTTTAAAACTGAGTACAGATTTGGATCTGGTCATTTTGCCTCGCAGGAGGTACGAACTCAGCCTTCCTCTCCATCATGGACTATTTCTCCCCATGAAGCAGCAAGCGGGCTACTGAGGCAAGTTGAGGGATGTATCATCCAGACATTGCATTGGGCTTCAAAATTTTTGCACGTGTATTGTTAAGAAACTTTTAGTTTGCACTCTAATCACTCATTTCTGGCACAATGTTAAGAATGTGCACATTTGTTATCGTCTACGGCCTCCCTTTCAGACAATCGAGTAGGTAACTTCAGTGTGTTTGGTAGGTTCCCTTTCATACTATCGGTTGATCTGTAACTTGTATAATCATCGTTCCCTTACTCGCATCGGGGCAATCTGAAAACTTTACATTTATGTTTCAAACTTTTGTAAAGTTTTCCTTTGACAGAGAACTAAATAGGAATTGTGGTAATGAATATGTAATATCAACTACCATGTTACAAACTGCTAAAGAAATTTTCTGCTCTACAGCACACTATCACTATTCAGGAGCTGGCGGGTTGGTAATCGTTCAGTGGGACGTTATTAAGAAGGTGCCAAAATTTGGCTTTCAGTGTGGTGCAAACAGAGTCCGGAGAACCCCTTCTTGGTTGTCTCGCTGTAAAAGAAACAGACATAGAAGAATGCACTTTTCATGTGCATGACTGAATGTCTGCTAGTTTTTTTTTTTTTTTCCATCTCTCTCTTTTCATATTTTCTTCAAGTGCACAAGTACTAAGCGGAATAGAAGATCAATGTCCATTTCAACAGGGAAACAAATGTTATTTGTCCATTCAGTGACCTTTCTCAAGTATTTTTCGAAGGCACTGGAAGTTCGATTTACGCTGCTACCTCTCCGTTTTCAGTATTAATCCATCAATGATTTTTAAATTTTACATATAGCGCTTTCTTATTGCGTTTTTTCTCTTGCTTTACTTCTCAACCGCATACTTCCCCATTGGTCAGTAGTCTTTATTTTCATGAGAAAAGAGAAGAGAAAAGACCTCATACGAAGTAATAAAACATCGCATGATGTAAAACTATGGCAGCATGACAGGTTAAAAAGTCATCCTAACTAATGCGGACTCACTATCCAGATTATTTCATAAGTCAGGTCCAGGTGAGCTGAATCGTGGGGCATTATTTTATTGGACAAACAATCACACTGCACGATATACATAACCTCCCCCCCCCCGCCACAAGAACTTCCCAACTCTCTCTCAATTAATCTTCCATTCCTTGCATCTTCAAACAAACTCACGTGATCGGGGATCACTGGGATCCGAGAACTCAATGCAAATGGAATATACAAATCTATTACATTCAGTATCACTTAATTAGGTCCTCTTCAAACATAACGGAACTTCCTGGCCGTTGAGAATCATCATTGGCAATCCATCGGGAAGCGACAAGACCGGAAAAGCAATCACGATGCATCACGTCAAGTGTTTGCAACACCTCTCGTTTCCCAACCCCGAGGGAATTAAAACTGTATAATTTGATCATTGTATTGTTAAAGTTAAACTTAATGTAGACTGTAGAGTTTCAGTGAGAGTGTGGCTTCGAGAGACGTCTTTTCTTCTCTCGGTAACCGCATACACAGTCATATATATATATATATATATATATATATATATATATATATATATATATATATATATATATATATATATATATATATATATATATATATATATATATATATATATATATATATATATATATATATATATACACACACACACACATATACACGTGTGCTTTTTTAAAGCAAATATTTCGTGGTAAAGTTTTCACAAGTACGAGTTAACGGGTTTTCATTGGGCTTTTATTCCGACAGAGCATGACATTTCTTGGTGGTCATTTTCACAAGAACTTCGCTCGGCAGATGGTCAGCATAAATCAAACTTGTCACTGCTGGTGTCATGCCTGCTTGATCTTTCGCAAAAGGAGTCCTTTAATCGCCCTAGGTCCTAGGAAATTTCGACATAACGTCTTTTGTACTAAGCCATTAAGACAGCTCACTCCCCCAGCTTCACATACGATTGGACGATACTGTCTTCAGAGTGCCTAACGCACTGCTGAGAGTCAATACACATGGTGTGTAACCGCTGATCTGAAAAGAGACTATATGGCTTGTGTGTACTAATATGATTTGAGCTATACCTTTGTCTTAGATTCCATTCGCATTTTAAATAATCAATAATTGTTTATGAGTGAAATGTCTTTATTTTCCGTATTTTTTAAGGATGGTGCTTGTCTGTTGTGTCATTACATATAGGAGATATTTTAACTCGCTTCAAAAATCTTTTGATTAACGGCAAACAGAAATAAAACTGTTATCCATCTCATAAGGTATCGTTTTATCCATAGTTGATAACGCATTCTATTTATCGAAATTCAATATGGAACGTCAATGAAAAAGTATCGAAGGAAGTTTTATCATCACTCATATACTGTATAGAGAAATGTGATTATTTTTAAATATTTTATTAAGGAATCTGGAAATAAAGGTACCAACAAGAACGTCTAATGAATGAAAGAAAAAAAAATCTCGAAGAAGGCTTACTGAGCTGCTAAGAAATCATGTGAGTGTCAGAAATATTGATTTAATATAGAAAATGTGTTTTTTCTTTCCAAATTCTGAACAAGAGCTGTATCGTGTGTGTGTGTTTTTTTTTTTTATTTATTGTACGGTACGTGTGTGTAATATCCATCCTTTTATGTTTTATAAAAAAAATAAAATATTAGGGTCATATTAAAACTGTATTTCTTTTGTTTAGGTAACCAATAATAACGTTTTGTTTTTGAGAGAGAGAGAGAGAGAGAGAGAGAGAGAGAGAGAGAGAGAGAGAGAGAGAGAGAGAGAGAGAGAGACAGACAGACAGACAGACAGAGAATATCACCTTTTGATTTTGCTCGAAGTGCTTTAGTAGATACGCAAGTCGCAGATTGAGTTAAGTGAGTATGTTTGTTTGTTTATACAATCTATGGAAGAATCGACTGAATAAAAGATAGATAGATTAGCCTTCTTTTGGTAATAAATGAATAAAGCCACTACCACTGCTATTAACTGTACTTATTACATTATTACTTATTACTTACTTGCTTTAGTATAGTTTAGTAGTTCAGTGTCCCAAATGCTGTCTAATAGTCCCATATCAATTAGCTGGTAGAAAGTATGTATATAGTTGGTGGATCTAGTTAGAGAGCCACACCTGAATTGACAGGAGGTGCCAGTGCGGGAGAGCCAAGCCAAAGGTAAGTGAGGCTCTATACATGGTTTGTTCATGTACTTACCTAGATGGTGTACAGATCACACGGGACTTAAATGGCTCTGGATGAGTGATCGGGCTAGGTACAGGATGACCGAACCTAGTTGCATCCCATACATCAATATGCATATCAGATTAAGGTGGTAAAAGGATAGCCCTTGGCCTTAGTCAAGAGCTCATAATGGCAAGTGTAAATTCAGTCACAGGCGAAAAGAAGGCTGACTGGAGAAAATGTTGCCTTTGCCAGGAAGACAAGAAAAATGAAGGTCTGACTTCACCCTTGGCTTCTGTACATCATAATCCTGAACATAGGTACATAATGATTTCAACCAATGTGCCATTGTTTCAGGGGATTGGTAAAATGCCACTTAACTTTGACCCAGCAAGGCTGGATGAAGGCAGTGGCATAGAGTCAACACTGCGACAAAACATGGCAAAATACCACAAGAGCTGTAGGGTCATGTTTAATAATGGAAAACTTGATCATGCAAGAAAGCGGGGATCTACAGTTGAAGGCAGTGAACCACAGGAAAAGCATGCTAAAGAGCACTGAATGAGTCATGACAATGAAGCATGCATTTTTTTGGTGAAAATGTGGCACTTGTATCAGATCTTTGACAAGTAATGACCATGAATCTCAACAGGAGACTACATGAGTGTGCTCACACACTTAATAATGGTAAATTATTGGCAAAACTAGGTGCAGGTAATGCAATTGCACAAGAGCTGAAATACCATCTTGTATGTCTCACTGGCCTTTACAATAGGGAGTGGTCCCATCTTAGAAATCTTGAGAAAGAACAATGCCACAGTGAAGCCCAGATATATATCCACTGGTTCTATCAGAGCTGGCTAATTATATCATTGAAACCAGCTTCAGTTCGGATGCCCCTGCCATATTTCCTTTTGCAGGCATATCCCAATTGTACTGTACCAGCAGTGCCTGGAACAATTGGGCATTGCCTCACCCACTGTAAATACAACAAAATTAAAGGAAAAATTGTTAGCAGAAATCCTTGAATTAGAAGGACACAAGAAAGGAAGAAGTGTGCTACTTTCCTTGCAGAAAGATGTAGCTTTAGCCCTATCTAAGGCATTTGACTACTCAGATGTACTTGTGATTGCTAAAGTAGCAAAGATACTGGGGAAGCATATTCTAGATCATCAGTCCAGGTTTGATGGCACCTTTGGTGAAGGATGCATCAATGATGCCATACATCAAAGTCTACTCCACTTCACTAATATGGTTGAACACAGAGCAGACACAAAGTCACAGCCAAGGTTTGGCTCAACAAAGTCAGACCTGGCTATTGCTTAGCTCCTGCAGCACAACTGCTTCTCAAAAGAGAAGGAAGGAACAAGTGTACTTCAACACTCAAAGGACAGGGAAACTCCTTTTCCGGTGTTCATGGGCATGGCTATCTATGCCAAAACCAGGAAGAGAAACATAGTAGAAATCCTTCATGATCATGGCATGAACATTTCCTAGGAAAGGGTGCTGGAGATATCAGCCCAACTGGGAGATGCCACTCTCACCAAGTATGTGGAAGAGGGTATAGTAAGTATGTGGAAGAGGGTATAGTCTGTCCTGTCGGAGAAAGGGGTTGTTTGCCACTGCGGTCATGGACAACATTGATCACAACTCTTGAGCAACTATGGCTACTACCTCTTTTCATGGGACCAGCATTTCGGTATTCCAGCACCCTGCCAAAGACAACCGGTGGGAAGTGTGTCAGCTGGTACAGTTAGGCCCAGAGAGGGTAAAATCTGTACCTGAGCTACCTAATTCCTTACATGCACACCTTGTGTAGCTGCAAATGTGAGGTGTAATCATAATGTGAGGTGTAACTATAATGTTGCAAATGATGCTACAGATACATCTGAATGAGAATTTCGACACCATGCGTCTTTAAAATCTCACGTTCATTTCAGGCTTAAAAGAAGATATTGAGACTGCTCGAACTTAGATGAGATACTTTGTTATCATACTCCATTATAGTCTTTCCAAGAGGTAATATTGATCATAGCCCAATATAAATGCTAGAAACAGTTTCTCTGGCCTCATAAATGTAGTCATAGATAAAAATTTCATGTCTCTATCTTTCTTAGTTTCAGAGTTATCAAGCAAAATGTTTCATTGTGGCCATTTTGTATGCCATCTTATCACAATGGTAAATATTGTAGTAGGAGCTCTGGTGATATCTTCAATTAACTCCTCTACACAGGAAGACATTATCTGAATAATGATTGGTGTATTTATTTCAACAATGATTTACTCAAAGTGTCAGAAATCGATTTTTCAAAAGAGGGTGTTAAAATGAGCACTTGTGCCAAATTTCATGCTCGTATCACAAACTGAAGTAATTTTCCACTTATCTGCTGCATCACTATTGTATATGTATGGTACATCTATGCTCTTAAGGATACATCATGATTGTATAGGACTTCGTTAAAATTCACGAACTGGCAAATAATATGCTCCATAATTTTCTCTTATTTAGATGCGAAAACGCGATTATTTCATACAGTAAGGTGATATCTGTCATATATTTCAAAACTGTAAGAAAATATCACTTGTAGCCCAGTTTCGAAAACAACAGTTACGAAACATTTTCAGAACTTTCGTTCAATCATCGCCGATGCGTTGCGTTCGACAAAAAAAAAAAAAAAGTCTTTATCAAACCCCATTTCAAATGTTAAAATAATAAAAAAAAGAAACAATTTGTCATAAAATCAACATTGCTCGCAATGCAACCATAAATTTTGGAACAGTCCTATTTAGTTGTTTTTATGCCTCAAAGCTCAAAAAATACAGTATAGATAAGTAGATACGAAAGTATTACTGTAGCTAGAACGCATCCACCGATATGAAAGGGTGGGCGGGACCTGCGTGATGCAATCATTAGAGTGGCGAACCACCTGGTAGTACCAGGTGGTTCGCCACTCTAATGATTACATCACAGCGCAATTGCAACTGTGATACACAAGTGCTGTAGTATTGTAGCTGCAGTACGTCGACCTACTGTGGCAGCACCATTCTTGGAAAAGATTGGGGTTTCACTGCAGGCTGCCAATGCTACTAGATGGAACTCTCAACTGACTATGCTTAAGTCAGTTCTCAAAGATGTCAATGGTGTCAACTCAGCTATTCGTCTCCTAGGATCATGCAAGACCGTAGAAGAATTGAGGGGAATGGAAATAGCAATGCTAAAAGAAGTTATTTGGAACCATTCCAAGAGGCGACATCGCAAGTGGAAGGAGAAAACATGGTGACACTTTCTTGCGTTGCACCAGTTGTATTTGGCCTTGAGCACAGCCTCAAACTATTCACGGAAAGTAAACCAATCTACTGCTTAAACTTGGCTAATGCACTACAGTCTTCTGTCAAAAAGAGGTTGCATCCGTTTCTTGAAAAGACTGACGTCCTTGCCGCAGCTGTCATGGACCCCAGGTTTAAACTGGCATGGCTGCCATGTGAGGAAATAAAAAAGGAAAAGATTTCGAAGACTGTGGACCTAATTATTTCAGAGTCAACTCAGTCATCTTTGAAGAACACAATTCCAGAGAGGGAGCCTTTCATCACCATAAGCACCAATCAAGACAAGGCCGACATGAGTGCAAAACGCCCTCGTCTTTTTGCCTACATGCCACCAGCTGGGAAAATAAATGTAAGTGCATCAACAAGCGACACTACATTGTTAAAGGCAGAACTTGAGTCGTACCTAGAAGAAGGTGTTCTGGCTTTTGACGTGAACCCACTGAGGTACTGGCGTGAAAACAAGAGCTTCAGCATTTTGAAGCCTTTTGCAAGAAATATTCTAGGGTGCTGTGCCACGTCGGCACCATCTGAAAGAGTCTTTAGTAAGGCCGGTAATTTTTACACTCCTGAGCGAGCAAAACTTGGCCCGGAAACCTTCCGGGCATTAATGATGATTAAATGCAATTATGTTATATAGAATGCAGATATAAACTTGTGTGAAAAAATGTTATATAGTTAGCAAATTTTCAGGAGGATTTTTTATTAGTAGCTTTGAAATCTGAAATAAAAGTACTTGTATTTTCATTTGTATTTTCTGAACCAGTGATTTATTTTTATTTGTATTTTTAGATTTAGGAAGAAAAGTATTTGTATTTGTGTTTGTATTTCTAGATTTAGGAATAAAAGTATTTGTATTTGTATTTGCATTTTTGGATTCCGAAACAAAAGTATTTGTATTTGTATTTTGTATTTTTGGAATCCCAAACGAAAGTATTTGTATTTGTATTTCAATTGTAAAAAGTCAGTATTTGATCCAACCCTGCCTGGTACATAGGTTACAATGAGTAGCGACAATGAAATTATCTTGAAAACATTTATTTTATATTTGTTAGTAGAATATTTGGATTTTCACATAAATAAAAGGATTTATGTTATATTGGTTAACAAATAAAAAAAATTATGGCTTACTAGCAACCATTCGCCGATGCAGTTATTCGTTTGTTAAAGCCAAGAATTAGTTCTTCGACCTAGGTGTGTTAGATTTCTTTATTTACTAATACACTTAGCATTGACATTTCTACATAGACAATTTCTGGCCAGAAAGCATATGGAATTATCTGCAAATTCTTACACTTCAACATACCTTATGAGTGAATAAATTGCTCACCAAAAGCGAGCAGAGGGACTTTTAAGAAAATAATATTTTAAGCTAGTTAAAAAACAATTGTTCCATAAGCCTTGATATTAATACTAATAGATATTACAATTAACAGCCATCTTCTCCATGTAATTTAAACTATCTTCATCTTTTATTCTTCAAAGAACAGGAATTCTTTAGTAACAGAGATCGCTTCTCAGAAGGCTTACATTATTTTTTTTTTAGGCCTATAAATCATTTCGCAACATACAGTCAGTTCGAACACAGCCTAAAATCTCAACATTTAAAGAAAACTTATTGTAATTCATATTCCTGTTTTGAAAATTTTGTTATGACTGTTGAGTTTAATAGGTCTACTGTTATATGATGCAGAGACAGTAAGGGTTGATTCACACTACAGGGCCGGTCGCGCTCCACTCTCACTCCGCTCCTGGTCCTGGTGCATTCACACTTCCGGCCTGCTCTCGCTCCGCTCTCGGTCCCATCATTTCCTCTTTCTCAACACCAATGGAAGTGTCACCACCGACTGCGGAGGATGTGTGACTTTTCTGAGGCTGATTTGGCAATAATCGCCATTGCATTTGATGAAGAAGAAGAAGAAGAAAGAAAGCAAAGTTGAAAAAGAAAGAGATTGTGGGTTCATCCTATGTTGCAAGATAGGAAGAGTGAAGGAGAATTTCATACTCTGTATCGTCGTCTTATTGATGAACATTGGAACATTTGAGAAAATACTATCCAAAATTGAGGGTGACCTGACAAAGGAAAACACACCATTCAGAGAAGCAATCACTCCAAGAGAAAAACTGGCTGTGTGTTTAAGGTAAGGAAAAGCAAAGATGTGATTGAGATTTATTTTGCAGTACGGCTCAGATGATCATCACAATGATTATGAAGGGAAAGCAGAAAGATCCTGCTGGTTAAGCCACTGTGAGGTGCATGCAGGCTGCAGAGGTGATGGCGTCCCGTGGATGTGCTCCTGGCATTGTGCTGCTTGTTGCAATTGTTGTGTAGGCTGACTACTTCTGGATGAGGAAGTAGAGAACTGCGACAGAGCAGGTGATGCTGAAGGTTGGGGGCATATATTCTGTGCTAGCGGTGCATATGCCTGTGCGTTTTGGTCATGAATGTATTTTCCTTCAATTTCACTTGCTAATAAAAACACCTTTGTTTTAATAAAATGTTGATCAGCTGGATGAATTTCTTGACAGTAGTTGCCATCAATGAAAAGAATGTATCTATTGGTTCTGGGGCCTGTTCTTCCTTCTTGTTTTCTAATAAATATCTCATAAGACAAGCAGATGCACTAATGTTTTTTTTCCCGTGTTTTTCTTTTACGTGTGAGACGTTCTTGCTGAGGGAGTGTAACGTGTGCAACTTGTCCAACACCAACAGTCTCGTCGTTTTCTTCTCTTTCTTGTTCACTGCATAGGCCTACTTCTTGTGTGTGTGTGTCATTGTGTTCTACATAATTTGAAATTTCAGTCACTTCCAGCCAGTGGCAGAGATGTAACTCGTGTTCTGTCCATCATAAATACAGACAAAAATTACATTTGATCTTCATACTTCCATTTCTGGCTATTAGCAGCAGTCTGTCCACTCTTTGTTTTCCTATTTTTGTGTTTTCGATACTGCGATCGCAGGCATTCCCAGCGTTCCTTACACTTAGATCCTGAAAATAAGTAGAACACGCGATTTGTTATTCCCTCTATTGTTTCATTGCAGGTTTTTGGCAACCGGGGATTCCTACAAATCAATAGCTTTCAACTATCGTCTAGGTCATTCAACCACTCAGGATATTGTACTAGAAGTTTGCCATGCAATAATGAAAAACCTTATGGCCGAGGCTATGCCAACACTAAGTAAAAATGATTGGAAGCTAATTGCAAATGAATATTGGATGCAATAGAACTTCCCAAACTACACTGGTACACTGGATGGAAAACATGTGGTAATTGAAGCACCAGCAAATCGTGGCTTCCTATATTTCAACTATAAAAAGACATTTTCTGTTGTTCTATTAGCTTTGGTTGATGCAAACTACCTTTTTATATAGGTTGATGTAGGATCTTATGGTAAGAATAGTGACAGTGGAATTTTTACCAATTCCAAACTTTGCAAATACCTGGATGATGAACAATTGAATGTACCAGAAGATGTTGCACTTCCTGGCACTGATGTGCTTGCACCATATGTTATAGTGGGAGTTGAGGCTTTCCCTCTGAAGAGAAATTTAATGAGGCCCTACCCAGGTTCACAGACTGAACATAATGTAGAAAAAAGGATTTTTAACTATAGATTATCTAGAGCCAGGAGGATAGTTGAGTGTACATTTGGTATTCTAGAGCAAACCTTCGGAATATATTTAAGGAAACTTAAAGCTATGCCTTCTAATGCTAATGCAATTATTACAACAACATGCATACTTCACAATCTGATACACCCAAATATTGTTGCAATACCAGATACTGTTGTCCTGCCTCCATCAAATACAGTACGTCCAATGAGAGGAAGAGGGGGAAATGCTACAAGGGAGGCTTTTGGCGTGAGAGAATCACTAAAAGATTATTTCAGCTCGCCAGTTGGTTCAGTGCCTTGGCAAAATGATAAAATATAAATAAACAAACACAAATGTATAGGAATATTGTTTAGTGAGGCTAGGAAATACATTTCCGCAGTGACGTTATGCTATTATTATACATATTGAATTTCTTTCTTCTACTATTAAATATATGTAATTTCTTTTCTTTCAGTGCCTTGGCAAAATGATAAAGTATAAGTATGCAAAGATAATTGTATAGGAATATTGTTTAGTGAGGCTAGGAAATGCATCTGCACAGTGGACATTAGGATACTATTATGTACATTGAATTTCTTACCTTCTCAACCCAGCTGCCTGCCGACTTCCACCCAGCTTCTTCTTTTCGCCACATTATCACTATAGTACAGCGAAGTCAGGTCGTATAGTTCTGGTTTTCTTTTCACTAATTCTATTAACATTTCACCTGAAACCACCAAGTCAGAGTAAGTTTTGTAGATTAATCTTGTTCAGTTTGTGCGTATGTTTATGCTAGGTGTATGCATTGTCCTTATAACTGTGACAGATAAAAAGGAAAACTTTTTTTTATAATTTACCTACCTTTTGCATGATCCCATTGTGGTGTCTTCTTTTGATTATCCATGTTTTTATTGGACAAAAGGTAACACTACTTGCTTATATGAAGGCTGAGTCTCGACTAGAGTGGGGCAGGGGTTGGCAGCTTGAGGAGCATGTTAAGCGCCCTGTCACGTTAACCGTATCACACCGTGATTTGAGCTAAGCAACATAAAAAAAAAATCAAAGAAAAACGTAGAGAAAATAGTGCTACCTGTGAATTCGCAAACTTGTCGACATGTATGGCTTTGGAAATAATTTTTTTTTTTTTTTTTCACACTACTTAACAATGAGTCTGAGATTTTGGACGATAGAAAAAGAATCATGTCACCTCAGATTTGAGCATGACTACAATAAAAACTCATAAAATAAGCTTTCTTGCCAGGCCAGTTATTACATCAGTTGGTTTCGCATCTTACAGTCTAACGAAGTACCTAGTGGGTATTCTTAACCCATTGGTTGGTATCATCTCTGATGCCAATATCAATAATGTGGACCTGGTAAGTAAGCTAAACAATATACAGATTAACAGCGATCTGCTGGAGTTTTTATCGGAAGTATTTTGAGAACACACAGCTGGATATCCCATTTTATAAGGACACTCTAATTGAACTAATTGCATTAAGTGTAAACGAATGTGAAATCGAATTCAATAGGAAATTTTACTCATAAAATTTTGGTATGGCGATGGGAAACCCTCTATCCGCAGTGTTAACTTATTTAATGGAATTTTTTGAAAAGAAAATATTAAACAAAATAATTCCGCGCAATGTAGTATGGTTCAGGTATGTTGACGACATAATTTGTGTAAGGCCAGGGAACGATACTTACCCAATGGTGTGGGTGAGTTCTGAAGAACTAAACAATTTGAGGCACTTAAGTGCAATTAATAGGCGTGCAAAGCACAAAATGTGCAGATTGTTCACGAAGAACGATACACTTAACTTGCACCGGGCTAGTAAAAGGAATGGCAAAATGCAGAGGTGTGATTGGTTCCGAGGAACGATTGACTGTCACGAAGAACAGGAAGGGTGTTCTTGAAGAACAGTGTAAAATTAAATGGCACGCAGTGGACAACGGCTCATACATAGGCTGTGCATAAAAATAGGATATGCTTAACATGCGCAAGTACAGAGCCGGCTAAGAGCAGTAGTTATGTTCCGAAGAACAAATGGCTTAACTTAAACGAGGCACTCAGTAAGCTTGGCCTACATTAAGAGGTGGGGACTGTTCAATGGGAACACATAGGCTTAACTTGCCCACGGACACAGCGGTAACACGTGGTGCAGAGGAGTTGTTCAGTTAAAACAGAGTAAACTTAATCCAATTAGCATTCAGTTCAACAATGGCATGATAATTAGCAGCGAGGGTAACACACACAAAAATCAGCACAGTAAGAGCAATAGTTAGAATAAATAAGTACAGGCTACTAATGAGATTAATAAATTTCCCAATTGGGATATATATATATATATATATATATATATATATATATATATATATATATATATATATATATATATATATATATATATATATATATATATATGACTGGAAAATTCCAGCAAATGGCTGCCTAGTACGTTAAATGGGTTTGCTTTACTCGAAGCAGTAATTATATTCGCTTGCCCAAGGCAATGAGGCGCATTGCAGTATTTATTTTTGTATAGGCGGGCTTGCACTGAGACAAATGATGTATAAAAATTTATAAAATATACTTCCAATAATAATCCGGAGTTAAAGGAGACGTGGCGAATTATTTAATGAAGAGGAGCTACATAAAGATGAGAAGTTTCCTTCAAACAGTAATAATGAAACGTAGCGGGGAATTAATTTAAGAGGCAATTCGTGGTCTTAAGAAATAATTAATTAATTAATTAATTGCTGCCCCGCCTTCATGGGATAAAGAAACCGCTAAGTTTTTTAAAGTGAAAGAGGAATAGCTAGATGCTAATAAAAGTGATTGGTATCTTTCTGACAAAAGAAATATTGTTAAAATAGAGAAAAAACAGATTCCCTTGCAGTTACAATGATCAAAAGTACCTTTAGAACAAAAGTAATATGAACAAACACTCGATTAGTTAATTACAAGTCTCGTGTGGGGGAGTAGAGGAATGTCGCAAAATGGCCGAATGTTTTGACAGTTCGCTGGTGTACATTAAGTACGCGTGTACTGGACAATAACAAAATATGTCACGTACGAGCCTAGCTGGACGAAGGGTGGCGTGGGGAGGATGGGGGGGGGGAGTACGGGCATGTGATGGGTACCCACCGGACAATGACCGAGCGAGACTCGCCTCTTAATAGCCAGATAAAATGAAACACACGACCATTCTTATGTGTACAGGATGCACGGACAAATTTATAAATTTGACACGTCATAAGCTACTAACAACGACTGAAAAAAAGAAAAGAAAAACTAGAATACGGAACTTGAAAACGCGGTATTCTAATTTAATGGTTACTGCATTCAGTTGACTGGCTGAACGGAGAGAGGTTAGGACGTGGGGCAAGAGGCAGGCTACACCAGCACACACATGGGTCCAGTGACTTAGAAATTTTTACTGAAAGGCTGAAAATCAGTTGGAAAACACTGTTTTCTAGGCTACATTAAATGCTGGTTTCCTCACTAGAACTTTTCACTCGGTAACAATAAAAGGAAGAATTGCCCACTTCTCCTTCGATGTTCCACTGCTCTGATTATATCACAAATCTTACTAACCCCTAACTATCTATCAAAGGATAACTAATCATGCAAAATGCCTCAGAGCATGCGAGGCAGACAATCCTAGCTAACTAACTGAATGCAGTAGTTGCAAAATCCCTAGAGCCAACACGATGAAATGCGGCTTTGTCCTAAAGTGTGACAAAATGGAGTCTGGCCTTGGGCATGCAACTCTAAATTTCACTTTCATGTATCCATGAACCCTAACAGTACGTAAAACGCAAAGCAACCGTACATAACTTGCTTTTTATGTAAAAATTCATTTTTGCTACTCAAGAAAATTGTCACACCGGTACCCTGTTGAACTCCAGTCACAGTCGTCAGCCGAACACGCGTTTATCAATTCAGATTCTAACACTGACTCGCGGAAAATCGTCAGACTTACACTTTTCCTATCCGATGTATGCTCATAAATTTTCTCTGCTTCGTACCCTGTTCCAAGTTGCCATGGGGATATTTAAGGTTAAGGTTCATATCTACGATCATCAAAGTGATCCTGGCAAAGTCTGCCAATGTTACAAGTGCAAGCCAGGGGATAATGATAATGTCGCAATTTTGCTTGGTCTTGAGATTAGGTGGCTCACTTCTTGTAAGTGCAAGAGAAATAAGAAGTAGTAGGTCACCAGTGAGACCCAGTTGATTCAATTCTAAGGGTTTATTTACACATAAAATAGGTCAGAATTAAGTACAAATAATTTACAAAGGGGCTCACAATTCAATAATGAATAATTACAGGGGAAAACATAATTAATTAAAGCGAAAATGGTAAAGGAAAATGAGGTCCATCTACAAATGGGTTTTCTAAGGGAATGGTATCCCAAATTAAGCACTGATAGCTGTTTTTTGGCAACGGGCTTGAATGTAGCGAATGGGCGAACTGGGAACAGGGAAGCGAAGACAGATTTGATTGCACATATGAAATAGCATCTCCTGAAATGCAGAGAGAGCGTCATTGACTATTAAAATTAACATGCAGGTATATCAAACTAATGAACAATGTCTAAAGCTGGAGGAGGCACTTAATTCACTTATTAATTCACTTAAATTCACTTATTAAATTCAGCACAGGTAACCCGTTAAGCAAAGGGACATTAACTCACTGAAATGCCAGAGGTATAGGCTCATAAGAAAGGAAAACTTCAAGATGGGAAGACGAGAGAATTACAGAAAATAGACTGGCCAAAACTCCCTCCTCTATCCAGACAAGTTTCACATAAAATCTACTCTCGTAGTCTTAGTAATAATAATAATAATAATAATAATAATAATAATAATAATAATAATAATAATAATAATAATAATAATAATAATAATAATAATAATAATACTTTATTTCCAATATTTACATTGGGTATTCATAAAATATAAAATCACAATTAGTAAAATCATCTTACAATTACTCAAAATATATGTTACCTTATACATAGAAAAGTTTGTTAAGAATCAACAAATCGACTAAAACTTCAGTAATTAAAATTCATTAATAATAAAAGAATATCATAAAATTAGAAAGTATTTACGTAAAATGTAGTGAGTAAAAATTATTCATCTTGAATATTAAAATACATTATTATAAACCACATAAGCTGTGTTTAAAAGAAGTCATGTACAAATAGTATCAAAATAACACAGTAAAACAAAAAGCATACCTGATTATAAAGGACTAAGGATGTCTTAATTTGTAAATAAAAGCACACTTATCCATAAGTATTATCTAAAACTAAGTGCAATATCTATATAAAGTACAGTAGTGCCTTCAAGCACTTTTAATATGACCATTAAGCATAACGTTCAGAAAACTCACACTAATCGGAACCATTTAAAATTAGTTTCTTCAAGTGTTCATTAAAAGCACTGAGAGAGGATTTTTGTTTAATTGTGGCAGGTACTTTATTATATAATGCTGGGCCTCGAATACTAAGCTGGCGGGAGCCTATCTCTGTTTTCGCCCTTTCTATATACAGATTTTCCTGCTGTCGAGTAGAAACCCCATTAACTGTATGCACTGTTGGAAAATTATATAACCATTCAGGAGTCATTTTTCGTATTGTTTTGAATACCAGATTGCAGACATCTATGGTATACTTGTCTTTTATCTTTAACCATTCTAATGTTTTGAGGTAAGGGGATATGTGGTCATGTTTTTTTACATTACCAACAGCCACTCGGGCGGCAAAGTTTTGAAGTTTTTGAACTCTTCATTTGTGTGGAGCTAGTTATTCCCCAAATTCTTAAACAGTAGTTGATTATACCCATAGCCAGCGACTGAACAACTATTTTGCGTGTAGAAGTATCAAATGAGTCTTTTACTCTATTCAAATGAATTAAAGTACCCATCACTTTCTTATAAATTTCATCTATATGCGTTTCAAACGTCATATATCTGTCAAAATGAACCCCAAGATTTTTTACAGCTTTCATGGATTTGATCATATTTCCATTAAAAACTATTTGCACATTGTCTCCAATTTTTTATATATATTGTCGGGAACCTATTAAAATGAATTGTGTTTTTTCTCATTAAGAAGCAAACCATTAGTTAAGAAGTAGTATTTGGCCTTCTTTAGTATGTATTCTGACCTATTAATTAGTTCGTCTATTTCATTTACATTTCCTTCGATTAAGATCTGGGTGTCGTCGGTGTATTGGATGACGAGACAGCCGGGTAGTGATTTTACCAGATCATTGACATATATTACAAAGAGTATTGGGCCAAGAATAGAGCCCTGGGGTACACCAAACTCTACAATTTTTTGAGACGACACAATTTGACCCATTCTAACTGACTGGGACCTGTTATGTAAATAATGCATAAACCAGAGTGGATCTATATTCAGTGTTGTGCATTTATCAAATAATATATTGTGATTCACGCTGTCGAAGGCTTTTGAGAGGTCAAGTAAAAGGATCAGTGAAACTTTTTTATTATCCATGTTATTATAAATCTTATCTGATATTTTTAATAGAGCCGTTTCAGTTGATAATTTTGGTCTGAAGCCGTGTTGACTTTGTGAGATTAGACCATTTTTCTCTAGAAAATCAGTTAATTGAATAGCAATTATTTTTTCCAGAACTTTTGACAATATTGGTAGCAAAGATATAGGACGATAATTAAAGACAGGGATTACGTGGGGATTTTTCCATAAGTCCGGATACTGTTTAGGGGGTATGGATGTGTTAATTATAACTGTAAGGTAAAATGCAATAATGTATAACCCATTCCTAATGAAACGCAAGCTAATCCCGTCGGATCCAAAGGCATTTGTGTTTTTAAGATTTTTTATAATTAAAATGACAGTATTACAATCAACAGGAGTAGGCTTAAAACTATCTAATTCTCTAACTGGAATATTACGTACTGCTTCAGTAGAAATATTACATTTCCTAATTTCCTCTTGGGATTTCTCGAAAGTTTTTTTCCCGACCTCAGCGAAAAAATCATTGAATTTTTCAGCCTTAGAGAGTACATCAGTCACTGCTGGCAATGGCATAGCGCTCCTATCTGTTTGTTGTCCGTTAAATAGCATATTTTTTGTTATTTTCCAAGTAGCAGAAACATTGCCTTTAGCTTTCTGGTATTCGCTTTTGTAATACTGCTTACGGTTTCCAGCTAACTTTGAATTTACTCTCTTCTTCAGGTCTTTATGTTTTCTCTCAGAGAGATGTTAAAAGTTTGATTTTTTAACTCACTTTTCAGTCTGTCTCTTTCTTTCATGTCCCGCTTTATTTCATCTGTTATCCAGGGCGCAGGGGGACGAACTATTTCTTTCGTTACAACCGGAGCACAAATGTTTAGGTAAGAAGTAAAGACGTCGTTTAAGATTGCAGCTTGGGTGTTAACATTGTCAGTATTTAAAATACCATTTAACATGTTTACATTATTCGAGAAGAGATCACAAAGAAAGTCTGGAGAATAATTTTGTAAACATCTAAAAGTTTTTAAAATAGGTTTCTTTTTTGGCTTACGAATATTCAAATGAGTTAAGATTGTCTCGTGATCTGCCACCAAGCTTGGCATAATATCAATATTTGTTATCATATGTTTAGCATTTGTTATTACGAGATCAATTAAAGTCGCTGATGTATGAGTAATTCTAGTAGGTTTGTTTACTATCTGATCGAAATTTAGCTTTTTGATTAGTTTATACATTTTATTCTCGGTATTTAGCAGATCATCATTAAAATCCCCATAAATAAATATATGCTTATTTCGTAAAATAATTTCTTTAAAAATATCGGAAATATAATCAAAAGAGGTTGTGTGTGCTTTGGGATGGCGATAGATACATCCCACAATAACAGAAGGAAACTTGCGATATTGGATTGACAGCCACTTGTCTTCTACACCCTCACATTTTTCGATCGTTAAATTAATTTCGGTGACTTGCAAATAGTTTCTGACAAATATACAGACCCCTCCACCCCGACCTTGATCCTGACGGTAGACATCATACAGGGGAATATTTATAAATGCATCTCTTATATTAGTGTAGGGCGAGGCTGAGTCACAGTTAGCACCTATGATTGCTTTCACAGCAGTCGTTGCACGTTAGCGTATAAGGCAGGATAGTGGGGACCATC
>JANJGK010000020.1:46881239-46903111 GCA_039081455.1 Macrobrachium rosenbergii | reverse complement strand
GAATGTAAAATGTTACTGTCATCTTCTTGAAGTAGAACAACGCCAATTCCACAGTCGTATTTATCAACTTGTATCACAAACTTCTTATTGAAGTCTGGAGTGTGAAGTACTGGTCTTGAAGTTGAAATTGCTTTAACCTTCTCAAATGATTCTTGAAATTCTGGAGTCCAAAAAATTTTGTCTTCAGAGTGGTTAAATTTGGACAGAATCAGCAATAAAATCCAGCCATGCCCAAAAATCTTTGCAGTTGTTTCCTGGTAGTAGGGGGGCGGGTAGCCTTACGGTTACCTTCTACATTATCGTCAACAGGAGTGAGGAGGGCCTTTTCCAACTTCAAATCCCAGATACTGAATAGCTGCCTTTCCAAACTCACTTTATTGTAAGTTGATTGTTACTCCTGCTTCCTGTAGTTTCTTGAACACTTTCCTTAAAATTTTTGGATGGTCTCCTCATGTATTAGAATAAATCACAATGTCACCAAGGTAAACACCTACTCCTTCTATGGATCCTAGCAGTTGATCCATCACTCTTAGAACGTCACAGGTGCATTCATCAGACCAAACTACAAAACAGTGTATTGATACAGTCCAAAAGGTGTAATGAAAACTGACAGCAATTTAGCATTCTTATCTAAGGGAATTTGATAATGTCCTTTCAACAAATCTGTCTTCGAAACAAACTTGGCTTGCCCAATATTATCAAGTAATTGATCTATAAGAAGCAAGGGATAATTGTCAGCCACACTGATGGAATTAAGTTTCCTATAATCAATACACATCCTAAATAAGCCATCTGATTTCTTCACTAACACACAGGGAGAACTGTAATGACTTGAACTGGGTTCTGCTAATCCATGCTGCAACAAATACTTAACTTCTTTCTTCAAAACATTTCCGTGAAAAGGTAATAAGCGATATGCTCTCTGTTTAAAAGGTTTTCTATCTTTTCTGATCTTTACTTCATGCTTTGTTAGATTGGTACGCCTAGATACATCTGCAAAAATTTCAGGGAAACTTCTAATCACCTCACTTAATTCACCACTTAGCTCAACACTCAGATGTTTTAGTTTATCCTTCAAATTTTCCAATATGGAAGAATTTTTCATCTTATTTTCAGCTCCCAATTCGTAGCCATCCTCGCCCTCTGTAGATGATGTTGTCTGTGTTACTGAAACTGTTTCAGTTTTAGTCTCTGAGAAGTAATGTTTCAAAAGATTCATATGTATCTTCCTTTGTCTTTTCCTTCTTCCTGGTGTTTCAGTCACTTAAGTTTGATCACTGAACTTCTCTATCATCTTATAAACACCTTGAAATTTATTGGTAAGGGGAAATATTTTTACTGGTAAGAACACCAGAACTTGCTGACCTACACTAAAACTTCGAAGCCTAGTCTTAGCATCATATCTTCTTTTCATTTTCTTTTGACTTACTTTCAGATTTTCTAAAGAGAATTTTCTAATTTCTCTTAACCTTTTCCTCAAGTTCTTCACATAATCTTCTTGGATTTTCTCTTCATTTTCTTCCCAATTATCTGCATGAATCTTCAATGGACCTCTCACGTCTCGACCAAAAATCATTTCATTTTGTGAACATCTCATACTTTCTTGATAAGCATTCCTAACTTCAAATAACATCAAGGGTAAACCACCATCCCATTCTTTTCCTGATTCATAACGGTGTTTTGTTAGCATACTTTTCAAGGTCTGGTGGAACCTTTCCAAGGGCCCTTGAGTCTCTGTATGATAAGCAGTTGATAACTGTTGTTTCACTCCTAACAAGTTCATCACATCCTTGAACAATTTTGAAGTAAAGTTCGTTCCTATATAACTTTGCACAATTCTGGTATTCCAAACGCGGAGAAAAGCTCCACCAACTTTTCAACAATTACCTTAGCACTTATACTTCTTACAGGAATAGCCTGAGGATACCTTGTCATAAAACACATTAAAAATAACAGATATTCATTTCCTTTCTATGTTTTTGGAAGCTGTCCAACCACATATATAATCACCTTGCTAAAGGGTTCTCCTCTAACTTCTAGAGGGTGTAGGGGCCTTTCTGAATGGTTTCATTCGGTTTTCCAGCTATCTGGCATGTGTGACACTCTCTACAAAACCTGCTAACATCCTTGTGAAGTCCAGGCCAGAAAAAAATACTTCATAATTTTCTCAACAGTCTTCCTGATTCCCATATGTCCAGACTCGTGTTCTAGTGCTACCACTTGCTTCCTCAGGGGATTTGAATAAAAATTTGATGATATTCGCCCCATTCGGGATTTCCTGGTATATCTACAGGTTGCTGCTTCCACATTAGCAACAATCCTTCCTTTATAAATAGTAATAGGTAGTAGTTTGTTGCATCTCTCCCGTATCAACAACTCTGAAGAACAAATCAGCCGACGTTGTATCTTTCTTCTGCAGTTCCATTAGCTTTTCTCTAGTCACTTGACCAACTTCAAGGGCTGAACTCTCAATATCTGCTAACTCTGCTACTGTAGTTTCACTCTTATTGTTAGGGACACTCTAACTACTCCGAGTTTCTTCAGTAACAATAGGATCCTCTTCTTCTTGGGAAATCTCTTCATTGCTAGCACTAGGGAAACTTCACTTTCCTGGAACAGCTCTTCTAAGCTCAGATCCTTCACTTGATCTTTCTTGTGTAGGTAAATCCTCAGTTTCTTCACTTGCAGACATAGTTTTCTTCATACTCCTTGTAGTTACACAACTTGGAAATAGGTTGGGGTTATTCTTCTCTAAATCTACTGTAGGACTAATCCTCAACAGTTTGTCTGTCACTATAGGACAAGGAACAAATGGTATGCCACCAACTTCATTACCCAATAAGACTTGCACGCCTTCAACAGCCAGTGAGTGCTTTACATCAAAATCAACATTCCCTATCACCAATTCATACGACAGGTGCAAGTGGCATATAGCAAAACAAAGCACTCACTACCACACACACGTGTTGCTGATATACTATGTTACAATTAAAAACGTATTACTAATTTTAAATTATGCTGTCAAGTTATGTAGATCATTAATTCTTGTGAGATCTGACATTACACTACATACGATATTTCGACAATAATTATCACTACACAGAATACATTATAATTAGTACAATAAATATACAAAAATCATGGAAAGACATCCATTTTCAAGACAATATCATGAATATATATATATATATATATATATATATATATATATATATATATATATATATATATATATATATATATATATATATATATATATATATATATATATATATATATATATATATATATATATATATATATATATATATATATATATATATATATATATATATATATATATATATATATATATATATGTATGTATGTATATATATATATATATATATGTATGTATGTATATATATATATATATATATATATATATATATATATATATATATATATATATATATATATATATATATATATATATATATATATATATATATATATATATATATATATGTATGTATATATATATATATATATATATATATATATATATATATATATATATATATATATATATATATATATATACAGTATATATATTTGCTGGTCACTATCATCAATTATATATGCTTGTTAATTATGTTATATTTCCCCAATAAGTCAGAGTAGGGAGAGAATGAGAAGTTTATTCTTATATGGTGGGATCCGAAGCAAGACACATGAGGCTAGAGCGACCCTAGCCCTAACTTACTAACTTATGAAAAATTATATTTTCTTATTATCTGGGTTCTATGATAGTCACGTGAGAGTCACAGACTAATGACTCTGATACATTTATAGGCCCTTGATTTCTGCATTACGTTTACCAGTTATGAAACATATTTTGAGATAGAATTTGGACATGCACTGGTTAAAAAAGAAATCTTCAAGTTATGACTACTAATGGAATAGTTCCGAGTACGAGTGGAATTAAAGTACGAGTATGCCAGCAAGTGGAGCGAAAGCCCTATTGGTAGCTCCACCAGCAGAGGCATTCAGATAGATTTTATCATAAATAATATCTAAAAATTAAAGCTAACATGTATAATTAACCATAGATGATTTTCAGCTAGTTGCTAGATGCACGATGTTGGTTTTACAACGAAAGACAATGCAATAGAGTACATTTATATACTTTTCCATTGCAAAAAATAACGTGAATTATGCGAAGGGAGAAATGCTCCCGTTTCTGATTACAGCATGTCGAACACCAACCGAAACAAGCACATACAATCACATACACGCAGAGAGAGAGAGAGAGAGAGAGAGAGAGAGAGAGAGAGAGAGAGAGAGAGAGAGAGAGAGAGAGAGAACGACATATTATAGTACAAGTAGTAATAAAGTAACAGATGGAGACAGAAAGACGCAGATTTGTAGTTTCTTCTAAATGGATCTACAAGGATAGACCAGACAAATTATTATTATTATTATTATTATTATTATTATTATTATTATTATTATTATTATTATTATTATTATTATTATTATTATTATTATTATTATTTTAAGCAGTTGAGCCTGGTTGAAAAATCAGAGTGATGCAATCCTAGGGTCCCCAATAGAGAAATGAAGAAGAAATTAATGGCAACAAAGACGATGTATGAAAAAGGAAAATAGATAAGACAAATGAAAACACTGCGTGAAGTGAGAATCATGTCACATCCTATTCAACAAAAAGCATTTGAAACAAGTTTAATGTCTGAAGTTCCAACCATATCATCCATAGGATTAAGAAGATCGTTCCACAGTGTGGTCACATACGAGTATATAATAAAATTTTTAGAAAACCCTGTTTTTTATAGAAAAAAGGGTAAAATTGGAATTTCTAGTGCTGTTTGGATGGTATATTCTATGTAAAAGCGAATGCAAAGGATAATTACATTTATGAAATATTTTTGTTAGCACCCACTATAGGCTAGTTGAACGACTGTGTCAGAGACTAATATTAATATCAGGGATGACAAACTTAACAGCATGCAAGGTTTTGTCCAAAAAATTTAGGGTACGACTCATCTACTAAAATTCCAGACACAGGAACATTATTTCCAACACTGAAGAATAAAAGTCTTAAAGGAGTTCGTCAGTAAAGAAAGTTCTCCAAATATTTTGAAAAGTTTCTCAGTATACCAATTTTTTTGTGTAGCTGAAGCAAAGACAGGCACGGCAAATCTTACAAAATAATCAGGATACTCGCTTTTTTTGTTTGCCTCTGTAAACAGATACCTCTCTTCGGAATTTATCAATGGATTAGAATTTTAATTAGCGAGATTAATCCTTTCAGTGTTGCGGAAGTGTTAGAAGACATTTTAATATAAAATATGCATGAAAATCATTATTTTACAGAGGAAATAATAAGGAATTTTAATGAAGCAATATAACAGTGTCGTTTTCTACGCTGGAATGTGTTCTATTACAACTGCCAGTTGCTGTTGTCCTGATAAGAAGATAAACTTCAAGGCGTTGCAAAGTAATAACGAAATCCTTTTAGAAAGCATCATTACAGACCATTCTTGGCTGTACCGTATTCTAATGTTTTGACAGTTTCTGCGAACTATGCTGTAGGTCAGACAAAAATTGAGCTTGAATGACATCACTTGTATCGGAGCAACAGAAGCAACTTTTCACCTTCTCTGGTATTTGCATCTTATTCTTGGGGCTTCTTGATTTAGTAAATTGATTTTGTGATTACAAAATTTATTTAAGAACTCTCTCTCTCTCTCTCTCTCTCTCTCTCTCTCTCTCTCTCTCTCTCTCTCTCTCTCTCTCTCTCTCTCTCTCTTTTTGACTATTTTGATTTTTTGGTAGCAGACAGTTCGTAACAGCAGGCACTTGTCAAGTTGAATCTGCAACAACGAATTATTAAGAAATGCTAAAGCATTGATTTTAATTAAGTTTCCAGATTCTTTGGCGTAGTAACATGTCGACGGGTATCGTTTTAACAGCAAGAGACCCCGGTTTCGATATCCTAAGGAAACAGAACTCGTGTAAATTACAATAATTCCCATTGAGCGTTTGTTAACTCTACCAGTGGGTTAGGTGGCTGATATCGTCTGTTTTCTGTATTAATATTATTAGTATTACAAATAACATGAGGAAAAGATCCATTCAATGAAATTTGTGTTAATTTTTTTTATTTCTTATATACACATATTTACAAATAAACTGTTTACAAAATACTGACCTTATCTCATGATAGTTCCTGCCATTATTTTCAGTGGCCTTTCAATATAATTTTCAGTCCGGTGACCTCCTGTTTTTATGTCCTGTAGCCTTTGATCTTGTCCATGGTTCATTGCATAACTCCTCGGGGTCCTCACTCATCCTTTGCCTTGTTTCAGTCTGGGGATTTTCAGTAATTCTCTTGCAGCCCTTGAGATGTAATGTCCTGCTTTACCTTTTAGCCAAATCTGACAGGTGTGACTCTTTCAAAACTAAATTGTTGTTGATGATAATTTGGCTGCTGAATAGTTTGTTTCGCTTTATTGTAAACAATGAATTTATAAGAGCCTCTTAGATTTTCTATATTTTTATTTTTTTGTCATAAGGTTTGTATACTAATTTACTCTCTTCGGAACTAGTCGTATGATTTTTATACCAACCACTTACGGCTGATGTACTATTTCTTTTTTTCTATGCTTATTCCTCTTATTAGTTCCTTCTTAGGCAGACCCAAACCCCTGCCCCCTACCTAAGTTCACACCCCTGCTATAAATTACATAGACCCCAAGCAAAGTTTCCTTCGTTTTCTTAATGACGGTTGGGAGTCATTCTTCGTATGCAAGTTTATGGAACTAATTTTTATTGTTTAATTTCTCCCTCTGTGCATTTTAGATCGCTTAGTCTAAGAGTTTAAAAGAATATACCTATCACTACACCTTCCTTCAAGCTTTCTTTTGTGGTAGGAAAAATAGTGTAATCAAACTGTATGAGTGCTTTTCCAATATACATTGTTTTGAAATCCCTCAGTATTTTGTTTCAGCCAAACGCCGACTTTTTAGTGGGTTATTTTCTGGTCAATGAAATAGTCAATAAAAAAAAAACCGATGGTAGACGTTTCGCCACACCCTAATATACCAACAAACATGTGGCCGCACTTTATCTATAAACATTAACCTCGCTCCACGCCAAATCATGAACTACCATTAGTTTCATGATGGTTTCTTTAACGCTGACGAAATTTAAACAAACCAAAACAAACTGGATTAAATAATTAAAATAGTTTTTTTTATAATATGAATTAATCCGGATCAAAAGAATTCAGTAAAGGCCATAGTGTTTTATGATGTTTTTGGGGTAGCCAGGTAAAAGTTCCCTCCGTTTAGGCAGATGAAAAGAGTCAATTTTGCAACAGACCTTGAAGAGAAAATGTTCTGGATGAAAAATGGTTGGTGTAGGTTAAAAGGATTTGTTACAACCGAGGTTCGCCAGAAACTACAGACTTTATTCAATGGATGGGAAAATGTACAGAGAAAGAGAGAGAGAACACTTAATCAAAAACCAGATAGCGAGATAGATAGCAAGAGAGATAGATAGGTATACAAAGAAGGGTATAGAGAGAGAAAACGAGTTAATAAGGACTGGGGATTAAATACATAGATAAGTTTCGAGGTAGCAGTATGGTTCCAGGGAGTTTGTAAGGTTTCATGTCTTCTATTAATATTTCGGTGCTAAAAAGTTTCAAGTTCGCCTTTACTGAAGGCAGTACTTCATTGATAACAGTGTGACCAAAACATATACCTAATTGCTTTTTTTAATTGGATGATCCATTTGCTATATTTTGTTTACGAAATTTTAATCTGATAAAAGAAAATTTCTTAACTGTTAAAGAATCAAGCAAATTCTTTGTGTTAGATAAGGTATTAATTGCAGGTGCATTGAAACTGAGAATCTTTTTTTATTATCATTTTGGTGGTATTAGTTTAGTAAATTTTTGTTATTGATCAATAGATAATAGAAATACGTTAAAGACAATTTTCTTTTGCGCTCTGAAAGAACCGGAATTTTATTTTTCAGGAAACATTAGGTCAATGAAAACATTTTGAATAGTATAAAAATATTTTCACATTATTGTAAAATGATAACGTGAATGATTAACATATTCTATAAGGTTATTAGGTATAGCAAACATATTCCATAAGCGTATAAGTTTTAGCAAAGACAAAAACACAAAGATTGTGTTATGCAAAATAAAAAAAAAAAAATTAATCACTCAGAAAGAGAGAATCCTCATTTTTATTAACTTTTCGGACAAATGGGTGTGGTGCTCTTGCACAACATCTAGTCTAAGCTCTAAATACAAATGATATTTAGAAGAGATGATATGTACTATACAGATACCAAAAACAAAACCAAGGAATAACGAGACTGCTGGTTCCTGGTTAGCTTTTAAATGTTTGGCTCTTTTATTCATAAAACGCTTCGTTTGGAAACGTTGGAGAGTGTGAAGCTCTCCAGAAATATTTCAGCGAAAAATTCGAGGGATGACAAGTCGTGCTTTGAGTTTTGCCTTTTTTCTGCTAGTTTGAGTTTTATTTTCAGACCAAAAGGTAAGGAAACACATATTTTACTTATTTCATTTTGGCTCGAGTAACCTACTTTTCGTGCTTACAAAGAGGAAATGTTGGAAATGACTGAGGAACGGATGAATGAACTCATTTTGGCAGAAATTAATTTCATATCCTGAGCAAAAGCACCAATGAGTAAAATGTTTAACTATCGTTTTCTTGAAATTCATTAATACTTAGCTATTTTCAAGGATGAGAGTCAATATTAAGATTAAAACTCAAAAGATGATTCCAACGAGAAGTCACGAGAGGTACAGAGGAGTTGACGGTCTTAGTATTTAACTTGGGAAGCAGCTTTCAATTGAAGACCGATTCAAGCATCGACAACTGATGGTCATTTGGAGCTTAGCCAAATTATTTTAATATCTTTGTATTGAATGTTATATTTACGTATATTTTTTCGGCTTGATCAATCTATGCAAATGTCCCGTTAATTCACGATCAACATTTTTACCCAGCCTTTAGAAAAACAGTTAACAAGTATCTACCGGCTGCTGAGCTTAAATTAATAAGCGGTAGTCCAATGACTAATGGGTATTTGTTGAGATGTACACAAATGCCCAATTTGTCAACTTCCCCTGTAATTTCATAACGAAACTTCATGGGAAGTCGGTAAGATGGTACATAAATAATTTTATTGGGATCCTTGAGTCTTATTTGATGTTTAATCACACTAGTTTTCCCTAGACTCCCAATGTTGGTTGTAAATACATCGCTATACTGTGTTCATAAGGCTTCAAACCTTCCCCTAACAGTAGTTTCATTAATATCCTTTTCTAACTCATCCATTATTGCCTTTATAATATTATTATCACCTGTTAAGTGAATATTATTTACCTCCGTAACCGACGATATCCATAATGAAAACTCTCAACATCCATCAAAGGGAGTATTCTCCTTAATTTTTAAGTCCTTATTTAAATGATTAAACACTTCAGTCAGTGCCTGGTGATTACTGTGAACGGTGTAAAGTGTCTCTCTTGCAGATAATCCGTGAACCCTAATTGATTCATTTGTCAACATAATTTCTGAACAAAGTAAGACCTTTTGAGCTGTCACTATAATGTATCATGGAATATTAGATTCAATAACTTCGGTCAAAGTAGCAGTCACCTGTGAATAAATATTTTGTTGAGTTGCCCTTTTTATTTCCGATATAGACCAAATACTACTTGGTTCCTCTTTTCAAATTATTATTACCTATGCCTGCCAGGTTCACATGAGTTTTATCTACGGAAATCTGGAAAAAATAAATGATGAGATTTCAAGTCCAACAAATTATGAGGACTGTCAGTATCCAGAAACAAAGCAATTGGTTTATGATGTTTGCTGACTGCTTTTATGACAGGGCTTTTCTCTATATTACTATGGATAAGTGTAAGTATCTACAGTAGCTATATCGAAAACCGAATGTTCTGGTGAAAAGTCATAATGTTTATCACATGCCCCTGGTTCTACCTAACACCACATTGATCAGCCAGTGTAACAAATATGTTATTCACCTACAACCCAGAATCACCAGTCTTACCTTTTTGATAACTATGAGTAGAGGAATGGTGATAACTACAGTATTGGTAGAATTAATTGCATTAACCTATTGTGAATTATATGTATTTGAAACAGACTGCTTAACATATGAATGCTCAAAATTCGATAAAGGAGTAGTCCAAACTGGGGCACTTAGACATATGCTTCTTTACTTGATCAGTAACTGTCAGTTCGCAAGAGATCTTGTCAAATTTGGCATCAAAACAACGGACCAACCTGTCTGGCAACAAACTAGTCATTAAGGCTAGTTGCAGTAAGTGACATATTCTTGGTACTAATGGCTGTATCGTTCACTCAAGATGAAGCAACCAATTTCGAATGCCATTCATTCATTTTGTTTGCGATGATAAAAGTTAAGTATACCTTAGTTTTACCAGACCACTGAGCTGATTAACAGCTCTCCTAGGGCTGGCCGGAAGGATTAGACTTATTTCACGTGGCTAAGAACCTATTGGTTACTTAGCAACGGGACCTACAGCTTATTGTGGAATCCGAACCACATTAGAGCGAGAAATGAATTTCTATCACCAGGAATAAATTCCTCTAACTCTTCATCAGCCGGCCCGGGATTTGAACTCTGGCCCAGCGAGTGCCAGTTCGCAGCTCTACCGACTCACCCAACAAAAAGATCGTTTGCGATGATGGCAGTCTGCTCATTTAGAGAGACCCTTTCTGTCTGTTAATTTAAGGATGCCTCTTAAGGACAGCACTTCATCTGTATCCGATTCTGTTCCAAATACGTGTCTTAAAGTAACCTTAAACTCATCCCATGTCTTACAGGACAGGAAGGAGATATACGGAACCAAGAACCAACATGGCCCCGGGCTCAGTCTATAAAAGATTTAGCTTCCTGCAACTGAATAGAGAGATGGGTAATTTGTTTTGAGGACAAATGTGCTTCATTCGAAATAATCCAACCTTCAATCCCTTGTGTTAACTGCCATTTAACAACACCTTGAGACGGCACTATAGAGGAGCGCTTATTTACCACCGTAAAAATATTCTAAACATCTGAGTATACCATTGCGTTGGAATTATTAAAGTTACTTCTGTGTCCGTTGGTACTTCTACCAGCAATTGTTCTCCAACCAAAAGAATTGTGCTAGTGCACACGCCCAGAACGTAACCTCATATGTGTATAAAAGAAGAATAAGATCTTCACTAAACAAAAGAAAACACAAGTAAAAATATTCACATGAGAAATAAAAATGAAAAATCTATGGGGATAAAAACTTACTGATCAGATCTCTTTCTACACTTAAAACAAACACTAGTTTAATTATGTACAGTAGGTCTTGACACGCCGTGCGCCCTAGAATATCTAAAAAAACTCAGTCTTGCTGGAATTCTAAGGAAGATCCTCCGGAAAGGTCGACATGCAGCAAGTAGGCCATCTCTGATGACATCAACATAAAAGATAGGCTTGTTTGTAGTTTGGGAATGCGGCTGTGGGCTTGCATCCATTGGGAACGGCAAGTATTCCTCTTCCCATGACATCTTGTTGATTCTCTGTGGATGTTTCTAAAGCCAAAGTATCACAAAGTCTCCCTCAGAGGGTGGTAACATACGGTATCTGCTACTATCCTGTAAGGACACCAATGTCCTTACTAGTGGTTAAATACAGATGGGGTGTGAAGTTATAAGCATGGCCTCTTTTCTTCCTTTATTTGGATTGGATATCTACATGGTGTACTCTCAACACAATGAGACCTCTGGACAAAGCGATCAACCATTGAGAACAACCACACCGGAGTTGATGTGAAACACACTCACGAACACTCATTCCTCAACCTTGATTGTGAAACACACTCACGAACACTCATTCCTCAACCTTGATTGTGAAGCAAAATGAAGAACATAACAAAAACACAAAAATTACTTATGGATCATTCTTTAATAAGATTTCTAATTGAAATAGAAAAAAAATCAATATCCATATCAAAAATAAAAGTTATGCCCTTACCCGGCAAACTGACAACAGTAGCATCGTGACCTCCTGATGCCGACGTTGCGACGAACTGAGCACTTTCTTCATAAACATCTGAAGCTCAGTCCCTCTCACTCCATCTTACGCTTATTCACTATTTAACAGTGATATAATGGAAGGTATTATAGCATTACTAGTGTGATTATTTTTATTATAATTATTGTTTCACATACTTATCAATAGCTACTTTATTACACATACAATTTTTTATATCGATTCCATCAGTACTGTACGATGGACTGGAGAAAGAAAAGAAAGAAATATGTATAGATGAATTGGTATGTTTAAAAAAAGGAAGTGGCAGGAGTTACGAAGATCAGATATTTGCGTTATGTATACTCTGCTGTAGAGTATGATTTTTTTTTAAATCACTTGATGGTTTGTTAACTACAGACCAGTGTTATGGAAGGTATTCTTACATAATCAGCATTTTAATTAATATCACCAGCAACAGTTTTCATAACTCTTCTTGACATTTCATACATAACATTTTGCAGTTCTACATAAAATCAGTCTTTTACCAATTTTGGTAGCACAGTCGTCGGTGTATAATACATCATAGTACTTGCATTGTACTATTTTGACTTAGATCTGTTCTCTTTGTATATGGTGTCAACTTCATGCTACTTCCCCTCCACCAATTACCAACTGTGATACCTAATAAGCTGAATAAAAATAAGAAATACTTAGCGATGAGCGGGTTGGTTTAAGAAAAGGTAGTTGTACAGATAAACTGCAGCCCAGTTTTATAAAAGAAAGCTATTGTAATAATATAGATATCAATCCAGGCTTGTATAAATGAGATCCATTAATTTCCAAAGAAAACACAAAACAAAGGTTTTAAGGAAGACAGTTGACAAGAGTTAAAATCAAAGATCAAAGGTGTAGTCTACCAGTAACCCAGCGTACTTGGTCAAAGGAGAGTCAGTAAGATTTTTCAATAGAGCCCTGACCTCAGACGACAATGAGTTGACAGCTACTCCCTCTTTCCCACTTGTTCGGAGTGAATGTTTGATGTCCAACTGCCTGCATGTTTTTGTGTATTGTAACGCTAGCATATATATCATAGATTTATATCACTATGTATAAGTATATATATATATATATATATATATATATATATATATATATATATATATATATATATATATATATATATATATATATATATATATATATATATATATACATATATATATATATATATATATATATATATATATATATATATATATATATATATATATATATATATATATATATATATATATATATATATTGTCAAGGATTTACATTCCTCCCTCCTATTTAGCTGGTATCTAGCTAACTTATAGGGAGAGTTATCATTTCAGTTAGCTTATAGCTAGCGCCAATATGGCGGAACTCAGTTGTATTTAACTCATATGGACAGAGAACGCATGCCTCCACGGCCTACAGGAAGTGCCCAGGCAGGATACACAATGGGTCTCCCTCTTAAAAACCCCCCTGCTACCAAAACACACCTAGATTCCCCCCCACCCCACCCTTTGGGGTCATGTTTTCTAAGTAGGCTTACGGAGGAAATAGATGTTAGGGCGTAAACCACTCAGGGGGGAGCTAGCACCTTAAACCTTAGGCTCATTATCTTTAAGACTGCTATTCCTTTGACCTGTTTACTGGCAAAGAATTCGCTTTCAGGTTTGGGACCTATGGCTTCGACGCCGATCGAAACAGCAAGCGAGGAGACTCCTTCCAGCGACTGTCCTGATTGTATGTCTGTCTCGGTGGCGGCCCAAGTTCACGATCGTACGCCCAAGACATGGTATTTCGGAGCTCAAATATTCGTCTGAAATAGGTAAGCCGAGAGTGAATTTGGCGCCAGTCACCCCTCTCTCTCCACTAAATTCCTTCCATTTCTCTCATTTATCTTCAAGTTTAATCCCTTCCTTTTCCCAAGCTTCCCCCTTCGTGTGACGGCGAGCACGTGTTCCTTGTTTCAAAACCCCAATCCAATATGATTCCAAGACAGTGATAACGTGATTTTCTCATAATTATCCTCTGGGCTACGTCATGTTTAGTATCTAAGAACGTGTATTGAGTGATATTTTATAGGTAGATTCCATTTCTCTTAGTTTGAGCAGGGCTAACGCAGAATGTCTCTTTCAGGGGAGACACGCAGCCAATCGCAATTCCATGCTCCAGTACCTCGTCTGCCACCAAAATCGTGAAAATTCCTGGTCGCAGTCATTACCAGCTTCCGTTGTGGCCCAAATGTTCATATGAATTATTCTCCCATCCTGGAGTTCCATCATTTGCATTACCTGAGACTATTTCATGTAATCAGGGCAAGACTAAATGTCATTATTTTTCATTGGACTGATTGCATTGCACATTGGCCTCATTTTTAATCAACTTGATTGTTACCAGTCTTTGCAGTCTTATTCCATGTGTCCTATTTATGAGTTTGCCCCCCTAGTTATCATGCTGTTTGTTATCTCATTGGTTATGTGCTAAGTCTCTGTAAATAAATCCCTGTAAATCTGTTAAAGAATTCTAATTCCAATATGGCAACCTTCCACTTTAAATTGTAAATCCAGGAAAATTCTAAGGTAAGTTTTCACATAACTTATTCCTTTGCTCATAAACTGGACTTTCTTGGTTTTGTGGCAGCATCAATTATAGTTTTGATTAAATTTCTCACCAAGAAAAAGGCCAGTTTATGACAATATATATATATATATATATATATATATATATATATATATATATATATATATATATATATATATATATATATATATATATATATATATATATACATATGTATATGCATACACACACACACACACACACACACACATATATTATATATATATATATATATATATATATATATATATATATATATATATATGTGTGTGTGTGTGTGTGTGTGTGTGTGTGTGTGTGTGTGTGTGTGTGTGTGTGTGTGTATACCAGAAGGCGTAGAGAAGACAGCATGAAACATAAGTCACTTTATTCTTACTGCAACGTTTTGAGACCAACGTCTCATCATCCAGGCTAAATTGAAAGATAAAAAACTGATAAAGAATACGGCATAACATTAATTTTTTTTTGACACGCAAAACACAATGAACAAAGCAAAACAAAGCAAGGTACAACTTTGAAATAAAAATTACTCTAAAAAAAAGCACACAATTAATGTTAAGAGTAGTTAAAAAGACACTATCTCAACGGAGTTCAGTTGCTGTATGGAAATGCACCGAAAGTAAACAACATGAAGGGCGTGGTCTAAGCTATGTACAGGGGAACAGATGAAGAGTGGTTGTTTACGGTGGGAACTAGTTCCTTTATAGGTAGAAATTCTATTATTGGAAAGTAGTGTTCATATGGATTTGATAATAATATCTTGGAATCCTTTTGTTCTTCTTAAGGACCATTTGCACTGTGATTCGTTCTTACAATGTGCCAGTTATTTACATTCCAACATTAAATTTACATATGAATTGGAAAACAATAGCCAACTCCCTTTTTTAGATACGATTGTCATCCGTGATGACTACCGTTTTCACACAGGTATTTTTCGAAAGGCATCTTTCACAGGCCTTGTCTTAACTTTTACAGTTTTTTTTTATATTAAATTTATTGTCTACCTTCCTCCACAGAGTCATGACATTAACTTCTGATTGGAATCTTTTCCACAAAGAAATGGCAGTCCTTTACGATTATTTTAAATCAAATTGTTCTCCTCCAAATCTCTTTGCGAAATATGTCAGAAAAACGCTGGATATTTCATTTCATCCTCCAGTAGCAATACATTGTCCCATAAACTCAAGTTTTATATACGATATCCTTATGTACATGACACTTATTTTTTATCCCACTTAAGGAAAATTTCATTTAATTATTTCCCTGGTGCTGATGTCATGTTTGTCCTAATAAACCCTAGGACTATTGGTAGTATGTTCCGTCGCAAAGAGAGATTACCTCCCTTAATGCAATCTGGCGTTGTCTATATTTACACTTGCTGCCGATGCAACAGGCAGACTAACGTAGGTAATGCGCCGCCTGCTTAAGATGTGATGCACATATCGGCATTAGTTTCCGTATAGGGTGTAAACTATCAAATCCAGAACTATCTAATATTAGGAAACATGTGAGATTTTGTACAAATAATATAAATTATAAGGATTTCAAGGTATTATTATCAAGTCCATATGAACACCACCTTCCAATATTAGCATCTCGGGCTATAAAAAAACTAGTTCTCACCTTAAACAATCATTCTTCATCTGTTCCCTTATACATAGCTTAAATCACGCCCTTCTTGTTTACTTTCGGTACATTTTCCATACAGCAACTGAACTTCGTTGAGACAAGGTGTCTTTTTAACTACTCTTAACTTGAATCGTGTGTGTGTGTGTGTTTTTTGTAGGGTAATTTTTATTTCAAGGTTGTATCTTGCTTTGTTTTACTTTATTCTACGTGTTTTGCTTCTTAACAAAAAATAAATTGTTATGCTGTATTGATTATAGCCTCGATGATGAGACATTGGTCTCGAAACGTCGCAGAAAGAATAAGGTGACTTATGTTCCATGTCTACGCCTTCTGGTTTGTACTGCTGAGTTCCGTATATATATATATATATATATATATATATATATATATATATATATATATATATATATATATATATATATATATATATATATATATATATATATATATATATATATATATATATATATATATATATATATATATATATATATATATATATATATATATATATATATAAATGTGTGTGTGTGTGTGTGTAGTGCATTTGTCGCACGCAGCCATATTATGAATGAATTTTTATCACATCACCGTGATTCATATACAAGCTTTAAGCTACAAACGTCCTTTAATATCCAAGTCACTCTACCTCGTGAATAATATATTTTAATACATGTTACCCGAAGGGGAATTTTTTTGTTGATAATAAGTTCGTCGTCTCGTGGGCTCGAACCACGGAAGACAAGAACTCAGGACTACAGTGACGCGAATTTTAACCACACGGCCAACAAGTGAGGTATAAGTTGATACCGACTCTCACCTACAAGTCCCCATCGAACTCAGGTATTTGTGCTTAGAATTGATATCAACCCACCTCTGCCATGCTAACCATGTAGTGCGTTTGTCGCACACAGCCATATTATGAATAAATTTTTATCATATCACCGTGATTTATATACAAGCATTAAGCTATAAACGTCCATTAATATCCAATTCACTGTACCTCGGATATAATTGGCATTTTAAAAATAAAGTTTTTATGAAAAGTTACTGTATGCTTCTGTGTGTTTAGAAAGTAATAAAGTGCTTATTATTTGAATAATATAGTGTTGTTGTGTTGATTATTCTCAATATATGCCATTCATTCTATAATATCATTTGATTTTTACCATTTTTCCTTCATGAGGTTAATCATCAGCTTTTCTCGATTTCTGGTGACATTTTGGGTATTTATGACCTAATATAGCCCTAAAAGTTAAAGATTTATATATCATTGGAAAGAGCTTATTAAAAGGAACGATTTGAGTGGTAAATAAGCCTTCTACGTTAATTTCCAAGGGAGATATGGGTATTTTAAGGACAGGTACCCAGAGTTTACGGGTCGAAATTATCTACCCTATATAGCGAAATTAAGCCTAAATTTCTCACTTGCTGCCAGGTTTCAGAAAGTCCACCTTGATTTTTCAGATAATTCAAGGTGTCTACTGTAAAAGACAAGTGGGTGAATTAGAGTACATCTCATGCACACGGGAAACCCCCCCCCCCCTCCCCAAGGGCATGTATTAAACAGAACACAGAGCTTTACGTTGCCAGAAAGATTTGGAACGCCTGAACACTACCGAGTACTACGCAGACCTATAACATTATCCCTCTTATCCTCGGCTATTTTATGTTTTAACATCGAAGTTAACCGCTGCTTTTCATTCATATAAGTATACTTTTTCAAATTAAAAAAAAAATCATTTTAAAGTTACTTGGGCTTACACATATTAGTAGCCTATTGTTGTCGGAGAGTGGATTCCTCTCTTAAAATTATACCCTTTTTGCCAATATATTTTGGACAAAAGCATCTAAAATGTTAGTTAAAGCTAACGCCGCCCCTTCCCCCTTTCTCTCTCTCTCTCTCTCTCTCTCTCTCTCTCTCTCTCTCTCTCTCTCTTGCGACTGTAGCAAGAAATGGCACATCATATACATATGTATGAATTATATTTGCTGAAACTTTTCGTCTCAAAAGTACAAGACATCTTTTTCTCTCCATGAATGCCACACAAAATAAAAGTTAACTTAGACTGTAAGCATAGTAAACAAAGGGAGAAAAACAGGCAAGGTACGATCCCGTCATTTACTAAAGGAAAAACTCTTGTGCCATTGAATGTAGTGTATTACTTCACTGCAATCTTTTATCCGCATTAAAAATGTTAATTTGATATTAATTTTGTCGATGGAAAGTTATAATACGTTAATAAAAATAGTGTTGCCGTAGCATTATATTTAAAGTGAATTTATCCCTTGTTATTCACTGGTATATAATTTGAATTTCTAGGTCATGTTTTTTTCCTTCGTTTTTATAACTCAAGTGTTTCCTGTGCTGACGCGTTTTTATTTCCCTTGCATAACAAAGTTCTTAACCCTCTGGACTTGTAAGTCTGAAATATTGAGGTTTTCTTCTGGAATGATGATTCTGTATTTTAGTTGGAGAGAGAGAGAGAGAGAGAGAGAGAGAGAGAGAGAGAGAGAGAGAGAGAATTAAAATGTATTTCTTTAAAGGATGCATTAAAATAATCTGTATCATTATTAAAAAATTCCGTTTGAGATTTCTGCCCAATTAGGGAGTTGGCCATAAGACTACTCTCTCTCTCTCTCTCTCTCTCTCTCTCTCTCTCTCTCTCTCTCTCTCTCTCTCTCTCTCTCTTTAACTGCTAGTTCCTGAATTCATTGACAGTTAACAGGTTCACATCGTAATTCTTCGGGTCGTATTTCACAGGTCTGGAATATGACCACCGTCATGCAATTACTCCTTGTAATAAATTCGATAGAAATGACACGTGTGCGTTTACGGCCGAGCTTAATGAGAAAACAGTTATGATGATAATGAGAATATCAAATCTAGACTGACTCTCGTTACTGCTATCACTTCATACTGTAATTGACTCAGGATGATAATGGGTTCAATATAGTTTATCTCTTATGTTATAAGGTATTCACGGATCTGATGTATGAAGACTAATCAGCACAAAAATAATGCGATGGCATTACATAAATTTCCTATGAGTTGCATTAACCTTTCTTTTATTCTGTAGGCAATGTCTGCTTCTTCTCTGCGAAAAAATCCCTAACAAGAAGACTAACCACCATTTCACTCGAGAACTTAGCTTAGCTGAAATATATTATTATATATAGAAATACCTAATAAATGAGGACCATGTATTCAATGACTCTGACACCCATTTTTAAAGACGAAAAGGTTTGATACCCATTAAAAAAAACGAAGAATTTTCATGAAATATAACAATTATCAGTAAAACAGGAATCAATTTAGACATTATTTTCAAATGTATTGATTGATAAAATTAAATTGGCCTATACCCGTTTTGAGCAGGAAGGCACAAGGATCACTGAGAAGGTAGAACATATACGAAAGTATATAATTTATGACATAATTTTGATGCTTTATTTGCTAACTATTCAAATGAATGAATCACATAGTATATATATATATATATATATATATATATATATATATATATATATATATATATATATATATATATATATATATATATATATATATATATATATATATATATATATATATATATATATATATATATATATATATATATATATATATATATATATATATATATATATATATATATATATATATATATATATATATATATATATATATATATATATATATATATATATATATATATATATATATATATATATATATATATATATATATATATATATATATATATATATATATATATATATATATATATATATATATATAGACCCAATACAACACGAAGGAACACGTGCTTGAGAATATCACTAAGTCCACATCGGAAGGTGAGTGAAAACCGGGACTTTGAACAAATACTTTCGTAGTTTATTCTACACTTTCAAGTTCACACTGAACACAAAAGAAGTTGACAGATGTTTATATACAAAAACAGAAGGCTGGGGCGGGGATACAGTTTGTTAATCTGGGCACCATGTTCTTTAAACAAAAAAGACAGGGACAAAGGATCAAGGGATAATCCAGGGTGGAGATTAACATTCCTGGTGGAAGTAGCATCGATGAAGACAGTCTCTAGCAGATTTTTTTTTTTTTTTGATGGTCGTTGACCTTTTAGATGACCCTTGACTTATCCTAGTTCATCCCATGGCCTGTCTTAAACCAATGATCCACAGTACCATCATCTGATAAGCCTCTTGAAATGGCATATTTGTGTTGGGAGCTTCTTTTAGTCCTTTTGATGTTTGACTAATATAAATCTTATTACACTCTTTACAAAGAATACTGTATACCTGTATACAATATTGTTTGAATTGGGTGGGATATTCTTAATTAGTTTATTTCTCAAAATATTATTATATTTAATACAAAGTTAATATCAATAGTTTTTAAAACGGGCACTGCAGGAATGATATTAGGATGAAATGGTAAACAGAGAATATTCTTAAGTTCGTTGTTAACACTATTTGGATTATAATATGACTTTTTTTGCTTTATTCTTACAAAGTTCTAAAAAATATGGAGGGTAACATAATGAATCTCCTATTTTATCAATAATTTTAAACTCCTCTTCCAACAATCCAGGACTACAAATTCTAAGAGCTCTAAGATACATACTGGAAAATGTTGACATCTTAATTTGTTTAGCATCGTTAGAGTAAAAATGTACATATGACAAATTATTCGTGGGTTTCTTATATACTTTAAAACAAAAATTGGTGTTATTTCTAATAACTAAGGCATCCAGAAATGGTATACAATTATTTTCTTCTTGTTCAATTGCGAATTTTATGGATGGTACAAGATTATTAATTGTTTGCAAGAGATCTGGAATATTTACATTTTCTTTAACAATGCAAAAACAATCGTCTACATATCTAACCCAAAACACCTTAGAGAAGAGACTCCTTGGAATAAGTCTAGACTCAAAGAATTCCATATAAATATTAGACAAAAGTGGCGAAAGAGGGTTACCCACAGCCATACCAAATATTTGTTCATAAAAATTACCATTGAAAGTGAATTTACAATTTTTGTACAAAGGGATATCAAATTAATAATAACATTGGTAGGTAATTCTAGATTATACAAGTCCAAATGTTGTGATAAATATTGAAGTAAGTCATCAATGGGAACTTTAGTAAATAAAGACGTCACATCAAAACTGTTTAATCTGTCAGTACTGGATAATTCAATATGGGAAAGTCTAGTACAGAAATCAACAGAGTTTTGTAAATGAGAATTTGAAATAGTACCCAGAATAGGTGACACTAATTCAACAAGATATTTAGAAAGTCTATAACTAATAGAACCGGTTGAACTGATAGTGGGGCGAATGGGAAATTCTCTTTTATGGTTTTTGATTAATCCGTACGTGTACGGTAGGGATAGGAGATCGTTGACACTTTCTCTTTTATTAAACCGAATTCCTTTAATATAGTTTTTATTTTTT
>JANJGK010000020.1:46853362-46881139 GCA_039081455.1 Macrobrachium rosenbergii | reverse complement strand
TTGTTACACAAATTTACAACTGTCTCTTCTGGGGTTCAGCCATTTCCGTGGTTGGTTGATGGGGTTCTTCCAGTATCCCTTGAAATTTTTATCGAGGGTGTGTCAAATTACATGGTTACCAAGAAAATTACAGTTGGGGTAGAGGCTTTGAATAAAGCAACAGGGTTTCTCAGTTTGGAGAGGGGGGATATTGGACAACGTTGTTGGAGTCATCAATTTAGAAATTGTAAGACATGGGATGATTTCAAGGAGTTTCTGAGGCCAGCATGTGGGACAGCTGAAGCCGGAAATGCAGTTCAAGACCTTAGGTCACTCTTTAAGATTCGCAAGGGTCAGGATTCTTTGGTTAGACTTAGTGCCAGATGCTTCAATGCTACGAAAGATTTTTCGGGGAAATTCAGAGCATCCAGTTGGGTAAGGTGTGACGTTATTTCTGTGGATAACCTGGAGAAATTGCTCCAGTTTGCATGGACGCTCAATGATGTTCCTGATGCCATAGTAGATAGTTTTGATGAAAGGATAGAACAGGGGTCTGACGAAGCCTTGCTTTTCTCTCAGATTCGCAAGTACATGTCAAAATGTCCTGCTGTGGATAACACTTTCATAAATGGGATGCTAAAGACTTCCAGAGTTATTCCAAAGCACCAGCCACAAGGTGATTCTAGTTTCCCTTCTACGGGGTTGTGTACCCAGTCAGAGCATAGTAGGAGCTCCATAGATTCAATGTCGCAGGTCCATTGCTTTAACTGTAATAGGCAGGGTCACACCACAAAGGTTGCAGGGTGAGATAATGTGGTGCCTGCAAAACTTAACAGCACAGCTGGTTTGCAGTTTTGTCCGGTTCTCAAACAGGGTGAATTTAGGAGTTCACCTCAGGGTTCTGGCATTTCTAAGAGAAGAACTCCTCAAGGTTTTTTTCAAGAGTATCTAAGGACCAAGAGAATTTTTGGAGGGCCAAACAACAGAAGGAGACAGGGTGATGGGTGTTTCCTTTGACATAGGACTTCTGGCTAAGGCCAATTGTGAGAGGGCCTGTGTATGGTGTTGATGTTTCGGTTTTTATTGATACTGGGGCATCTGTTAATCTGATGAATTATGATTTATATCAATCAATGTTTTCTGATCGCTGTTTGAGGCCTACTAAAGAGAGAGTGTGTGATGTTCAAGCAAATAGGTTGAGTATTGTAGGTTACACAGACATTTGTTTTTCCATGGGAGGAAAAGTTTTTATACAGCCATTTTTGGTTACATGAGGGGCTTCTTTGTGGAGTACACTGTTACTGGGTCATCCAGCGTGACGATGAAACAGAATCTCAGTTCATACGGGGGTAGGTGGTATAACTTTTGGGGTATCTGGGTTTTTTGTCCTGTATGAGGAAATTAATGACATTAAAGGGGATGATGATATGGGACTGGGTGTTGATAATGGTTTAAGGGTCGATACTGAACATGTTTCTGAGGGGATGAAGTGTTATAAAGGTATTTTATCAGAAGATGTGGTTGTCGGGCCAGGTATGGTTGCTCTAGTGAAAGTTCGAGTGAAGGACGTGAAAATGCTCAGACAGGTGTGTGTGAGTGAGGGTAGCAAGAAGCTTAGGGGAATGGTGAGTATGGTTTCTATAAGCAATGTGTCCAATACAGGGGTTACTTGGGTAGAATTACTAAATTATAACTATCCAGTTCGTAGATATAAGAAGGACACACATGTGGTAGATTTTGAAGATTTGGTTGATGAAAATAATTCATTTGCTATTGTAGGGGACAACAAAGAATTTCCAGAGGCAGAATTACAGGTTAGGAGAGAGGTTTTTAGAGATCATTTAGCTAATGCTGATTATCAAGAGTATATAGAGCAGGTGGAAGATGTAGTTGCTCTTAAAGAGGATAAGTTGGGGTTACCAGATGTGTTAGAACACAAGGTTCATTTGGAGGATAAGACATTGCTTATTTTTTGTCCCTTTGTATAGGGTTCCTTTTAAGATCAGGGAACAGGTAGAGCAAGGGGTCAATAAGTGGGAAGAGGAAGGTATAGTTAGGCCCAGTTCCTCACCCTTTAATTTTCCATTGTTAGCAGTGCCTAAGAAGGATGGCTCAGTACATGGGTGTGTGGATTTTTGTAAGTTGAATGATAAGTTGATCCCGGACTGCTGTCCTGTGCCATGTTTGCTGGATTTGTTTGTGGAAATCGGGGGTAAAAATATTCATTCTTCAATTGTTCTGATGCAGAGGTTTCTGCAAGTTCCTCTTAGTGAGGAGAGTAGCAAGTATACTGCTTTTTCTTTGCCAAAGGGACATTATGAGTTTATGCAGATGCTGTTTGGGTTGTCAGGTAACCTTATGATCTTTTACAAGATTAGTAAATAGAGTTTTGCATGGATTGTTAGAGAAGTCCTGTCATTGATTCTGTAAAGGAACACTTAGAGGTACTTAGGGAGATTCTTAGGAGGCTTAGGTTAGCTGGTTTGAAAATTAAATTAGCCAAGCGTGATTTCTTGAAGAAGCAGATACTATATTTGTATTGTGTTATTTATAAGGAAGGTGTCAGGGTAAATGGGGACAATATTAGGGTGATCATGGACTTCCCTATTCCTAAAACTAAGAAAGAGATTCGTTCTTTCTTGGGCATGGCAGGATTTTTCCATATATTTATAAAGGTTTTTCCACCCTGTCGTCTCCTTCGACAGATGTGTTGAGGGATGATGTACAGTTTGTGTGGGGTGAGGAGCAACAGTTGGCCTTTCAGAAAATTAAAGAGGGCTTAATAAGTCCCACGGGGCTGAAGTTTCCAGATTTCGAGCAACCTTTCACATTGGTGACAGATGCCAGTCACGGTGTCATAGGAGCTTGCCTTATGCAGAAATTTGAGGGTAAATTGTATCCTATGTGTTCTACAGTAGGAAGTTTAAGACGTGGGGGACTAACGAGGGGTTAATGTGCACAACGGAAAAGGAGGCATTTGCGGTAGTGTCTAGTTTGGTTCATTGTAAGATGTTATTGTTGGGCAACAAAGTTGAGGTTCTTACAGACCATAACCCATTGTTGGCTGTTTTTAATAAGCCGGATCTTTCCCCTAAGACAGTTAGGTGGTTTTTGACAATTAGGGATTTTGATGCCAAGCCTAGGTATATAGAAGGTAGACATAATGTTGTAGCTGATGCCGTTAGTAGGAGTTTTTGCGATTCGGATGGTTCTCATGTTTGTAATGTATCTGGTGACTGCATAGACTGGGATATTAGTTTAGTGGAGGCTAAACAGGATGAGGATGAAACTTTGGCAGATGCAAAGACGTTTCTTAGAGGGGAATCGGTTAGAAAGGGTTATAGGTTGCCTTTTCATGGTCTAGAGTTAGAGGGTAATTTGTTAGTTAGGAAAATTAAGTATAAGCTGAGGAGTAACGAGGATAAAGGAGATACAACATAGATAGTTGTCCAGAAGAGCCTAGTACATACCATTTTGGATATTGTTCATTGTAGGTTTGGTAGTCCACATTTGGGTATTGAGAAGATATATCAAAATGTACGGGGGAAATTTTTTTGAAAGAATGTGCTCGCATCAGTGGAGAATTTTTTGAGGGGATGTTCAGTTTGCATTGCCAGTACTCCTTTCCAGCGTGTCCATATGGATGTTTTGTCCAATTTCTGTGAGTCTAGTCATGGCCGCAGATATTTGTTGGTTATTTTGGGTGAATTAACTAGGTTTGTAGAGATTTTTCCTTTGAAGCATAAGATGGTGGAAGAGGTTGTGATTGCATTTTTCGATGGGTATATTTGTTGTTATGGAGCTCCTGAAGTACTTATTACAGATAATGGGAGAGAATTTGTGAATAAGACGTTAGAGTGTCTTGTGGAGGACATAGGAATCTGGAAAGTAACTATTATTCTGTATAGACCAGTAGCTAATGGGTTATGTGAACAGGCCAATAGGAAAGTACTTGAGGCTCTCTGAATCACTGTAGAGGGTAATGATGTGAATTGGGATCAGTATATTGCACAGGTCCAGCATAACATTAATACTATGGTTAGCAATACTATTGCGATGTCTTCCACTGAGAAGGTGTTGGGTTATCCAGCATGAGGAGCATTTGATTTATTGTCTATTCCGTCTCCTTGTGATGATACGGTTAGATCGCTGGTCTCTACTGCTCAGGGGAGGTATGCACGCCTTGCTAGGAATCTTGAATTGAAGACTCAAGAATTGGTTGACAGGAACAATTCTAAGTCAGATAATGTTAAAGTTGCAGTTGGGATATGATTTTTTGTGAAAATAAATGTCAGGAATCAATAGAATTATAAATTAGGGCCTAAGTATGAGGGTCCATTTTGGGTTGTGGAAATAAAGAAAAGGAATAGGTTTGTTGTTTGAGATAAAAAAACAGGATTGTTCAGGTTGACACATATATCTAAGATCAAGAGGACGGCTTAAAGGGGAATTTATGGGTTAATTTCTTTCTTTTTCTCTTCTTTTTCTTATGTACTTTTATTCTCTTTTAATTTTTATTTGCTGGTTTTTCAGGAACATATTTTTGGAGGTTTTGAACATGGCAGGAAACTTGTCTGTAGAGTTTTATAGATTTTGTTTGCCTAATTTCAGTCTCTTTTGTTGTTGTTTTTTTTTTCTGTGCACATGTGGTTGTTCAGCAAAATTAGTTGTTCAAATTTTGAGCGATGCTGAGGTAATGTAGTTAAATGGGCGCAAGGATACCAGAGAGTTTTGAGGGCATATGATTACGGTTGTAGTCGTATCTTTTCATTGTTTTGTTTCAGGGTCTAGCTATTTATAGGTCTCTTTTCTTTGTTTATTTTGAATGCTGAAGTTCTGTTTGCTAGTAGCCCTAGGGGTGGCTGTCTATGCCAAATCAAGGATGTTATGGTTAGTTTCTTTCATAAAGAGTGTTATGGTTTATGTATAGTTTCATGGCTTTATGAGATTACATTTTGCAGGTGTGGTTTTGGTTTTCTGGTCTTTTGAGGTGTTAGAGTCATTGTAATGGTTTTATGGTTACATAATATTTTTGGTTTTTTGGGTAATGGTGGTTTTTAGTATTTATAGGGATGTTAGCTAGTATGTCGGCTGCAAGATTAGCAAGGGTTGAACAAGTGGTGGCGGAATTAGCTATACAGGGCAAATCCTTGACAGCATTACTAGATGACAACAATAAATTGCATGGGGATTTTGAGAAATTGAGGACATCTTTGAATGGGTCACTCATTACTGTGGATGATGTTCAGGGAGACTTAGGTGTTTCAATTGTTTTCCCCTCTTTTAAAACTACCTTACTTAATGTTGAGATAGAGTCAGTCTTTATTAACGGTAATTAAAACTCAGGTTCAAGCAGTTATAGCTGCTTCTAAAGGGCGTATTTTTGGGGATATTTTACCACCGGGGGCTCTGGAATCTACTTTAAAAAATGCAGCATATCTTCATGGTTCACAAATAATTTTTACTGTGTGGGGGGGGGGGGGGGGCGTGGGATTCGTATTGTTATTATGGGATTTTGAAAGTTGCTTGTCTGATAGAGGGTTACTTATGGAGGTTCTTGTAAGTGATATAAAATCATTTCACAGTTATATTATCCAACCTTTTCCTAGTAGTTTTGATGGTTCGATGGCAACATGGGATGGAACAGAGACTATGTATATTTTAGGTGATCATTATCACTCCTCTGCTATTAACTATAAGTCAGGGTGTACTTTAGTTCACGACAGATATGTTAGTGACAGTAGAATTTTTGCTCTTAGGAATGTTGACTTCTTAGGATGTGAACTGTCACTTGTTCAAAATCAGACACCTTCAGACTGTGACTTTACATTATTCCAGTTGGAGTACCATGTGACCTCTACGAAGACTCTCACAGCAGTTTTTGTGCAAGCTGACAGATCTCCACCCGATGTCATAATACAATGGATACCTTCTGGCTGAAAGTACCCCGCCTCCACGATACAGTTTTTCGGCTCGTCATGCCGAAATTCCAAGTACCCAGCAGGATGGTGTACAACTCAAGCACTCGTACTTTCATGCTTCACCTTCATGGGGAACACTGTGTTATCCCCGTGCCATGTCCGCGAGGAGATATTGACATGATTCTTCCACTTCCTCCACTGCCTGAAGATTCCTTTGTTGTTGATTGCGGTCTTTGTCATCATGCTGTTTGTAGTGTTGGAGGTCAAATGCTGAAAGAAACATATTGCAAATAAACACTTGGCCAAAGAGAAGCCAGCCCTGTGTGTTGCTGCTTAGCTGGTGCATGAGTCTGGGGAGTAGAACTCGTTACTCCTCTGGTGACGAGGACGGCACAATTGGTGGCCGAACAGTGAAAAGCTTAAGTGTAATGTTATATATTTAATTTTTTTAGCTAAGCATTCTTTGAGATATTCTGGGCGAGTTTAAATGCGAATCAGTTCTTACATATTCACAAGTCAGTGATAACAAAGACCCATCATCAGTCTCATTTCCCACGGAGACAGAGGACATCGTTCCTTGGGTGATGTTCTGGCCATGTTGGAATGTTCTGATAACTGGACGTCGTCAAGTTTCGGGGGAGCATTTGCTCATGAGTTCGCTCTCATGGGTGTCATAGGAAATGTTAATTTTCCATTTTGAGTACGGGCTAGACATTTGGGTCTTGATTTTCTAGTGAAAAGATTCGCTTTGCTGGAAGACTGTGAACTGCCTGTGAGATGATCTAGAACTTTATTTCTCAAAAACCTAAATGGGTTTTAATGACTGTGTGTAACATGTACTGTTCTTTGCACTGTTACCATGCTTTGACTATCTTTTTCCCCATTTATTTTTATTTTCCATGTATCTTTGATTTTCATTGATTTTCCTAAATTTTTATTTTGCCATGATTTATTATGCATATTTTTGGGGTTAGTAGTTTAGGAGATATCCCACATTTATTTTCTTCTGTGCCTATTTTTTAAAAGTTCTGTTTTTTACTTTCTTTACTCAGGTATATTGAATTAGAGGTCAAATAAATGGAGAGGAATCTGACCTATCATGACTTTGGTCGTGTTTGACTTATTCTGATTCTTATGTTGTAGAGTCTCAATTAGTGAAAGTTGATAGCACTGTGTTACATCTTACTTGGTTATTTTTGGGTTGCCAATTCTAGGATGTAGCCATTTCATTTCTGTTTGATTCCAAACCACTTGCCATGTTAGACTACTGAATAAATTATATTTTTGTAGACATGCTTTTGTTGAAACTCCTTAGTTCAGTTAGTGACTTGGATATCGGGAGAGAAAGAGAGAGAGGAGTTGAGCTAGTGAGCTGTGTGTGTGTGTGTGTGTGTGTGTGTGTGAGAGAGAGAGAGAGAGAGAGAGAGAGAGAGAGAGAGAGAGAGAGAGAGAGAGAGAGAGGAGAGAGAGAGAGAATGCACTAGCTGAGTGTCACGCTGGCCAATGCTACCGTGATTCCTTTTGAGATATAAGTTAATTAGGTCATTGACCTTATAACAGATGTGGTAAAAATTTATGACCTTATTTGTCCTTGTATAATATATATATATATATATATATATATATATATATATATATATATATATATATATATATATATATATATATATATATATATATTTATATATATATATATATATATGCATATATATATATATAATATATATATATATATATATATATATATATATATATATATATATATATATATATATATATATATATATATCATATATATATATATATATATATATATATATATATATATATATATATATATATATATATATATATATATATATATATGAGTATGTATATATGCATAGAAGCATGCGAGTGCGTCTATGTGTGTTTGTGTGCGTGTGTGTGTGTGTGTGTGTGTGTGTTATCCCCGTTTTGTCTCTTCAAAGCGACGCTGTTATTTTTAGACTGTACTTTACTTACTCGTTATAAGATAAAACGAGAAAATTCGAGAGAAAAAAATGAGTGTCCTCACGTGTGAAAGCTCATTATCTCTGTGAGTCCATAACAGTGCGTAATGAGAAGACTGTTTCCACTGTACAAAAAATAAAAAAATGAACATCGTAAATCACGATGTATGACAAAGTAAGAACAAATCACTGTTTATCACGGAATATTCAAATGGAGATTTACGATATATATTTTAATATCTTATGAAATTTCATCTGATTTAAGCAAGTACAGCTTAAAAGCATATGGATTAATTTCACTTCCACATATGCACACGCGATGTGTATTGAAAATATTCTTATTTTCAAATTAAGATAGACCAGTCATTTATACGCCATCAGCTTCACAGTCCTTTTAGTACTTTTTTTTTTTTTTTAAGACGGAATTCATGAGATATAAGTAACCCTCGCTAGAGACATGGTCTGCTTGATTTTCGAGTAGGAAATAACTTTTCCTTATTGTTTCATGAATCTTTCCAGAGAGATTTTTTTTCATCTTTTCTTTGCACCAACCAAATGCCATTATTATAATAAGAAATCAAACTACATTGAATCGTTAATGAATGCATAATAAAACATTTCCTTATTTTTATAGCTGTAAAAACTTTTTTACTAAAATTTCAAAAATTCTTAAATCTTTTCGCTTCCTATTATTTACATTCTACCAGTGTTATAAAGTTTATTCATGTAATTTTTTTTTCTAATTATTGTCATTATACAAATTTTTAAAAATCCTAAAATTATTAACTAGGTTCCACATCTAAACGTTATTTTGTTATTATTTAAGCTGATTTTGCTTAAAAATTTTACCTGCTGTAGTATAAACACGATTAGTTAAGTTTCCCATCCATCACAAAATTTTTCCTCACATAATACTCACATGAAATTACACTTACAGGAAACCTCTAGTCGCTTTATATTTGCAGCCTCAAGAGATATTTTTTTTATCAAACTTATTACATATAATCTATTTTTATTACCTTTTTAATTTTTAAATAAAAATTCATTAAAGCCAGGTTTGTTAATTTATCAGTGCAATATTTTGTTCTTATATTTACAATCATAATACCTTAAATTACTTAGAGGTTTAAAAAATTTACATCCAGAACAAAATGAGTTTTTCAATTATTTTATTACACGGGGTACATCTGTTTTTAGAACTTTATTACACCAAATTAAACAATGAAGAAAACGTTTTATGTTCGTGATATTTACCTATTTTACAACCATACAAGCGTATATTAGTTGCAGAAAATACTTCCTTATGTCGAAAACCTTCTTGGCCTCTTTGATACCTGGAAAATAAATGAAAAGGACAACGTTACGGCTATAGAAGATGGTCGACACATCTGTCATTCCCTGTCAGTGGAGGGACAGGGAAACTGTCCACCCTCTAGGAAAAATGTCAAAGGAAGGGGAAAACTTAAAAGAAAACTTCATTCCTCTCTCTCTCTCTCTCCTCCGTCTATCTCTTGATGGCTGGCTGTTCTTTCTCATCGCTTTCCTGGTAAGTCTTCAGTTTTGGAGGCTTGGGAGAATGATTCCTGCCTTAAGGACAAGTGAGTGTGTGAGAGAGAGAGAGAGAGAGAGAGAGAGAGAGAGGAGAGAGAGAGAGAGAGAGAGAGAGAGAGAGAGAGAGAGAGTTGACAGGAGGGATTATTCTAAGTGTAATATCAGTTGTTCACAATGCAAAGTATCAGAATCTCTCTCTCTCTCTCTCTCTCTCTCTCTCTCTCTCTCTCTGCAGTAGCTTCACCACTTGAATCCAAATGTCCCTAAGCTCTTCCAGGAACCGTAATAAATTCCCTTAGTTTTATCCAATTTGAAATCTTCTCACTAAACATTTTCCAGCCTACAGTCACTTTAAACACAACAATCTTACTTGAGTATCTTGTGTTTTCATTTGCTTATAAAAGCTATTACTTAAATACTGAATATATCTTAATAATGATGTTCGTGACAACATTGTGAGTGATATTTAGCAGCAATTATTATAAAGGAACCATTCCAGTATACTTTACTCCTTCTAGTACGAAAAAAATAAATATTGCTTTGTTTAAATTTGCTGTTTTGTCTTAATAAGACTATCTTCGTTTATTTGCTCTTATTTTTTTTTTCAAGGAAGATCTTATTATTTACTATGAATCATTTTCCAATGATACTACTATCAAATTCTTAGGATTTTTTTTTAGATATCTATCACTAACCCCTTCACTTGACGAACAACAAGACGAATAGGTTAAAACTTACACAAATAAACTTCTTTACTGTTTCGGATATATCAGTTCCCAGATTTCATCTATAAACCTATTCAGCAATACCTGGTATTTTCAGGATGACTTCCGAAATTTAAGATAAGTGCAAAACTTCGTAACATATTTCAGTGAACTCTGGTGTTCACTGACAGTGAATTGTCAGCCCATCTTGTGTCCGAGCACAGCAATCTTTCAGCGTCGTGGGAAAAAAATGTGCTTTGGTAATATCCTTTTTCTCCTTGTCGGGCAAATTTCTGGAAAGCAATGTATTAAATAGAAATATATATAAAAAAATACAACAAAGAGTTTACTTTTTATTTAGTAATTTTCTTAATTCCCTATAATAAGGGAGCAAATTGGAGAATTACGTAAGTAGTGTTTTTTTTTTCTTGGAGAAGTCATTGTCAGTTTTCAATGTTTGTATTGCCTTTTCTTTCTAGCAACATAGGTTTGGACAGAAATCATAGCAAATGACAAGCAGATTTCTCCTCATTTCAGATTTTTGGCATTTAACTGTCGTAATAATTATTGAATTAATGCATTGTTGTTTTTTCTCCTTCCTTTAGGTAAATGTGTAACTTTTATATGAGCAATTGATACACATCTTTACTGCAATAATAATTTATTTTTTTTAATCAAGATATTTGATTATTACTGATTTTCTATAACCAGATAACGCCTATTAGTTTACTTAAACTAAAAACGTAAAAATGTTTACGAAGCTGTCTTGCTCCATTTCATTACATGAAAATTAATGTATTTTCTGTTATTTTGGTTCCACCGATGTCATATTTATTCCTGAAAGTTTATCTTTTCTCTAATTAGTTATCCTAATAACTCATTTACGCATTCCTTTACTTCAAAATTATGTTATTACCTGACCGTTGTTCACACAGACATCCATACGTGTTGTGTAAAGTAATTGTAATAAGATATTTAATAGTTATTCATTTGAACTGTGCTGGTTGCAATGGTAGATCGTGAAGGAGGAAGAGCGAACTCTCCGAGCTTGTTTAGAGTATCGAGCTGACAATGCAAAATAAGCACAACCTATGCATGTTATGAGGTCACGATGCTTAACTGCTGTCAATGTGCCGTATAATAGCGTCACATTTATTTTACTTATCATAATGTTTCTTGTTCTGTTTCAGGTCAGAACCGGCAACTGATGATTTTTAATCACGTATTTTTACATTGTTTTCATGTTTCAATGCGAGATTTACTTTTGAGTTTTAAAGTTAGCGAGTGCGTGTGCTGCCTGTTATCACGCAACAACGGTTGTGGCGACTAGCGCCGCATGGGGCATTCTAGCCCAGAATCATAGAGTGTTCAGACGTTCTTCTTTGTATTAAACTCAGAAAAAAAAAAAAATGGAGATGTGTTCTCATTAGACACCTCTCTGTTTAACAACATCCTGTGAGTGCTAAAAGCATTTGCTATGTAATGGTGGCAGCGTTCAAAAATTCCACCATCCGAGTCAGACCTGGTGCTTTTTAAAACAAAGAAAAAATAAAACATCTGCTCGAGACGTGTGGAGAGCTTGATATCGCGTTACAGGACGAGAACACTTCACGTTTTCGCTTATTATCTACACGCATGTAGACAGAAGAATTCTCCGTCACATCAATAACCGTTTGGTTGAAGAGGAGGGAGTATCCCTGACGATTGATTGTATGACTTCCTGTTACACGAAAGGCATGAACACCGAGAGAAAAAAGAAGATATAACCTGATGCGTGCTTTCATCGTCTTCTGTCAACAACGGAAACCAGGAGCGCTTTACGAATGTTGAAGAAAAACGACACACTAATTCGTCCTAATGTTTCAGTAATGTTGCTGTTCTGATCTTGTAAGAAGCCGTTATGAAGATTTTAATATCCACAAGATGCCTGTGTGACCTACAATCAAGCCTTAGCAAGATTTTGTTGATAATAACCACCGACAACCCAATAGTTGCGAGGCGTGCGGATGCGGGTGTGACACTCTTCCGGATATTCTCCCATATAATAGCAGATAAGTCTACCTATCTCTTAGTCTCTGGTGTTTGAGGCAGTGGTAGAACCTAGTACAGCAGACTGTGTCCTGTATTCGGAGATCTGATCCGAAAGTTTTATCCCTGTAGACTTTTTAAAGTCCTCTTTCTTTTCTAGGAAATGAATATTTTAACTTGTGTGTGTTTTTTCATGGTTAGGAGGATTTCTTTTCTATACATACACCTATGAGGTTACGTTCAGGGCGCGTATACTCGCATAATTCCTTAGGGAGATCAAATACAGGTAGAGGTAACATTAGAAATTCTAGCAAAATGGCGACAGACCCAGACGTAACAAACATTTTCACCGTTGTTAACACTCGCCCAGCCATAGTGCCATTCCAAGGCATAGTCAACGGTCAGTTAGCTCAGTGGTTGAAAGCTGGATAACTTCCATTGAAGTTCACTTAAGCTCTAAACGAATAGTAGACCCCACTATTCATTTGCAGGAACCTAAGTCATTTATTGATTACGCGAAAGGTGACGTGGGCGCCTGGCTACGCACCATTTCATTTATTTCCTGCAAAACATGGTCAGGGGTTTAAGATTAATAATCTAAGATAAGTATATGGTACGGAGTCAGACCTAGATGAGGTCCTCGTATTGAGGAGCAAAATGGTCTTTCATTAATGGAGCATACAGGCATTATCACCCTCTTGGGTGCATGGTAAAAATATTAATACCAAAGACGTGGGTCATCCAATGCAGCTTACATTGATGACAATAATAGGAAACACATGAATCAGAATCATAATCAACATCAGAGAAACATGGCCAGGGAAAGAAAATAAAAACATCCATCAGAGTCAAGCTAATGTTAACATTGTCCAGGTTCAAAATAATTCATCGAACACACAGAATTTTCCATCTGTCGAGGAGAAAAACAACGACAAGGGTAAGACAGATGATGTTTGGTTGCAAGTAAGCAATATATTTAACACACTGGCTGATCAGTGTGCCATTCAGGAAGATGCAAAGGAGTGTGATAATAATTATGATTTAACAAAAAATTTCTAGGTATGGCTGGTTATTATAGGCGGTTTGTATATAATTATTCAGTAACTGCAGGACCTCTGACTGATCTGACTAGGAAGGGAACTGATTTAAATGGGATGTCCAACAGCAGTCAGCTTTTAACACTTTGAAAGAGAAGCTATTGTCCCCACAAATTTTGGTTTTCCCAGATTATACAAAACCATTTTCCGTTGCTACTGATGCATCTAATTGTGGGGTAGGAGGTGTCCTGTTACAATGGAAAAATGATAAATTACACCCCATAGCATTTTATTCCAGAAAGGTGAAACCCATTGAGAGTAAATTCGCTGTTATTGATAATGAAGCTTTAGCCATTGTGAACTCCTTATGTAATTTTAAATATATTATCTATGGCTACGAGGTTAATGTGTTGACAGATCACAAACCTCTGCGCATTTTCACATGAAGCTTGTTTATTTCTTCATAATTATGTGTACAACGGGCACGATTGCTGTTCCATGGGGAAGTTCCACCTTTATCATAAGGCTTAGGACAATGGTAGAAAAAAACGTAGATTTCTTTTTCTACACTAAGACTTTAGTAATGAAAGTGACTAGGGACGCAATGTTCCGTACTAAAGATAATATACTTAGACTGATTAAAGACTTGTTTTTTTTTTTTTTTAAGAAAACTTAGAGTCCATAGGGAGGAAACACTTTACACTTAATTACACTAGAACTATTTCACCCATTTATGACATGGCTGACCTTTCTTTTAAAGAAGTGACTGTTAGATTAGTAGACACAAGGATTAAGGTTAATGAGCTATTGAAATGGTCTCTCCCACATGATGTAGTCGAACTTGTTTGCTGCACTTAGTGGTTTAGGTATATTTAGTTCATTAGTAGATGTAGGTCATGGAATAGCAAACTTGGTTAAGTTGAGCATTGGCAAACAGAAAATTGAGATACTTGAGCGTGAACAAGACATAATCATCTCTCAGTTGCATGAACAGGTACAGACTATTAATAATTCAGTTGATGAATTAAATGATGCTATGAGTCTTTTACAAGACATGGGTGATACTCAGTTACTGGTAACAACTTTATCTTTCACTGTATGAAAATTTCACAGATGTATGACTGGCAGTCCAAGGGGTTATATCTCCACATTTGATGCCTGTCAAGGAATTGATGCAGATTGTTTATAATGTGATAGAATGAGGTGGAGACCCTTAATGGAACCACACAGACTTGAGTTTTACTATAGTTTAATCTCTCTTAGGGTAGAACATGGTAAGATTTTAATCTCTATTCCTTTTAACCTTTCTGATTCGTGGGAATCTTATATCTTATAACCATTTCCTACTAGGTTTGGGGCTTCCACTATTCCAAAGGTATCCAATTACAGGGCATTAGTTTTATTGTATAGGTCAGAGAGCATATACGCAGTTGTATATGAAGATGACAAACATACACCGAACTGCATCAATTAACTGAATTCTAAAATTTGCTCAGCAGATTCATTTGTTTTCCAAGACATTATGTGCTGCAATTAGTTCTTAATGGGACTTTCTTATAAGGAGAAGATCTGTACATGGATGGTTATCATGATTTTGAGAATGACACATATTCACACAGGCATCAGAATGGCTCAACAGTACTCTACAAGCGAGATGTATTCCATTTGTCCTGTCCAAGGGGTGAAGTACCAGGAGCCAATATAGGTTTATTGGTGGATGGCTGCAACACTGCATCGAAACAATTCAAGAATTTTGTTGGGATGACCACCCTTACGAGAGGGCATCGATTTTTTTAAGAATAGTATGTGGAATTTCGACAGCGTTACCTTAGACATGCCAGTTTTTGACAATGGACTACACAACATTATCAAAATTGGGGGTCCTATCCTCCAGTTCCACGAATCTGACTTGAGGATTGACGTTTCGGTGCTGTGTTTGGGCTTCATAGCACTGCTGACAGCCTTTGTAGGTGCTTTGATAGTGCTTGGGCTTCATATTCGACGGATTCAGCATAGTGATTGCCAAAATGTACATAAAATCAGGACAGTCTCACTTTGCTGACCAAGGGGGTACTATAATTGGACGGCCGGTTCTTCAGTTTCTCTGATTCGTGATGGCCGCAAGTCAGTGATGCAGTTACATGATTTGACTGAAATGGGATGCCGTGGTGTATGGTGACCTGAGCACAGTACCGCAAGTCATGAATTTTCACTTCGCAAACAGACATATAGGAATTGCATACATTTCTGCTACATATTATTAGGACAAACTTATATACACATATTCTTGATTTTATGACATGCCCAATTATTCATTTATGTGTCACGTGCACTGATTTATTTTTTATCATATATAAACTCTGGACTGGGTGTGTTATATTAAACACCGTTTAGTTATACATGTTTAAAAGATAATATATTTGAAGTTTTTTACATATATTTACTTCAATGTAATGGGTTATTGTAGTATTTTATATACTTATACGTGAATCATTACGTGCATTTAAAAAAGCATAAGACGTGTGAAATTTTAACAGATAGCGTTATACAAGATCAACTATATGATAGTGTATATATGTTAATTGAATTTCTATTTCATTGACCTCTTTTACAGGCCCTCCCCATTAACTAATACATGATTGCCTGCACATGTTTTGATTGTTATTAGTTCGCATGTCGGAGCATGCAATGGCATGGCAGAGCAATTATGTACTAAAAGTAATAGTAATAAGATATTTAATCACTATTCATTTTAACCGTGCTAGTTGTAACAGTAGATCGTGAAGGAGGAGAAAAGAACTCTCCGATCTTGTTTACGAGTATCGAGGTGACAAAGCGCAACTAAAAGCTCAACCTATGCATGTTATGAGGTCACCATGCTTAACTGTTGTTAATTTGCTGTATATCAGCATAACATTTATTTTAGATATAATGTTTTTTGTTCTGTTTCAAGTCAGAATCGTCAATTGATTATTTTTTCATGCTTTCATTTAACTTGACTTCTGCGTCTGTCTGTCTGTCTGTCTGTCTGTCTGTCTGTCTGTCTGTCTGTCTGTCTGTCTGTCTGTCTGTCTGTCTGTCTGTCTGTCTGTCTGTTCTCAAATCTTGTAACTTAATTTTCAACCTGTCCCCTTCATCTGATGGACATGAAATTTTGCATGGTTTCTCAATCCCGGTGACAATACAACCTTACATGATCAGTAGGCCGGTGGTAACCTCCTGTGACCCTACAGTGACCTCTCCCAGTATCTCGGGGTTTGTATGAAACTCTTCTGATTTTTCGCAACTTCTTTGACTCAGTAGAATCTATCTTCTATATAACCCCTCCCCCTTCCCTCTTCCATCCCCCTTCCTTTCCCCCAACACACAATGAAGTGTTAATTTAGCTGTGTCCTACCCCTCACCCTCCCTCTTCCCTCCCCCCTCCCCCTTCCCTCTTCCATCTACTTCCCACCCATCCCCCTCCCCCTCCCGCTTCCAAAGCAAATTATCAAGTGTTAATTTATCTGTGTCCTCCCCTCCCCTTCCCACTTCCATCACCCTTCCCGTCCCGTCCCCTTCCCCCTTCCGGTGCATACATTCAAGTGTTAAATTAGCTGTGACGTCCCCTCCCCTTTCTTTTCCATCCCCCCTTCCCTCTTCCTTCCCCTTACCATCCCGCTTCCCCTTCCCTACTTCCAGAGCACACGATCAAGTGTTGATTTACTTGTGTCCTCCCCTCCCCTTCCCTCTTCCCTCCCCCTCTCCTTCCCTCTTCCATCTACCTTCCCCTCCCTTCCCCCTCTCCCTTCCGGAACATGCGATCAAAAGTTAATTTAGCTGTGTCCTCCTCCTCACCTTTCCTCTTTCATCCCCTCCACTTCCACCTTCCCTCCCCTTCCCCCTCCACTTCCCTTCCCCTCCCCTCCCACTTCCACCTTCCCGCCTTCCCCCTCCCCTCCCACTTCTCCGTCCCCTCTCCCTTCTCCCTCTGCTCCTCTCTCTTCCCTCTTCCACTCCCCCTTCCCCGTCGCTTTCCCATCCCCTACCCCTCCCCCTCCCCCTTCCGGAGCACACGATCAAGTGTTAATTTAGCTGTGTCCTCCCCTTCCCTCTTCCATCCCCCTCCACTTCCCCATCCCCTCACCCACCCCTACCACTACCCCTACCCTACCCCTCCCATCCCCCTTACTATCCCCTCCCCCTCCCATCCCTTCTGCCTTCTCACCCCCTTTCCTTCCCCTGCCCCTTCCTCCTCCACCCCTTCTCTCCTCTTTCCCCTCCATCTTCCCATTTTCCTCCTCTCCCCCTTCCCCTCTTCTTTTCTCCTCCCTTCTCCCTCTCCTTCCACCTTCCCTCGCTCTCCACCTGCCCTTCCCCTCCACTCCTCTTCCCTTCACCCTTCCCCCTCCCTTTCCCCTACCCCCTCCCCCTCACCTTCCTACTCCCCTCCCCTTCTATCTTCCCTCCATTCCCCCTCCCCTTCCCCCTTCTCTCACCTTCCCCCGTAAACAGATATCAGTTTCGTTGACTATAATCATAAATCGGTTATAGTTTATGTCAAAACTAAAAAGTATAAAATAAAAATAGAGAAAAAAATTTTTAAAACGCTTTTATTAAAATGTCCTAAAAAGTACAAAATTTTTTGAGACACACCAGGATTTTCTAACAATTAATCATGTCTACAAAAATAAAAGAGTGGTCCCCAAACATGGAAGGAAATGCTACAAGAAAAGAAATAGATTTTAAAAATTTCTTGTAGCAATTCCTTCCATTTTTTTAAACATGATTAACTGTAAGAAAATCCTGGAGTCTCAAAAAATAATTTTTTACTTTGTACTTCGTTTAATAAAAGCATGTCTATAATTTAGTTTTTTTTGTATTAATCACGTATTTTTACATTGTTTTCATGTTTCGATGCGAGATTTGCTTTTGAGTTTTAAAGCTAATGAGTGAGTGTGTCTGTTATCACGTAAGAACGGGTGTGGCGACTAGCGCCGCATGGGGCATTCTAGCCCAGTCATAGAGCGTTCAGACGTTCTTTTTTTGTATTAAACTCGGAAAAATAAAGATACAAAAAAAAAAAAAAAAAAGGAGATGTGTTCTCATTAGACACCTCTCTGTTTAACAACATCCTGTGAGTGTTAAAAGCATTCACTGTACATGTAAATCTAAATTCCATTTACATTATCAAGCGTAGTGATCTATAAATTAAAGCACCCTTTTCAATAATTTTTAATTGAAGAAGCATTGTTATCTTCTTAATAAGGTACAAGAACATTCACTCGTAATTAATTAGATATATCAGAATAGGTTACTAAGAATGTCAGTAATGGTTACAAATAGGAATTTTGCTTTTCGTTGTTCTGTGGAAAAGAGGTAAGTAGTTGCCAGAATACAGAGAATTGCAATAAATACTAGATATCTCTTTATAACAATGTAACAAAAGTAAAAAAAGAAAAGGGTTGTGTAGTGAAAGTATGTTTTCTGTTCTTCCTCTTAGCCTTTAAAAATCCTTTAAAAATCAATTCTTACAAGCGTCTCTTCAAACCAACTTAAAGAAAATTTTCCATCGACACAAGCTCTTCAGCTTGACGGAAGAAAGATACACTAAAAAGCACCTGGAATTTATACACACTGACGCCGATGAACGTCATGTTCACGGACACACACATTTATAAGCAAAAGATAATGTACTTGGTTGAGATATAGTGACATAAATTTCCGATAATGATTAGCATTGCTTTTAAAGATAAAAACAGAAGAGTAACTTCACTATACAATAAAGAGTGACAAAAAAATAATAGGGGCGAAGTGAAGGGGAAATGATGATAAATTTGTAACAATGGAAAATGGAAACAAAGATTAATTGCAGCGAGGGTAACAAGTGCTGAAAAGGGAAATGAACAGCATAGAGACACAAGAACACCGTCAACAGGGAATCGAGGTGGGGGGAAATCAGAATATTCAGGTTATTATAAACGATACTATAACAAAACAATTTTTGTTGTACTGGCATGAAAAAGCATTTCTAAGGAGAATTACAGTAGTTCAGATGCAATCCCAGGAGTAACGATCAGCAAAACTGATAATTTAAAATTTAATTGATTCTTGGGATATATATATATATATATATATATATATATATATATATATATATAATATATATATATATATATATATATATATATATATATATATATATGTGTGTGTGTGTGTGTGTGTGTGTGTGTGTGTGTGTGTGTGTGTGTGTGTGTGTGTGTATGTATGTGTGTGTATGTATGCATGTATGTGTGTGTGTTTACATGTGTGAATTTGCGTGTATACAACTGGGAGACAGCGAGAGAGGACGTTATTTTTTTTACTATTAAATAAACATACCGTACTACGAAATAACAAGGGCATGTTCCAGGAACAGAAACTGAACATATATTAACCGCTTTCCCGTTTATACAACTTCACGTTTACAGTGTTTAAAGCCGCCTAACAGGATGTCATTATGGTTGCGTCTAATAGTAAAACTCAGTACCCTGCAGACCGACGTGCGTACAGTGAAATTTAATTCGAAAGTTACTTGTACCGCCTGTAGAAAATGAACGTATCAGAAGATTTTGCAAGAGAATGAACGTAGCAATATTTTCCAGAAAAGTCTCTTGTATCCCAGTTATTAAAGCTTTTCTAAAAACAAATTATGTTACCTACAAAGAAAAAGACAAATTCTCTGTTAAAATATTTAGCCGCTAGGCTTAGTTTTTGGGCATATTTTGGCGGGATCATTAGATACATTTACAGGTCCTTCTTTCCATTTCATAATCGTACTTATTAACTAGCCTATTTCGTTTGTATTAAAAGCAATGCATGTTACTGAAACAATAATTTTAAATTGTATCAGCGTCTAATAATTTTTCATCATTATCACAACACAAAACTGTAGGCTATATCTCTACGGAAGTACAAACAACATAATGCAAGTTATTAGTTATACAGAAAGAAGATAAAACTTTAACAAAGAAAAATTACCGTCTCTCAATATTTGTTTTTCCTTTCAGAAAAAAAAAAACACTTGAAGAACCTTTTTAGAATAGGATCTTCTCTTCCTTTATAATTATTTAATGGCGCCAGCTTAGCATCACCGAATATGAGACATTTTTATCTGGAAAAAATCTTTTAGTAAAAATTTGAATTAAATGTAAGGATAAAACGTCTCGATATATAAATAATAACCTACATACTGTAGTCGAGGATATATCCAGTGACCATAAAAGTTTTTGTCTGAATTGGGAAGACAACTATATTTTGAAGTATTATAATGTATAAACGGAAATTAAAATACAGCAGACTAGAATCTTTTATATTTACTCAATATTTACTCTCCAGATAGAGAATAATAAATGTTTATAAAGGCCTTTTACTCTATTTTAGTTTATCGTACACATTTCAGTGCCTTTTGTAACTATTTAGTTCTTCGTGAGGGGCAATTAGTTTCTAGTTTCAGGTTGTCTCCTCTCCCCCCAACTGTCTCTGTGCATGTATCTGCTAAATCATATTAAGACACATTTTCTAAATCCGCCCTCAAGTTACAACCAACGGAAATGTAAGTTCGTTATTAAACTTGAGAAAAGTTACAACTTTAAATCTCTTTTTGTATAATTGACATGCCTATATATATATATATATATATATATATATATATATATATATATATATATATATATATATATATATATATATATATATATATATATATATATATATATATATATATAGCTACATCTTCCTAAGCATCCAAGCTACCAAAAGCTACCAGAAGTAGCAATACAATGTATTGCTTAGCACTGCCCAACAAGGAAGGCAGAAAGGAATATTGGCCCCTTCTTAAATCCATTAATTGCACTCTGTATATCTCTCCCACTTTCTCTCTTGGAACATGTGACTGTTGGAAGCCCTTTGTTCTTCAAAGCACGAGGCCGTGAAGTGATTAATTTCTGTCCAGAGTTGAGAATAAAGCAGATTAAGTGAAAGGTGCGGCTCCTGTAGGAACACATAAAATTGACTCACCATGTGGGGACCCTGAATCAAATGATGTATGCATATAGAGGAACAACACTAGCTCCACTGCACGAGGAAGCAGCATAATCCCAGAACCGAGGTCTTAAAAGGCCCCATCTAAGGAACGAGAAGTTAGAGACCTATCTGGACACAGGTGAGTTACCATCCTTCCCTTTGCACTCCTGCCTCCTTCAGAGCGCCATGCCCCTACCACGTGGTCTCATCTTGTAGGGCCTTAGTCTTCTTACCAATGAAGTCCCTTAAGTCCACCTCCACCACCATTATCTACGCTGAAGCCACCTCTTATATAAGGTTAAGTGATCTGTTACGAAGTTTCTTTCATTCAGTCACACTGTTTTAATTATCATATTGAACTTCCTATTTAATTTCGAAGTGCCAGTATTTTCATATTAACCTCGCCTTGTTAGTGCAGCGTTACGCAAGTTGCCTTGTCCTATGCATATTTTACTGTGTCTTTACTGGCCTTTAATTTACAAATCTCTCCGTTTACAGAGGGATTATTAGCAGTTGAACCATTTCCTTGTTTGTGCCCTGACCTTCATGAACCTCATGATGCGCTTATCAGCATCGTCACATCGATGGATGTACCGTCAAGTGTTCATAGTTATAATTAATCTCTCAGGACTTACCTGCCCAATTAGTTCATTTCATCTTCTGATTGTTCATTCAATGCAAATATACCTTATATAAATTTTTTTTAGTTACAACTGCCTTGTGAGTGAAGCCCTCAGCTGACTTATATTCCCCATTTTTCTTTGTTTTTTTTTTACAACTACCTGAATCAACTGCAGTCAGATCCCAGAAAAGTATTGAGGTAAGTAACGTAATCATTCATTTAGAGTATATAACTGGTTCATGATAGGCAATCCCCAGGTAAAATCGTAAAAATGATGACCTTTTTGTCTTAGATCTCGTAATCTGCATGTTGCAGATTGAATCCTTGCCCCCTTGCAACTTGCAGTTATCAGCAACTATCTAAGCTAACGCTGGATGCGAAACAAAAAACGAACCTTAGCATAAAAATCTGCAAGTGCACAGTCAAGGAGTTCCACACAGTGAATACAGTGGTATATTTTTATTTTATGTTAGGGTAGGAAGTGAAATTGAGACTGAAAATATCAATAGGGAAACATTAGGCCACATGCTTGCTAACAAGATTTTTCATAGCAAAGAGAGAGCATATTTCCCAAAACACAAGCTTTGTGACTAACGCATGGTAGTCTGCATGCCTTAACTTCTAGGTGGCTAGGCAGTGAATTATGAAGTGTGGTAAAAAAGGAAATATTGAGTGTATTTCCTTCCTGTGTTATCCAGACAATTTGCTGTCTTGGAATTTTAGCTGGGCACATGTTAGAACCCACGTGGGTCATCCAGCAAATTTCTGTATCACTGGAGCTAAAAGTTTTACTCTCTCTCTCTCTCTCTCTCTCTCTCTCTCTCTCTCTCTCTCTCTCTCTCTCTCTCTCTCTCTCTCGTAGTGATTAGGAATCCGTTAGGGAAATGTATAATTCTTCATTATAGAGTAAATATCAGAAAAGCATATAACTTTTTTCAGGCCACATGAGCAAATAAACACTTCATATTTGAATTTCTATAAATTCCTCTGTAAAGCAATGCAGTGATAAATTCTATTTCATTCAATACGTTTCCATTAAATAATCACCTGCTATTCCATTTATAAGTGCAAAGGAACCTCTTTTCTTTTGTTTGTTTTGTGTTTTGTTTAATCTTTTGTTTTGCTTAAAGTTTGCTGTGACCACGTGGTCTTCACATAATTTCCAGTCAAATTTAAAAAAAAGCCTAAGAGAAAATTTTTATATTTGGGGTTCTCTACATAAGCCTAAGCAAAGTAATACCTTCCATAATCATACGGTTGTCTTGTAAAATTTCCCCACACCGCCATTGTCCTTCCGAGCCAGGTGTATGTACCAGATGACCTTGAACTGTCAGTCACTGAGCCAGACCATAACAAACCCAGTGTATCAAGCTGAGACAGGCTAAGAAGGGTAATGTACTTGCATATTCACATGAACTTAGGCGGACAATGCCCGTGCATGAGAGAATTAAGTTTTGAACTTGTATCAGGTTGGAGGAAAAGCCTCTTATAATTGTACGCAAAATATGCACATTTATCAGCAAAACTTACAATTACTATAACTTTGTAATTTATCCATCCCTCGATGACGAACTTATCACACCTATGAGCATCTGCAGAAGCGTACTTCTAAAACGACTGGTTTCTAAACCACTAATTTGTATCTATACATAAACCTTAGCTCCTCTGCGCCAGTATCCCAGTGTCTTTCAACACATTCCTTTTTCATTATTAAGGTTTATGATACAACACTTTTTTGGGTTTATTGTTTCACAAGTGTTACATCACTCCCCAAGTTCCCAAACGTAACGCATACCGGAACTCCCCTAAAAATTCCTTATCACAAGGAAACCAAAACCAAATAAACCAGTTCCCTGCTAACCAGCCCACAACCTACGAGGGAAAACAAAAATCAGGAATAAGCAAATGCTCCCCGAACCAAGCCTTAAAATGCACGCTATAGCTGGACACGTCGTTGTGTGAATCTGAACCCACATCCTACAAGACAAAAATAAAAGGTCAGTTCCCTGCAAAAAAAAATTACGTTATATGAGGCAAACCAAAATACCCAACCTTTGTGCTACAGCCTGCCAAGTCCCTGCGTGAAATAAACACCAAATTACATCTTTCGAGACATATTAAAATTCGTTCATCACCAACAACTGAGTTTTATTCAGACATTAAAATTCATTCATCATGAACAACTGACTCTTGTTCAGACATTAAAATTCATTCATCATGAACAACTGGGTCTTATTCAGACATATTAAATTTCATTCATCATAAACAACTGAGTCTTTTAGACATATTGAAAATGTTTCATCACGAATTTTGAGTTATATTCAGACACCCTGAATCTGTTCATTTTAAACAATATTGAGTCTCTTCAGGCATATTGAGCCTGTTCACTCGAACAGCCCTGGGTCTTTTACACATACTGAAACCAGTCCATCATGAACAAACCTGAGTCCTTCGAGACTCCCACGCCCTGGAAATTAAGTTCTCTTCAAATCAACCAGAGTTCTCCAGACACCCCACCCCTCATTCCTCCCAGTATTGTCCTACAACTCCTGTAATACCAGCACAAAGCAAGCAGAGGACTATAAAGCATTCTCTGGGTTCTGGAAGGGGCTGGGATTGATGGGACAAACCCTGCTGGACTGGGTCCAAACAAAGGTATATGCTGCCAAGAAGGAGAGGGATCAACTTGCAAAGAAAGAACAAGAAAGAGAAGATAAGAAGGAAGAACAAGCTAGGCTAGATAAACTTGCAAAGGAAGAACAAGATGGGAAGGATAAGGAACGGAAGGAAGAACAAGCTAGGTTAGATTGACTTGCAAAAGAATCACAAGATGAAAAGGATAGGATCAAAAGGGAACAAAAGCAGGGATCCATGAGCTCCAGATGGCCCAATCTGGCAATACTAGCTCCTCTCCAGCCCCTGGTGCGTTCGCCTTCACCCAGGCTCATACCTTTATGCCCACTTGGTCCGAGGAAACGTGTGGCTTGATTGGGTAGAAAGGGTCCTTGGCACATACCAACTCGCTCCTGCCAAAGTGTCCCTATCCATGGGAAAAGTCTTTGGAGGAAAGGGTCTAATATTTTTCAATGCCCTCCCTGAGGCAGATCAATGGAAACTGGTGGAAGTGCGCAAGGCAATCATAAAGCCATACGAGATCACCCCCAAATGCTGGAGACAGTGCTGGAGAGGCCAAATAAAAGAAGCAGGACAGACCTGGTCAGACTGGACGTATCAATCCAATAGGGCCCTCTTTAAATGGCTAGAGTCCCTGGGAGTCCCCTCTGCCAAGGACATCCTCGAGTAGTTCAAGACTGAACTACTCGAGGATGTCATCTGTTTTCTTTGTTATGCCCTTGTAATTTAAAGCCCGAGTCCATGACTCGAACAGTCCATGTACCTTACATGTTTGTCTGTCCTTCATTGTACTTAGCTTCGTTCCCATAGGCACCCTTGACCTCAGTGCCACATCTGGCACTGTGCCGTCAACTCAAGTAACAGAGCAACACCTAACCGAAGACCATGGATAAATCGTTGTAATGCCTTATCAAGGTAAACTAACTACATGTCTTTGCCTGTAATAATTACCACTAAAAATTAAGTGCATGATTATTTAAAGATTTTCTTTAAGGAAATCACCTAAAGTTAATGTATTTTATCATTTATGATACCTTTCTCATATTTATAACTGTTCCTGTTCTAGAATAACAGTAGCGTGTGGCTTATTGCATTTTAACACTTTATGGAATCAAAGAGAACAAGCGTTGTAGTCCAAATTTTCCATGCACACTGATCCATTGCTTGCCCTTGCGCTGCATTTTTCTCAGTTTGGGGCAAAAGTCCGTTTGATCCCCAAAAACCGCGCAAGGCTATACCCTTCAAGAAATCATTTCAAGTTAGTGTATTTTCATATCCATAACAGTTCCTGTTCTAAGATAACAGTAGCTTTTGATTTATTGTATTTTAATAATTATGGTAATTTACTCATAGTTCCTTAAATTCCTTCTTAAAAGTAACAGTAATTTGATGTTAAACCCTTTTCTTTACTCTGTGATTAATGTAAAATATTGAATTCTTTATCAAATAATTTTTTTTAAATATCTAATATGACACACAGAAATTTAGGTTAAGAAAAATACATGAGTGTCATTAAAAAGGAAATTAGAATAATGTAAAGCATTTGTCTGCTGAATCCTTCGATTGGTAGACATTCACACAGAGAAGGTGCGAGATGTCAACATGGGTGGGGAGTTGCTACATCTTCCCAAGCATCCAAGCTACCAAAAGCTTAATTTAAAACTCGGAAGTAAAAAATACAATGCATTGCTTACCACTGCCTGATAAGGAGGGTAGAAAGGAATATTGGCCCCTTCTTATATCCATTAATTGCGCTCTGTATATCTCTCCCACTTTCTTGCTTTGAACACATGATTGTTGGAAGCCCTTTGTTTTTCAGAGCATGAGGCCATAAGGAGGTAAATTTCTGGCCAGGGGCAGAACAAATCAGAGTAAGAAAAAGGTGCGGTTCCTGTTGGAGCACGTGAAATTGCCTCACCATATGGGGACCCCAAATCAAATGATGCGCGCACATAGAGGAACGAAACTAGCTCCATCTACACAAGGAAGCATCATAACCCCAGAACCAATATCTTAAAAGGCCTCACCCAAGGAACGAGAAGTTAGAGACCTATCTGGACGCAGGCGAGTTACCATCCTTTCCTTTGTATTCCCGCCTCTTTCAGAGTGCCAGTCATCTTACCAGTGAAGGCGCTTAAACCCTCCTCCACCGCCATTATCCACGCTGAAGCCAGCTCTTCTATAAGGTTAAGTGATCTGTTACAAAGTTTCTTTCATTCAGTCACACCGTATTAATTATCATATTGAACTTCCCATTTAATTTCTAAGTGCCAATATTTTCATATTAACTTGCCTTGTTAGTGCAGTGTTACGTACGTTTCAGTGTTGAGTAATTACATAAAATCGTGTGTTCAAGGCATCCTTGGTACTCTCCATGTGCCGCCTTGTCCTATGCATATTTTACTGTGTCCTTACTGGCCTTTAATTTATAAATCTCTCCGTTTACAGATGGATCATTATCAGTGGAACCATTTCCTTGACTGAGCCCTGACCTTCATGAACCCCATGGCATGCTTATCAACTTCATCACATCTACATATATATCTTCAAGTGTTCATGGCTATAATTAATCTCTCAGACCTTACGTGCCCGATTAGTTGATTTCATCTTCTGATTGTTTGTTTAATGTAAATATACGTAATCTTACAACTTACCTTAATTGTTTAGTTACAACTGCCTTGTGAGTAAAGCCCTTAGCTCAATTATATACCCCTCTTTTCTTTTCTTTTTTTTTTTACGACTACCTGAATCAACTGCAGTTAGATCCAAGAAACGTATTGAGGTAAGTAACGTAATCATTCATTTATAGTCTATAACTGGCTCATGAAAAGGACTCACCAAGTAATATTACACACACACACACACACACACACACACACACACACACATATATATATATATATATATATATATATATATATATATATATATATATATATATATATATATATATATATATATATATATATATATATAGATGTATATATATAGATATATCTTCTTCTTCTTCTTCTAATTTTAACGTGCTTTTTTAACATTTTTATATGGGGTAAGCACGATGCCTTCTTTTGAAGGACTTTTGATTTTGCTTTGGGGTAGACCATAGTCTCGATCGGCTGCCCTGCCTGACATAGCTTAGACCCCGGTAGCGTATGTTACATGTATCATACCAGACCCAACGCCCTTTCTCCCAGCAGCGAGAAGTTGTTGCGTGGGTAGGTCGAGAGTTCGAAAAGTGTGAGATGTTTGTTATGTTTTTAGAAGATG
>JANJGK010000020.1:46822609-46842609 GCA_039081455.1 Macrobrachium rosenbergii | reverse complement strand
TTCCCCAGTACGTTATTGTATGATCTCTCTCTCTCTCTCTCTCTCTCTCTCTCTTCCCCCCAAAATTCTTTGAGAATAATATTTTCTTTCAACAGATCATTTATTTCCTTACTTCAAAAAAGTTAGAGAGTGTGTGTTGGTATGTTTGTGGTTCTGTACGTGCGTGTGTGCGTGTGTGTGTGTGTGTGTGAGAGAGAGAGAGAGAGAGAGAGAGAGAGCGAGAGAGAGGGAGGGAGCACCTACAGTTTGAAGAAGAGAAAGTCTTGGCCAAGATTCGCACTGAAAATGCACAGAGCTAAGAGAAGAGGATGTTAAGACCAAAATCCAAGCTTGTTCTTGGTCGTTATGAAAGAAAGATTTCCGGGACTTGAATAAGTAAAATATTATTCATGAACGTTCTGTTATGGGTATTTGCTTTTCATTTTAATCACTCGGCCCTTCTAAGATCCTTTCGTTGTTTTTAATTTGGCGCCAGACACAGTTCTTAAGCTTTTTTTGCGTGTTATTTATTTCTGCTTATGAATAAAAAAAAAAGTACTATTTCGAAAAAGATTTCCAACTTCATGAATTGCTGTGTCAATATTTGCTTTTTAAGAATCTCTTAGGAAAAATTAAAACATCTCCATAAGCTGATAAGTTTATCCATAATACGCTTTAACGCAGAGATATCAGTAAGACGGTCTCTCTCTCTCTCTCTCTCTCTCTCTCTCTCTCTCTCTCTCTCTCTCTCTCTCTCTCTCATGCACACACACGCACACACACACACAGTTTGTGTTCGAAATGATGGTGTTGTTTGCATTGCGGAACGCGTATCCGAAGAGTTAACCATCGAGCTGATTCGCATGGAAAGTGGCGGCTTCTTGATTTGATTCGAAGACCACGGGTGAAATGTTTTTGGTTCTTGTAGCTAAAATGAAACTGTCTATGTTTATACAACTCGCTGCGGCTCTTTTTTTTCTGATAATTTTAGTCTGACTGTTATTGTTTGTAGAGTTATGACTATTTTGTTGTTCTTATAAGCTCGTGTCAATTCTTTATTTATTAAAAAATTAAGAACACTTACCTCTTCTTTGGAATCCTACAGATAATTGAAATTTAATGTTTACTATAAAATTCCTGTTTAATAGGTATTTGAAACGCTTACCAGTGAGACATGAAGTCAACAATACTCACTCGTAGAAAGATCAAAGTATTGACACAGGAATGTGCTACGGAATATGACTGGAATTATATTGGGCCCACTGTTTCCTAGTTTATGGTTTTACCTACAGCACCCACCGCCTCATCATTTATGGGGAACGCAGTTGTCTTTTTCAAATGGTGTCTCACTGGTCATATTTTGGATACCTGAGGACTGTTTATAATAAAAATGAGAAGCTAGAATTCTCTAACAACACCTTTGCTAGTCTTATCTCACCAGTTTTGTGCCCATAAAAATATTGGTGAAAGTATTCGATGTAGATATGATCGTTTCATATAAAAAAACACTTGAAAATATGCTTAAAGGAAATTATCCTTACCAATCCCGTGCATGTACTGTCCAAAAGAATAATGCTCTTTTCTGTTTACCTGAATTGACTGGTCCCTTAGTGTTATAATAGCAGGATATAGAATCTGATTTCAGACATCTTTCAGCAATTGCATTAATACAAATTACAGAGGAAACAGATACTAACATAGGACCAGGTTTATACACACCTGACCACATGTGGCACAAGATGTTCAAAGGATTTAAACGAGAAACCAAAGAATCTCAGTTATCCTTATTACTGTCCTTTGCTGCTCTTTGTTATATCCAGTACTTGAGTTTAATCTCAGATAGCTGTCTCTTACCTAAGGAGCGGCTACCTCAAATATATCGACCTTTGAATGCATTAATAAATGGTTATATATCCCTTTACTCTTAGTTATTCTTTGCAAAACTGAGTCTTCTGTGGATCTTTTGTTTCATTTTATGTAGTTTATTTGTGAATAAGGAAACGGTCCACAACGTCAGGCTCCCAACCTAATGCAGAAGAGGCGTAGGTCATGCACTATCCCATCACGTTATCTGGAACGAAAATTAACTAGATATTATTACTATTGAATTGGCATGCATTTTACTAGAATTAAATTGTACCCATTCTTTCCCCTAGCAAGAAAAGGTGAAATATACAGGTCACGTAAATATCGTATGGCCACTATATCTTATAATACAGACCTAGTGAATCTATAAAAAAGGCATTGTTTTTTGACATCTCAAGACTTCTGAAACATTAATTTCCTTGTTCGACTCTTCAATTCCTGTAATGATCCAGACGCAAGAAGCCGACGAGGGTGGTTGAGCTGAGAAAGTAATCTTAAGTATTGAAATCCATTTCTCACCAACATCCCCGAGTTGTCTATTCCATTTCAAGGAAGTAGCTGGGTATATATATATATATATATATATATATATATATATATATATATATATATATATATATGTATATATATATATATATGTATATATATATATATATGTATATATATATATATATATATATATATATATATATATATATTATATATATATATATATATATATATATATATATATATATTTATATATATATATTTATATATTGGAAAGGAATGGATGAAAGAGAATTAGGACGGGACGGAAAAGAAGACGAGTGAAAGAGAAATAGAAAACGATCTCCTTTAAGTGTCCTTTGCACTCAAGATCTTTCAAATTTGATAATGAAGAATGAAGCTTTAAACAATTGAGGGTATTATAAATAAAAATCTTAAATTCCTTGGTGCAAAACACGCAAGCCATATATACATTACAGCCATCTATCTCTTCTCTTTTTTATTGTTGTGTCCGCCATCCATCTACCTCTGTTTTGGTAAACATTTGCCGCAAGAGTCAGAAAATTAGAGTTTTCTTTTCATTTTCTCGTTGTTATTTCAACGTGGTATCATTCTACAAAACTTTTATAGAATATGATTGATATTCAATAATCAGTGAAATAAAGAGATAGATAACAGGAGGAAAAGACAAACGGAGAGAAAAAGGGGGGAGGGGGATGATAAACATTGATAAGTTGAACACGTGGTTGAAAGGGGAGATTTACTCTTATTAAGACCCGAAACCAGTCTCACAAAGTAACAAGCCCGAATGCTGTTGCATCAAACTATTTATATTAAAAAGGGTTCTTGAAGTATAAAATCCCCGAACATTGATACCACCAACCGAGCGGTCATAGCCTTTGTGCTTGGAGGACGCATCGATGGTGTCAATAAGCGGAATTACCCAAACCTCTTATTGGAGATCGGAGGTGTACGGTTCCTCGCAATGAGATTATGCCTCATTTTCTTTTTCTCCTTCTTTCAAATGTTCTTGAGATGTATAGTATGAGATGGAAAGATCTCTCTCTCTCTCTCTCTCTCTCTCTCTCTCTCTCTCTCTCTCTCTCTCTCTCTCTCTCCATAAATTGACAACCACCATTTTCTGAAGTTAAAACTTCATTTAGTGTACTCTAAGTTATTAAAGGGCTGCGAGTCATAGATTAGTTATTGTCTCAAAAGTGAGATTTACCACTCTCTCTCTCTCTCTCTCTTATTTAACCGAATGAAACGCACCAGGAGCAAGCCCATTTCTTCAGGCTAAATCTAAAATCAGTGCTTTATTACAATTGTTGAAAGTGTGAATATCAAAATAGGTAATTTCTTATGTAATGAGAAATTTTCTCCCCATTCTAGGTGAATATCTAAGGAAAACCTTTCGTCAATTTAAAGTCTGTCGTAGGCTTAAAAGAAAGATCCATAAATCTGTGCCTGAAAGATCTGATTAGCAATGGCGGATCAGTATTCTCTCTCTTTTTCTTTCTGAGTAATTTGAAAATGTAAGGACTTCGCTCCAGACAAATTGGAAAACGAATTACGATAAGTATTTCTTTAAAAAAAAAAGATCTATTCCAGTCATTCTAATTATATTAGTTATCGATGTCTGCTGTTGTAATTCACATAGAAAACCAAGGGTTATGGAATAAAAAAATATACCGTTTTAGATAAAGAAAACATATACACGTTGAATATTATATATATAATTTCTTACGTGACGGTCCCATCCTTGATAAAAAAAAGTACCTTACATCTATGAAAATACAATTTCGAGGAACTACTTTTCTGATCACCATTTTTTTTTATATATAATAGTTACGTTAACCAGCTGAAGAAAGTAGAGAGAAAAAACGTGTGTTCCATAATATTTACTCAAGTTCACAAAAGCTGAGCAGTACACAGGAATAAATTATGAATGCAGAAGGATTAACAAGGAAAACAGTGAAGTGTAACTGGTGAATGCAAATGCAAATATTATAGAGAGAGAGAGAGAGAGAGAGAGAGAGAGAGAGAGAGAGAGAGAGAGAGAGAGAGAGAGAGAGAGAGAGAGAATTATGTTTTTGCGATAATGAAAATCCTGGTATGAATTCAACTGAACGTAATGGAAAAGCAATTTAGATGTTAATGAGAATATCAAATGAATCTTGATATTCGCTTCTCTGAGTTACAGTTACTGCTATTTAATTAGTATGGTAATAAGTAATATATTGTAAGTTTTTTTTTTTATAATATAAGGAATTCGTGCATCAGAAGTATTTTAACTGTTAATTATATGATGACATTTTATAAATCTGCCTCCGCAGCATTAAAAAAATCGAATTTTCTGTATTCCGGTCGATCTATTGATAAAAACAATTCAAAATGCAAAAAAGAAACGTAGACGCTTCGTTTTATTGTCCACTCTTTATTCGGCCAGCGGGGATTGTCCTTGAAAGAAAAATTGCTACAATGTTGTGACCAGGAGAACCTGGTGAATGTTACTTATTTTTAACACGATTCAAAGTGACTGATGACAATTTGTAGATGAGAGACGGTGAAATGAGGGGGCTAGTAGTAGGTAAAAAGAAAACATGACTAATCAGTTAGTTACTAATTTTCCGAATGATTGAACTTTGAACGATTTCTTTCCGTTTTGTCAAAGAGGGAAGGAGTGGTTTGGGGAATCTATAGGTCTCGTTGCCGAGTATCAGCAGGCACTGGCTGGGTCCTCCTGATGCTATTTTAAGTCTCCAGGACGTTGTGCACCACTGTGATATTCTTTCCTTTGTCTCCATTTTTCGAGAGTAACCATTAATATAATTTATTTGGTAAAAAAAACTTGCGATTATCACCACTTAGAAAAATAAGTACGCAAGCAGAAAAATCGAGGATATCAACAACTTCCCTTTCAGATAAGACTACGAATATCTCCGCATGAAACAAATGAGGCAAAATCAACACTTAAAAAATGTTTTTTGCAGTTCTCGGAGGCAGGCCTTTTTCTTTAACGATAAAACATATCTTGTAAAATTCTGAATATTTTTTCCACCCTTCCGAATGGACTCGATATTGATATTTGACTGCCATTGTTTATTTATATAACATATGAGAGAGAGAGAGAGAGAGAGAGAGAGAGAGAGAGAGAGAGAGAGAGAGAGAGAGAGAGATAGAGAGAGAGAGAGAGGGTTAGCAAAAAAGTACTAGGTAAATATTCAATCACATTATTTTCGAGAAGTATCATTTATTTAGTCCATAATGCTCAATTCCTGTTATTCCTTCCTCGTTTTCAGGCTGCACTGAAGTTGTTATAAAGCCCATCGGCCTTTTATGAGAAAAACCGTGAAGTAAAAAATTGCCAAGTAAAGTAGGAATGATGTGAACTTTAGCAAAATTACAAGAAGGAAAGTCCTGATCGGAATAATATTTCTCTTTCTGAAGCTAAGACCTTCTTCCGCATAATACAGAAGTCGCGGCACCACCCAGCACTCATTTATCACAGAGATAAACGGAGGCATTACATATTTTTTCACACTAGTATAAGAAGGAGCTCGACACACTTATTTCGAGAAAAATGCTTTCTTGAGATTTCCCGAACCTAAAATGCTATCGTCGTAAAAGATTCGTTCTGTTGAATAAGAAAAAATCTCTCTCTCTCTCTCTCTCTCTCTCTCTCTCTGCATAACTTAATTGTTTAACAGTAAAATAAATTCACGTCGTAATCCTTTAGCTCGTATTTCACACGATATGATAAGTTTGCAGCCACGAAGTTGCCACTTGGATAAAAAATTCCACAGATTGACCCCAGGACTCTTATAGCCGAAAAAAAGGAGAACAATTAAGTTGCTAATGGGAATATGAAAGAAAGTCAGCCATTCATTTATGTTACTGACGAGTATTGATTTATAAGTAAGACATCTATGCGCTTTATATTTAAAGTACTACACATATGAAGTACGTAGTAGTACCGATGTCCAAGAAGTGAGAAAATAATGTGATGAAGCTCTATACTTTTGTAATTCTGAGCATGCTCTTGATATGTTTGTTGATTTTTTTTTTTTTTTTTTTTTTCGTTACAGAGACGGTGTGCGTTTTCAGTACGGTATAACCGACTAATCTGATGTTTCGGAAAGAGTCTGAGCTATAATTAATACTGGACTGAGATTAATAATAATGCTTTATGAATTTAAAATTACGCAGATTTCAAGTGGCAGTATTAATAGCATGTCGTAAAAGTGGAACGGAAGGACTCTACTGTAACTTATGTTTGAAGACATTAGAAATATAATTGTATTTTCAAATATAGAAAATCCGAGTGAGTGACAAGAAATGTCTTTGCTGTGCGACCGATGGCCCATACTGAAGGAGAGGTAAAATTATCATATAAATAACCGTCTATACTATCAATCCACTTGCCCATTTCTGGGAATGTTATTATACGATGTTAATTAATAACGCACCTATTTTTAGTGTAAAAAAATTAAAGTTTATTGATACGTAAAAGTTGGTTTTGCCTATGCCTTAAACCCATTGAGTTATGTATCTTTTAGGTATTTTCCTTAATGTGATTAACAATATGTATTTGATGAAAATTTATTCTAGAATTATAATTTTGTACTGTAACTGGATTATATAGTGATGACCCCATGAAAATAATGTAAAAATTCAAGTTTCATATCCTCCCGCACTTGGTATGACTTTTATTGTAGCAGGCAGGTATAATTAATCAACGTTGTCTGTTCATTATATTTAGTAGAGTCAAATATTTGAATGAGATATTTCTGAATTTCCAAGAAGACTTTGTTTCTAAAGGAGACTGGACGTACTTTCGGAAATCATCAAAAGTTATTTGTCTCATTGCTTTACCTAAGTATTTCCCCCTTTCTTTCTCTTGTTTACTCTCTACGCTATTCCACAATTTTTTGCAATTATTCAGTACATATTTTACTTTCGTAAATTAAGTCAGCAGTAAAATCACTTGGTGCAATGATAATTAAGGCAAAAAAAGTGCTGTAGAATCATTTAAATTGTTCAAAGTATTTTGAATAAAAATCAAGACTTGTAGCATCAATAAATATCATAATATAAGGAGTTTAAAGATAACATGCATTCCCTCTTCTAGAAGGCTAAGAGTACCCATGGAAATCAAAAGGCTTAATAACCGATATCCTCACATCTTTCTTATTTCAGAAAACAGGGCTTTTACTTATTCAGGGACTAAATTAGACTGGCTAAATTACATTATTACTTTTATGTCATTAGGTACAGGTATGAAAGATTCATTCGACTGTAAGTATGTTTTAATAAAATATGGCAGTGAGAGAGACAGGCAGAGGCACACGTACACAATTTCAGATGTGTATATTTTACAATAAAGTCCTTGCCTGGTAGTAATTAGCATTCTTACATAAAAATAACGTGCATTATCTGAAAGGTCTCATTAATAAAAAGATCGTCCTTTTTTTCTACCTTCTTTTTCAGACATAGGCTCCTTGAAGTTATTCAATTACCATCGTGCGTTCCTGTTCTTTCAAGATTCGTGAAGTAAGAATTCCTTCGAAAAGCAGAATTAGTGAACATTTAAGAAAGCTTCGTGAGGTCGAGTGAGATAGCAAACATCTTGTTCTTTCAGAAGAAACTAAGATTTAATTTGTCCACAGTTCAGTAGCCAAGACAAACCCGATAACGATGATATTAAGAGAAATTCATATTACCTATCACATTTGTGTTGTTCACAAAAAAAAAAAAAAAAAAAAACTATTTAAAGAAAAGAGTTTTTTTAGGACTTCAAGAGCCTGTGCATTTCTTTCTCTCTCTCTCTCTCTCTCTCTCTCTCTCTCTCTCTCTCTCTCTCTCTCTCTCTCTCTCTCTCTTTCTCCTTTTTAACTGACATTTTCTTTAATTCCTGAACAGTTAACAGATGTACGAAATTTTGGCTTACTCACGAGCATGATGAGAGGATAATTAAGAAGTCGGATGCTCGCGTCTGTGACTAGCGCACTCTGACATGTAATCATGACGCTAATATGTTTATCTGATAAGATTATTTTTCTTTTTTTACTGTAAAATATTTATGCATATGAAGTAATACTGGCGCCTAACAGCATGAAAATTTGGGTATGATGAGGTGGCATTTGTAGTTCGTTTGTTTTCTTTTTATTTAGAAATTATGTTTTTGCCATGCAAAACCTTCTATTAATGTAGCAGAGAGAGAGAGAGAGAGAGAGAGAGAGAGAGAGAGAGAGAGAGAGAGAGAGAGAGAGAGAGAGAGAGAGAGAGAGAGGCTCTGTATGCAAATTCTTGTGGAGATTAATCTTGAATATGGAAATGAGTACGATAGTATGCACATGTACCCATGATGTGTGGTACTGATTTCCTAATTTTAAAAGACAAATTAGCGAAACAAAGTAGATGAACTTTAGACATATTTCTATACTTTAGTCCACTGAATATTGAAAAGAAAATAAGGAAGACAGGAGTGAAATAATTTTGATGATTTCATTATTTTCTAAATGACCGAACTCCTTCAGTCACTGCAACAATATCAATGACAGTGATATATTAAGTGTGCCATTTTTCGCGTTGACGTCTGTGAACATCATAACGAAGGGAAAAAGAAATTATATTACTACGTATATTGAAGTTCTTTGTTAATGATGTGAAAAAAAATTATATTAGTGCCCCTTGAAATAAAGAAATGTATGAATCTATCATAATTTATTCCTAATAACAATAAAAGAATGTACCATTTGTACTGTATAACGGTAGAGGAAATAAACAAAATAAAAACATTCTAGGATAACTGCGATGCATGCTAAGGAAAGAAAAGGAAGAATCATGATTTACAGTCATTCCAGTCATCTATACACATGAAGAGATACATTTGGAAAATTTAATCTCTCATGAAAAGTCAAGCATATTACAAGATATTAAGAAAAAATAGTATAAATTTATGATCAATGAACTTAGATTTTATTTTCTTTTAGGTTTCGGTAATGATATATAATTTACTGTATATCACTATTTTAAATTTTTTTTTTTTTTACATAGTTTTATAGATCTTGAATCTTATTCAGTTTAGGTACCCCCCTTATTCATATTCAATGTCCCAATGAATTTTTTTAGAGGGAGTTTAAAGTTGTTAAGAAGTTAGATAATGTTTTCTGAGGCATCGTTTTTGGAAAGATATTACTCTCCCAAAAGATATAGAAGCAAGCCTATGAAAGTGATAAGAAGAACCTATTGTATCTTTATCGTTTGTATTTTCGATAACCTTTTACTGTTCGTTATGCTGTATGTAGTGAAATAAAATACAGGAAGGAGATAGTTGTGTATTTATGAGAAAATTAGTAATCGAAATGAAAGCCTTCTAGAGTAGATATGGTATTTTTTGTCTTTTTTAATTTTTTTGCAATAACTAACAACTTAGCAAAATTTTTCAATACAAGATTTCGTTCTCAAAATTATGTCAGTATTCAAATTATCAGATTAACTGACACATAAAACAAGGATTGCAAAAAAAAAATATATTATTTTAATTTTCCAGAGAATATATAGTCAGTAAACTTCATATGACAAACAGACTGTGATCGTCAATATTTTGAAAAAAAATTTTTCTTGGGAGGGAAGTTGAAGCTGCAAGGAATTTGTCTTATAAAGGGACTGCGAGTATCTAGAACCGATCTCTGAAAATCTTTCTAATTGCAGGGATATGCGTCTTGTGCATTGTAACTGGGGAAGTTTTATTTTTTAGCTTTGAATTATTTCCTAAGGTAAGGGTTTGTAAATGACTTGCTATCACCTAACATTTACTTTTACATCCAATAATAGTGAGAACAGTTCTTTGAAGTGAAGTACTTACATAAATCTACCAGGTAACCTCATTAAAAATAAAGTACATTTTACCAAGACATTGATGCATTATATTATTTTTTAATATTTATCAATTTGTTCGCAAATAAGGCTCCTTATCGTTATTCTCTCTATCTTAATCAGGTCTGCCTGTACTGAGACATTCGTTGACCTGTCCCATCAACCTCTTTTTTATAGTAAGAAACTTTGAGCTAAAGCTGAATTGATGAACTCCGAGAAAGCGATTTCAAGGTCGCAAACATATTTTACTTTTGGAAGAGACTCCAAGTACCTTATGCTTAATGCAGAAATCTAGGCACCAGGCATATCAGACAGAGATAAGTGCCGAAAAAACACATTTCGAGAAAAAATGCTCTCCTGAGAATTCGAGGATCTGAGGAATATTACCTAGAAAAGTGTTGCCGACTGTCAAACTTGAATGTCAAAATCTCTCTCTCTCTCTCTCTCTCTCTCTCTCTCTCTCTCTCTCTCTCTCTCTCTCTCTCTCTCTCTCTCTCTCTCTCTTAATTTTCTTCTAGTTAGCAAATTTATGTCGTTTATCTTACGGTTTATTCACGAGATAGAATGCATGTTACCATTGCCACGAAATTGCATTTACGAATTAATTCGATACAAATTGATGCCTTGGAGTTTACATTCAAACGTAATGAGAAAGTAATTAAATTGCTAATGAGACTATCTGACCAAGTCAGATGCTCGTTTCCATGAGCAACATATATCTACAAATAATGAGCTTGATACCAGTTTTTATAAGAGAAACCTTTCTTTTATAATGTATAGTAATCACGGACAGCAGACAATAATGCCTGCTGTCTGAAAAGTAAAAAATATTGTGATGGCCTATATCCTAGATATTTCTAATGTGTAGCATGCATCAATTTTGAATTTTTTTCTAGCCTTTTATTACGGAATAATCCATTACTCTAGGTATAGTACTGTACTTTACAATAATGAGGGTCATGATACAAATACACTTATCAGTCTTTTACAAAAGATCATATTCTTGTGTGAATAGAATATAAAATTTATGCGTGATTGCCGTATGATGACTACGTATTCATGAAGTACAAGACCTAATTTTGAAGGAAAAAAAAAAAAAAATCTGAATGACTGACTGTAAACCTAAGTGAGAGGATGGACTTTGGACAAAATTACATTTTTTAAATATAATGATGGATGATATGCCAAGTTGTTAATTGTATTTTTAATAAATGAGTTGGGAAAGATAAGAAGGTAAAATAGTAGGTATATTATTCATCACACATCATTTTAGTTCTCGCTAGTAATAGTACTCAAAACCATGTTAATTTGTAATGAATCGGAACATTGAATAGACTAAGTCATTATTAGACTGAATAAGATCTAGAATGAAACAGAATACGAATGGCTAAAGAGCCTCATGCAAATGACCAACTGCATGAATAATAGAAGAGTCTCACGGGTTCATGACACTTCAGTCGTCAATTGTGAGCAAACAACTAACGTAAAGATTGTAGAAAAGGGGAAAATGGCTGACTACTTAGGATAAACACAATCAAATCAGAAAAGGTGAAGAAAGGAAATGAAAAGATCTAACAGTGATTTAATTATAGCTGAAACTGAGAGAGAGAGAGAGAGAGAGAGAGAGAGAGAGAGAGAGAGAGAGAGAGAGAGAGAGAGAGAGAGAGAGAGAGAGAGAGAGAGAGAGAGAGAAAAAAAAATTTTAAATTTCATACGGGAAACATGTCCTCGTGTTAGCATGATACTTGCCACAGTAAATGCAACACTGCTGAAATCTATAAGGATTCTTATTCTAATCTTTTAACATCTTTCCACGGGGGCCGAGTTATATATCCGCATCATTGTTTCCGTAACTCATATAAGTACGTGCACGTTTCTGTTTCTCTGGCAAACATCATCCTTAAGCATCCTTAACCGAGCGACTTCTAATTCATCCTTATGATCTTTCTCGCTTTCTTCTCTCTCTTCCTCCTTTTCTTCTCTCTCTTTCTCCTTTCTTCTTTTTTTCTTTTTAGCTGTATTTTTTTTATTTCTCTTTCAACTACTCTTTCATCTCTATCAAACTTCTCCCTTTCTTTCTTCTCAACATACTCAAGAAGAGCATTGCCTTCTAGGCCCAGAAGCTTACCCAACTCAACCAACTCTTTCGTTATCTTACTCATTATGCTTCTTTTTATATTCAACTGGTTATGGTGTTGAAAATACTGGACTAAGGTCGCCAACTGTCACAATCCAAGAATCATTACAGGTCCCTTCAAACTCTAAACAAGAAGGATTCAACACTAGCAATTGAAACATGGGAAATGAATATAAAAAGAAACTCTCACAACACCACAACACATTTATTCACAACCTTATCTACAAAGATCGAGTTGGTGAGTTATCTCTTGTGGCTGGGGGTTCAGCCGAAGAGATGATGCTGGCGTGGTGGCTTCAGGCTTGAAGACGTCACAGAAGCACAGCTGGAGTCTCAGCTGAAGAGATGTAGCTAGCACGGTGCCACTGAGGCCAAAGACGTCGCCAAGGGGTTGTCTTCAGGACGGGGCAGCAGATGATGTTTCTTCAAGAATCCGGAGATTGTGCAAATGGAAGGCAGACTTTGCTGGCGACTCCTCCTCGCTACAGGCAGAAAGGGCTTACTACTCCTCCTTGTCACAGGCAAGAAGGGCTTAGCGACTTCTCCACACAAGCAGGAAGGGCTGGCTACCTTTCTTCGCCACTGGTATGTAGGTTCGCGGCTTCACCACGTCTCGAACATGGAGGGCTTAGAGACTTCTCATCACAAGCAGGAAGTGCTGGCTGCTTATCTTAGTCTTGGGCAGAACAATATTTTTTTGGAGATAAGAGTAAAAGTTCTTTGAAGGGGATACTCCCGTCGGAACCTTGCTTTGTCTGACCTCTGATTGCCCTCTCTGTCTCTATCTGTTTCTATCTGTCTTGGAAATTCTCTTTTGGAATGTTATATACCACTGTATGGGCGGAGCTAATGACAATAGTCATTCCAATATAAGGAATTTTTTTTTCTGCATACTGATTGGTTCCTTAATAACCGCCCATTTCCGGTCACGCCATAGAAGCTTCCAGAGCAAATCGAATATTGCGCCATGTTACAAAGGTATGGCATGAGATACCACGCGGTGTCGTTTCCACAAGAAAGGGTTTTCATCGAATCGCTGATTATCCACGAGGCGTTGACAACAGTAACTGACTGGTGATGACATCTTCGAGCAAACACAGGAGGCAGTCACGTCTTTGAAAAGAGATATTTCTGTTTAAATATATTTATTCAAGATTATTACATCTACCCATGACAACAGTGATTGCGGGGTTGGGATGGGAGAATCCCATTTATAGTAATTGTGACTGATGAAATGTTTGGGAAGGCATTCATTTACCTTTTTCTTTCCCTTTTAGTATCATGTTTATTTACCATTTTTACATGTCATATGTTAGAATTGCAGAATAAACTATTTTTGTAAACACGGACTGATTTATAGACATCAGATGTAGGGTTTAACATTCCTGAGAGAGAGGGAAAGAGAGAGAGGCGGACCGCTCGATCACGTCTACCAACATTACAGGTAAGATAACTTTACGATTAATCTCTGCTACACACACACACAGACACACACACACGCACACAAACACACACACACACACACACACACACACACACACACACACACACACACACACACATATATATATATATATATATATATATATATATATATATATATATATATATATATATATATATATATATATATGTGTGTGTGTGTGTGTGTGTGTGTGTGTGTGTGTGTGTGTATATATATATATATATATATATATATATATATATATATATATATATATATATATATATATATATATATATATACACACACACACACACACACACACACACATATATATATATATATATATATATATATATATATATATATATATATATATATATATATATATATATATATATATATATATATATATCTTGAAATGGCTGGGGCAAAGAGGTTCAACGTTCTGGTTTCTAAACAAGTCTTCTGGGTGAGGTTGCCCCCCTAACCACCTTCCCAATTTTTCCCTGGACTTAGCTGGTGCAGGTGCTCCGTTACAGCCAACTGATCTGTCGCTAGTTTACAGAGATGCTAGTGCCTTGTTTTAGCGGAAAGATAGACGGTATAATTAAAGAAATAAAAATTGACAGAAAACACATCTCGAAGGCCAAAAGTTTTGCCTATTTATAGTTTTAATAACGTAGTTGTCTACAATAAATTGCCATTTGTTTGTAAGAGGAAAATACTTATAAGGAATTATAACAAACCTCATTGCTACTATGAATACAAGTTGCCATTAAGAATGGAAGGATATTATGGATGGAAATGAAGATTTTATCAAAAAGTTTTATATGACAGACAACGATATCTTTTATATACGGATACCGTAAATCCTATAAAGCAAATTTTCCTAACAGGCCAGCAACTTTATAATATGTAAGATGCGTTTCCATATCTATCCTGTTCACTGCCATCTGCCAATCTCCTGCTTCCTCTCTATATCGCCAGCTTTAACAAAATTTTCTCCTCTTCATGAAGTTTTGAAGATCAATTCGTCAGAAAGCGGTGCTCGTCCAAGAAGGTTAAATTGCGATTAGAAATTATGGAAAATGTATAACTTATATTGAGGATGCGAAGTAATCTTTTAATGATTTATTCCATTGGATATAACCATATCATCAAAACAGATGTTATTATATTACTTCAATATTACTTTGCCCTTAAGCTATTCACGTGGCCGGACGACAATCTCATAATAACTCTCAATACATATTTTCTAACCAAGCCAGTAATTGGCTCTGTTGACTCACCTTCATTTAGTTTACCAGTGTAATTTTGTTGATAATCTTACCCGACTTGTTGGACTCATTGCAGAGTCTGGTATCAAGAGTCTGGTAAAGGAACTAAATATTTAGTCTTTTACTCACGGTAGCTTATGAATGGCGCCATGACTCGGATAATTTTTTTTCTCTTAGTGACGGAAATCCTCGGAACAGTTTCACTGTGGCTATTGCCGTTCCAAACACTGATTTAATCCGCAGAATACAGGGTTACTGATATCAGCATTATCGAAATCAATGATTTCCCCCACCTGCTGGTTTCAAAAGGTGTACAGAAACATAACCGGGTTGACTACTAACTTTTTTTTGCTGACGCTGTAGCTTCCCCCTTTTCTTAAACCTGATTGTACTGCTTAATAATTCCTTTCACCTTCCTAATTTTTGTGCATTAACTTAGAAATTTATGTATGCAATGAGCCTCAGTGAAGAAAGGGACCAGTCGCTCACGGAAGCTGATGTACTTCAAGAAAGAATGAAATAGACTAAAAGATTTATGGAAGAATATAATACCACATAATACATGGTAAGTGAGGCTCGGACAAAAATATCTAAAAAAAGTTACGTCAAATAAGCATAAACGGTCACTTTTTTCCCAGCCATTCAACTAAATGTGCACGGAGGATTAGGCAACATGCATTTGTTGCATGCGTTTCTTAAATACTGAGCACTGCTCGATCCCACTAATAAAACTGCAAGACACGAATTCGTGAGGCGAAAACATTCTAGAAGCAGGTCTCTGCCTCAGCCTATCATTAATCAAGCTAACAAAATCAAGAAATTGAAAAGGCAGACTGTCTCTGAGGGATTTCACTATTCATTACTACGATTATTGTTATGCTAAACTTAAAAACAATCTAGATAGCAATAATCAATGATGGCTTTCGAAAAATACTAAACACGTAAAGTAAAAATCTTAAAATAGATAACGTACAGCTAAGGGTTTCTTATGCAAAGCGTATCTTCGGTTAAAGAGATCACTTCAAATATTCTAATTACCTGAAATCATAAAATAACTCACTCTTCAGTAATGTTGCCCAATTAAAGAACACTCATTGGACGGGTTGGTATCGTTCTCGGCTAGCACTCTGCTGGGCCAGCGTTCGATTCTCTGCCCGGCCAATGAAGAATTAGAGAAATTTATTTCTGGTGACAGAAATTAATTTCTCGTTATAATGTGGTTCGGATTCCATTAAAAGCTGTAGGTCCTGTTGCTAGGTAACCAATTGGTTCTTAGCCACGTAAAATAAATCTAATCCTTCGGGTCAGCCCTAGGAGAGCTGTTAATCAGCTCAGCGATCTGGTTAAACTAAGGTATACTTAACCCTTCTTTTGTATATAAATCATCATAACCCAAAAGGTAGCCTTTATGTCTTTGTGACACTCTACATTGAAATTAACGTAGTGTAATGTCTCTTTCAGAATAGAGAATAATACCCCAGAAAACACTATTTTACCAGTGAAAAGGCCGTTTTTTTTATGAGAACAATGAAGTTTTATACGAAAAACAATCTCTCTGTCAGCGCCGGTAATCCAGTAGCACAACACATTTTCTAAAACTTTTTAATGTGACCTGTGAATAGAATCAACATGATATTAGCATACAAAATAACAAACAAGCAAATTACTTGATTAAAAAACTTTTCAGGCGGCAATTATCCAGGGATTTATAAAAAGAGCAATAATACCCATTGCCATTAGAGGTTAAATACTAAATTTATGGCTGCATTTTACAGAAAAATAGAATGAAAATGTTTCCTAAGTAGGCTACTTTTCGTATGTGATTGTGAACTGGGAAACCTATTAAGTATAGCAACATGTTTGACTCAGAGCAGAAGCGATAAAACAACGACTTTTTAACAGAGTAAGCTAAAATCATTGTTAATTGTATTTACCTATGATTCGTCGTTTGGAGGTTCAGCTGAAGTTTTCCGCAATTCCATTGCATTATCTTCATAGTCAAGAGTTAATGGAACAACACCATTTACTTGCGAAATGATCTGACATTCCTCACCGTCATCGTGAAAAGGAGAGATAAGTTTTTGCATTATATATATATATATATATATATATATATATATATATATATATATATATATATATATATATATATATATATATATATACTGTATATATATATATATATATATATATATATATATATATATATATATATATATATATATATATATATATATATATATATATATATATATATATATATATATATATATATATATATATATATATATATATATATATATATATATATATATATATATATATATATATATATATATATATATATATATATATATATATATATAGACATCAAGGGCAGATGGAAAGGCTTACGAACAATTATCATAGTTTATTGCGGCCGACGGCGTTTTGCAATAATCCATTGCATCTTTAAGGCTTCAATTACGCAATTTGTGTTGAATTATAAAAAGAACGCCCCAGATAAAATCCAGCTATAAAAATACATTTTTTAATCTAAAATACAGTAATTCTCCAATTATCCAAATTAATAGAGCCAAGGGTCCGTCGGATATGGCGAAATCCGAACAATGGCGATTTAAAAAATCTAGGGAGGCTCAAGGGTAACTCGATATCCTTCCTCACCTAACCTTGTCAATACCACATAACTGTAAACACTCAGTATGCTTATAAACAACAACCATCACACTTTAAACTGAAAACTTTATCCAAAAAGCAATTTGCTACCTTTTTCTCCCCCTATTTCTAACAAAATATGCTGCAAAAATGCACTTTAAAAAAATGCAACTCCTTTTTCTCTCCCTATTAAATGACAGTTTGGTAGGCAGGTAGTCTACTTGCATTTACCCACAGCCCACCATGGTTTTATGACCATTAATCTATTTTTATATAGCAACTTCCTTAGCAGTTGTTGCCATACTGTATTACCATACACGAGATAAAAATGTGTAGGTTATGTGTGAACATAGACCTAGGCTACAGGTGTTACACTTATAGTGTCGATTTGCAAAAATCATACAGGCTATTACCACTGTATTTAAGATAAAAGTAATGGTAATGAAAGTGTTGTTTTACTTACAAAATCCATTTATGCTGTATTATCATATTAATAAATTATCATCATGATATATATATATATATATATATATATATATATATATATATATATATATATATATATATATATATATATATATATATATATATATATATATATATATATATATATAAATATATATATATATATATATATATATATATATATATATATATATATATATATATATATATATATATATATATATATATATATATATATATATATATATATATATATATATATATATATGTGTGTGTGTGTGTGTGTGTGTGTGTGTGTGTGTGTGTGTGTGTGTGTGTATGTATGTATGTATGTATATAATGATTTTCCCACCATTTGTAATGTTTACGTTCTCAGAATCAGCTGATTGAGCCTACTACCAAAAGAATTAGAAAAAAATATTTTTTACTTGCTAAAAGAAAGAAATGTATTAATGGAATTATTATTATAATTTTTGTACATAGATATAAAACTGACATACAAAGATTAACTAGTATATTTCATGTTAAAGTAAAATCTCTCAAAATTGCAAAACTGCATTTCCTGATTCATTTGTTTACCAATGTAAACATATCTCAGTTCCCCCCACTCTCCCTCTCTAACTCTCTCTCTCTCTCAGTACTGCACATACCCTTTAACAAAATATGAATTACTGAATCGTTAACATAAAAGTACGAAACTAAACTCCAGGAATTTCATGAAGTCATTAAATGAGTGTGTGTATACAAATGTGCATTCATATTTTTTTGCTTTTCTTGATTTACTGTACCGTTTTTAATACAAGTTTAGTAGACTCTTAAGTAGGATTATCAAACATATCATAACAGTACACAAGAGAACATTTTATCACTCTTGATATTTCATTTCTAATTGCTGTAAAAATATTTAAAAGGCAAATTTCATATTTAAGCAAGACAAAGCCAAACAGGCTGTAGCAAGTTCACCAACAGCATGGTATGAGTGTATGCATACGTATGTAGGCACGCACAATTGTGTTTATTTTTTTGGTCTGTGAAGCTAAAAAAAATTAAAAATACAGTAGAACTATAAACGAGAATACTGTAGCATAAAATGTAAGAAAAATAGTGTAAGAGTGTGCATGTTACTGTTATTCGGCCATAACGTAAACATGTCTCAGTTCTCTCTCTCTCTCTCTCTCTCTCTCTCTCCCTCTCTCTCTCTCTCTCTCTCTCTCTCTCTCTCTCTCTCTCTCTCTCTCTCTCTCTCTCTTGTATATCAGTACTGTGCATGTCCTTTATGTACCATAAACATAAAAACACGAAACTACACAAACTCCTGGAAGTTCACAACACCACCGAATGAGTGCAGGCATACGTAGGTACGAGTTGCCATATTTTCTGCGTTGTCTGAATTGCTGTACCATACTTCATTATAAGTTTAAGAGCCTCGATGGCCAAGTCAGTTAGAGCAGCAGCCTCAGACTTCTTAGAGGTCTGTGGTGTGCAGGTTCAAATCCACAGCCGACCGGTCAGTGAGGCGGACACTTTGCTATCCATGTAGACACCCCTGGATTATGTATGCAATCAATGGATAGGTTTGCTTAAAAGCAAATGCATGTTACAGACTAATACACACACAAACAAAGCCACTCCAACATCTTATAAAAACATAACAGACACCTCACATGTCTCGACTGTCGACCTAACCCCGCAATGACTCCCCACTGCTGGGAAAAAGGGCGCTGGTGACTGGTACAATATATGTACATACGCTACCAGGGTCTAAGCGATGACAGGCAGGGTAGCCGATCAAGACTACAAAGTC
>JANJGK010000020.1:46798233-46822509 GCA_039081455.1 Macrobrachium rosenbergii | reverse complement strand
AGAGAGAGAGAGAGAGAGAGAGAGAGAGAGAGAGATTTCAGCCTCACAATGAAAAATGAGTTGTTTCCAGTCATAAGCAAAATTCCAGACTTTTCTAAAACGTTTTGGGACTGAGACCCACGGAATATTCTAAAACATTTTCGGAAGAAGACCCAAATATCATTCTGGACTTCCAGTCACATGTGATGCGATCAGAATAGGCTGTTGCAATCGCCTCGATCTGGACACATTCGGGAAACAAAATATATAACCAACACATGGATCTGTCTCTAAGACAAAAGATGATCACATGCTCGAAGCATCTTAACATGAATTTTAACTACGTGACTCTACTCTTGGGAACGCCTGGCATCACCATAAAAAAAATCATATGATCAACATGTTTAATAAGCAGACGAAGATCGCGATGACGTTACTTATTGCTTGAATCAAAGCAAAAGCTTACCCTTGGAAGCCCATCCCTTATCTCTTGTCTGTTAACGTGACTTAATTGCTTGACTCACAACAAAAGCGATCGTTGACATCTCTCAATGACAACTCCAGAACACATGGTCTGGTCTCACTAAATCTCCTCTCCATATTACGTTATTATTAAGAAACATATTAATTCTAAATTACGCTATTGTGAAATCCAAAATACATTACAAAAAAAATTGACTTTACATTAATTGTTATAATTATAAACAACTACCTACTGTACACTATACAGTATCTCTTGTATAAAAAAAAATCATACTTTATACATTTTACAAGAGAATATAATGAATATATATATATATATATATATATATATGTGTGTGTGTGTGTGTGTGTGTGTGTGTGTTTGTGTAATTATGATAGCCACAATGCCCTCTTAACTTCTCGAATTCTTTGCACTTTTTTGGATACGCTTGTCACTACAGAGCATTAACATCCAAGAGCAAGAAATTTAAGTGGTTGAGATGTCTGGTAGCGGTACCGGACATCTCAACCACTTCAATTTCTTGCTCTTGGATCTCAAGGCTCTGTAGTGACAAGCTTATCCAAAAAAGCACGAAGAATTCGAGAAGTTAAGAGGACATTGTGGCTATTACAATTATATGTGTATCTCTCTCTCTCGCTCTATATATATATATATATATATATGTGTGTGTGTGTGTGTGTGTGTGTGCATAAGTACCACAGTCCTTTAAATGTTTATTCCTAGTAATTAACGTAATAATATTTACATTAACTAATCCATTTTTCATTGAAATAAATTACTTTAGCCGATTGAAAAAATAAATATATACAAATAAGAGAAATAAAAGTGAGCAGTAAGCAGAGAATAAATTCCCGGAAACTAAAGAACAATGTAGAGCAGAAAATTGTGCAACTCGCATAAATTAACAAGGTTCAGTTATCCCCCTTACCAGTGCCAAATAGATAAAGAACGAGAGATAAAACATATTTAGATTTTGCATCAGTGGATTTGCATGTGCTGAATCTGGCCACGATATGTAGGTTGTCGGTTATATCGTTCCTAAGATTTATTTTTATGAATAAAATAATGGAGACGTGTTATATATACACACACACACACACACACACACACATATATATATATATATATATATATCTTTTTTTTATCACACCCATTTTCTTTTCGAATTATCGACGCATTAAGGTGTTAAATATCACCTTGATATGTCGGTAGAAGCTCTTTCCTTCTTTATTTGAATGTCTTTCCGAGATGAAACTATATTTATTGAGTGAATTACTTGGGTTTGAATTATAAGAAGATGAAGTTAGTAATAAACATTACAAACAGAGTTATTAGCCTTCAGATAAAAGGAATTTATAATTTATTATCCATTATGATGAGGAAATTATTATTGATTAAGAGATTCTTAGGCTGAGATGTTCTAGTAAAAATAACAGCCTTATATTCATATCTCCAAAGATCGTCAGGTTATATTTAACATATAATGACTCTGAAGCCTCCCAATCCTTAACTAACTCAGTTCAGACTTGATACAAATTATTTGTACTGTCATGAATAGCATCTTAGAATAATGTCCCTGATTTTTCTCTACTTCATATGAAATTAATAATGGTGAAGATACATTATTTTGTTGCAAGGACTTGGGACCTACGACAAGAGATAGAATACTTGGAGTATTCTATAGAATACCAAGAGTACATAGACTACGAGATAAGAAAAAACTGGAGTGAAGAAAACCAATAAAAACAGAAATTTTTAAATCGAAAACAATAAACAAAATAGGTACATACTAAGTAAAAATTAGATAATACCAGACTGATGCTATAACAGCTGGAAAAGATGAAAATGAGATGAAAAAATCCATGTAATGCAAACAGAGCTGTGAACAGAGAACAACTTAGTAAATCATGTATAAACTAAAAAAAATAGATAAAATAAGTATATTTTAAGAAAACTAATAAACCATTATAATAAAAAGCGCGAAAAAGACCCAGAGAAACAGTAATATCAACTTTCAAAAGGAATTAACGACTGGCTAGTGTTCGCAATATATATATATATATATATATATGTATATGTATATATATATATATATATATGTATATATATATGTATATATATATATATATATATATGTATATGTATATATATATATATATATATATGTATGTATATATATATATATATATATATATATATATATATATATATATATATATTAATTATTCCATTCATATGATGCGGATGAGTTTTAATATTTGTATTCATTCCCAGAATACTTCTACTTAGAAAGGTAGATGTTAAATAGACTGTGGATACTTCTGGTGCGAGAGCTTGCCTGGTGTAGCATAAAATCAGTATAATTCAATTTGCAGCAGTGGATAGTAAGAAAAAAATCACTTGGACGGTTTAATGTTGATCCGAGTATGTAATGCTTATTGGTAAGCCTAATTAATAATCGATGGGCAAAAAATATTTTTCTACGTACACAAAGTATATATATATATATATATATATATATATCCAACTTACGGAGCAACAGCTCGAAGAGCAATCTTAGTGGCTATCAGTAAAATAATAAATTTAGAATAAAAGTAAGATATTCAGAGTAAAATGGCTAAAAACTTCAGCAAAAGAACAAAGAAAAAGCTGGAGCCAACCTACCCAAAAGGAAGCTAAATACAAAGTACTGGCACTAAGTATTACACAATTAAGATGAATATACAAACAGAGAAGAAACATCTTACGAAGACCATCACTCGATAAACAACTGAGTGGAAGATGTTTGGGAGTTTCAAGGTGGAACTGTCAATTTGATGGAAAAGGATTCAAATACTGTAAGGTAATTTTCTTTCTATACCTGCCCTATTATTGAAATACCATTATTTTCTATATACAATATGATTATTTCGGAAAGAAATATCTAAATGTCATTCAAAAGGATCCCAGAGCAGTTAGCCTTCTCTTCAGATTTAAAGACAAACTCAGTCCTTTATTTATGTCCAACGTTATATATAAGTAAAAGTGCCCAAGATGGAACTATGTGGGATGTACTAAAAGACTGTTGCGAGTGCGCAGTGATGCTCATAGAGGAGTCTTCTTCAGAATTAGGAGAAGATAGCCTAACCCTGAATAGTCTAATATCAGGAGTCATTCAAAAGTATGAAAAACTTTTATAGAAAATAAAGACTTTTCAATAATAGGACAGGTACAGAAAGAAAATGACCTTACAGTACCAGAATCCAGAATCATCAAACTGACACTTCCACTTTTCAACTCCCAAACATCTTCCACGCAATTGTTTATTGCGTGATGGTCTTCTCAAGATGTTTGTTCTCTGTTTGTGTATTCACTTTAATTTTCCAATACTCAATAGAAGTAGCATGGATTTAGCTTCCTTTCGGGTAGGTCGCCCTCAACCTTTTCTTTGTTCCTTTCTGAAGTTTCTAGCAATTTTCTTCTGTATGTTTTATTTCAGTTAAAATTTTATCCTATTACTGATCGCCAAGCTCGCTGTTTCCAACGTCGGGGTATTGTAGCAAAGTGCAATATGGAAAGTGCTTTTCCTTGACCCCCTTGGATTATATATAATTTGTTGGTCACTGGGCTTAACCTAGTGACCGAATTCACGTAAGATGGGTGACCAGTGCCATGGAAATGCAATGGTGTCCAATCCGGCATTCCTCTCTTTCAATAGCCCTTCCCTTTACCCACTCTCTGTGCAGCCATATCTCTGTGCTTTTAGGCTTATGGGTGCAGCTGCCACCTTCTTGTGAAAGTTGCTCTGAGGCAACCCACGCCCAGTCCAGAGAAGCATGGCCCAGGGAGGCTATTCATTCTGCCACTAGGAGCCGTTTTGAGTAGAAGTATAATCCCGCTCTACCTCATGTGACCAATTCTGGGACCCCAACTCATAAAGGAATGATCATTTTGGATACCCAATTTAACTCTAAAACGTACAAGGGAATTCAGCAGCCCATTTTCCTTCGACTATATTCTTTTTTCCTTACTTTTTTATCAAGAAACCTTCCCAAATTTCCCCATGGTCTCTTATGTGTGTGTGTCTCTCTCTCTCCCTTTGTCACTTTATGTCCCACCTTGGATACCATACCTCTCTTCTACGCCAAAGCCTCCCACTATTTGCATGCTTAGTTAATTTCCCGGTTCAGAGGTGATAACAACTAGGCTTTTGATTGGCTGTGCCACGATATTGTAGTAAGTTATAAAGATCAAAGATATAGCGTAAGAACTTTAATGCATGTTATTTCTTTAGTTAATACACAACATCTCTCTTTCAGAAGGTTGTTTTTATCGTGTGTGACGTAGGACCATCTCAGCTTGTACACTATCACCTGTCTGTACTCCATGTGTGATGAAGCAAAAGATTTTTACCTCTCTGTGGTACTGCCAAATACTTATAATTTCATTTCATATATTGTATGAAAACTCATGCCAGTTGTATAATTCTTTGTAGACTATTGTTATTATTTGTTAAGTAAAAGTAGTTAATCATTAACTGAGTATAATTATACCTTACAGTAACTTCATGAGGAGAGAAATCAAGGTTAGCATTCCTTGTCTTCTCATTCTTCTCAGTTATTTTGTATTACTGTCAGCCATTTTATAGCATTCCGTTACCAAGACCATGGCCGGCTAGTTAAACTGGTAACCTGGCCAAAGATCAATTAACACAGAAATTCCCAAGAAAACACATGAGCTGAGATTCAACGTCATGAACGATACCACCCTTAAAATGCGCACCATTCTGGCTAGCAAACTTTAGCACATCATAGTGATAGGAATTTTAAAGAGCTTGTGCTTATTTACAGCGTCTGAGGTGCTCCTTTTGCATTTAATGCATACTCTAATTTGGTTTGTAAAGTAAAATAAGAGCCCTACGCAATTTCAGTGAAGGAAATTTCAGAATTTTGTTGAGCCACATGTTTTATGTGTTGCTAGATTGTTAGGCTGTTATTGCATGCTAGAACCTTAAATAGGGTGCGTGCTTGCAAAGTTAGCCTTTTATTTATTTCCTAGGGTTGAGTGTTCGGACAAGCATTATTTCATAACAATGCAACACTTGCGTTATAACAAAACTGTTTACACGAGCTTTGGCCTCGAAGGCAAAATTTTTCTCGGTGCTAGGATTTAGGTAACGTAAATTTATGCATGCTATTCGTATTTTACTTTCAGTTTAATGGGATAGGCTTATACAATTCACTAGGGAATGTTTACTGACATATTATATCAGAATTGTTTGACTTCAAGAGAGAGAGAGAGAGAGAGAGAGAGAGAGAGAGAGAGAGAGAGGTTTCATATTCTTAAATCTTATCTAGGTTGGTAGCCATATAATTTTTTCAAAACCTGCCAAGATTATTTAGTCCATCAGTGGGACAGGCATTATATTGATTTCATATCACAAAAAGCAGTCCTATATAGAATTTCATATTCTCATACTAATTACTTAGCTTACCCTCACTGTTGTTAACATACCAATTTAAAATGCAGGCAACAAATTTTCTAGGTTCCTACATCCTACATATACATTTCAATCTTGCATTCTACAAAACCATTGACTGCCTTGTACTTCTTAAACAAATAGCACTTACATGCTACTCCATTCTTGTGTCCTTACACACCTATTTGTTATTATTGTACCTAAAATTTGCACATATGTACCCCTTTTACTTTTTTGCGCTACTAGCACAGCACACCCTTGTGGTGCCTATTGTTGCATTGAATGTACATTTCATTATTTTTATTCTGTTCTTACTGAACAACACCTCTGTTCCACGCCTTACCATTGTGTCTCTGGGCAAGTTAAGTATTACTGTTCTTTGTAATAGCTACTGTTCCTCTCGAAAAAGCCACACATTTTGTGCCTCAACTCACTGTGTGTTCCCATACACAGCTTGCACTGCGTGCCATTCTGCACCCACAAGCCAAATTCCATACAGTGCCACATATTTAGTTCCTAGGAACTCTCCCACACCTGGGGGCTAATCCTGTAGTGTATCATATCTCTGTTCTGTGGACTCTATAACTAACCCTCACTTTTTGTGCCATCTGCACCCGCATATCCATCGTATGGAGTGCCACATACTTAGTTCTTTGGAACCACCTTGCACAAGAGTGCTAGAGCTACCCTTATCACAGAGACACTTCCATTCCAGTGTAGCCTATCATGGTACACTGCCATTTAGAGTCGCCTCAAAGGTGCTCTCCATTTTACAAGTGTAGCCTAGACCTGCCCATTTCCTTTGTCTTACTGAACAACACCTCTGCACCATGTATTACCACTGTGCCTGTGGGCAAGTTAAGCCTAACTGTTATTGTGAACAGCCTTCACCTCTGCATGCAGGCCAAGCATATTGAGTGCCTCACGTAAATCAAGCCTATCTTTCTTCATGAACAACCTGCACATATATGCCCAGTTACCCACATTATCAAACATGTCACCTTTTATAGGGGCACCCCTCTCAGTTTTGTTGGCGTTTCCCGAACTACTACCTAACAATACTTCAACCACTCGTGCTAAGTTGCACCACCCGAAGTGCCATTTTCTATTCTGTGTACTTGTTTGCATGGCCCCTCATTGCTCATTCATCTGTGCTTATAATCCAAAGCTAAAACCTGCAGTGTCTTTCCTTCTGTGCAAATTTTTCATGGATACCCCATCCTCAACTAAAACCATCTACGATCACCGTTTGCCTTGAGTAGTTGCTGTATACATCCCTTAGCAAATTGGCAAAATGGCCACCTGTGAGGAGGCAGCTGCTGCCTATGAGAGGTGCGGGCAGACAGCAGGGTATACTGGATACAGTTTACAAGAATATTTAAACACAATGCTGACCGAATGGCTAGAACGACACCCCTAGAGCTAAGCCAAAGAGGGGGGGCCTTACAAAGCCTCCCTCCAAAAGAGATTTCAGTAAGGCATATTGCCAGGTGTGCTAAGCATACAGGCATACCCAGAATTATAAAAAGTGTCCTGGAAAAAGAACTCAGCCAGTGTCCAACCCTGGCCCTCCTCCAGACCAAGTGCCACTGCCTGCACCTGTCCCAAACCTCTAGCCCAAGGGCTGGGCTCCTTCCAAGCGATGGATGCGGAAGTTCTGCACTTTGTGTAGAGTGCAAGGGCATTCCAAGAATTCCACCCAGTGTACCACTAGGTCCATTACATCTCCTCCGAAACCTGTAAATGATTGTGTCTGTGACACCCTACACACCAACCTAGAGGAGGCCAAAACCTAAGGTCACTGTCCCAGGAGACTACTCCCCATATGCATATTTGTGGGTAAGTCCTCTGGCCAATATAGAGGCCAAAGTTTCTGTAATCGCGTGGTATGCACTACCTGAGGGTGCCCAAGTCAGACAGGATGAAAGAATGGCCTTTGAGTGGGTGAATGGCCCCACAAGGACTATTCCCACAGTCCTGTGCTGCCTAGGGGTAGGGGAGAAAATTCATCATCCTTGGCCATGACCTCCTGGAGGGTTACCTTCCATGGATGGGACCACCTTCACTGCTGTATGACTTATGTTGCAGCTGGATCAATATGCTCTGGCCTGGCAAAGAGCTAGAGTCAACACCAGCACCGCCTTTACCTCCAACAAACGAGCTAGTGCCTAGCCTAGGATCTAGGCGTGCTCCTGACTCAGAGCCAGAATTCCTTTCAATCCTAGAGTCAGTGCCAAGACCTGTACCTGAGTTAGTCATAGCCACCTGTGAGCCTCTAGATTATATAGACACTTCTGCTTCTCCATGCAAGTCCTCACCAGAGAAGACTGGTGGACGATTCCCAGCATTCTAAGTTGGTTGCAGAGATCCAGGAACTGCAACGAAAGTTGGCAGAGATGAATGGCACCACTGCTACTCTGGTTGTTGCAGCAGCCAAGGCAGTGGCTGGTGTAGTGTCTGCTCCACCTGTAAAAGTAGAATCCCAAACCACTCCTGGATTAGATTCAGAAGGCACCTCTCCGCCTCCCTCGGAATTGGACTCACTGGCTCCGCTTTGACATCCAAGTATAAGCCACATTAGCAGAGGTAGAGCCACAAGCAGAGCCAGGAATAATTTCCATAGGTCCAACTGATAGTGCCATGCCAGTCACAGAAGCATCTTCAGGCCAGGAGGCCCTCATCCAGCAATAGAGCTCAACCTATCTCCTAGTGAAGTGGCACCTACCGTGCCAGAGTCTGTGCTAGGCACTCCACAGATGATGAACGCCCCTGTGGTGCCTCTAAGAGGCGAGCTTGTACCTATCATAATCAGTGGAAGGATGGCACCTCGTAGCGCCCGCCTAGCCCAAACAAGTCTTCCACCCAAGTCCGAGCCTGTGGCTGATCTGGGCTTGGACCAGATGCAGCATATAGCAATGGTAATTCCAAGAGTGTCTGCAATCAATGTATGGGCAATGCTAGGCACTCATTCTCAGTCCTTCTCTCAACTTCCCCAAGATGTCCTCTATTCTGCAGCACCTACAGTGGGAGATCTTTCTCAGATTACTGAAGAACACCATCCCTTTGTGGAATTGTTGTTGTTTTAACTCAGCAACTACAAACCCAGTGCTTCCCAGGAGAAGTAACTGAAAGGCTACCCACATCAAGAGGCCAAGCCTTCAGTGATACAGCTGGGAGGTCAAGTGCTTAAAACACTAGCACTAACCAAGCATAGAAGCTCTCTCAACACTGGTGCCAAAGCACAATGCCATGTATATATTTCTCATAGCCTTAATCAGTAAGTTAGCCTGGGTCAAGATGGACTCTCAGCCTCGCAACATGAGGGCCCCTCATGTCCCCATTCATTCGTTTGCATTACTTATCTTGAACCATTTACCTAGTTAACAGAGCCACTGAGCTCTTGTGGCACTCATGCCCCATATATACAGTACATATACAGTGCCTTATTTCAGAACAGCAATCCTAGCACTTTGACTAGAGAAGGATGCCTAGGTTGTCTCCTGACCCATAGCCCTGAGATGACTTGTATCTAGGAATCATTTTTATTTTTTAGTTAGCTAAGTGTTCTCTAGCACTTAACTGAGGACATATCCTAGTTCCATGAGTAATTGTTGCATTCCAGCATGCCCATGTTTGAAGTAGTTTATTTACCTACTTGTGGAAGATTCAATGCCTATACCCAGTTGTATTATATTTAATCTTATTTTTATTATTATTGCAAATTTTGGGATACAGGTCAACATTCGCACTTGTATTTATTGTGTTTATTTACCTTTGGGATATATCATTCACATATGAGTTATTTTATCACTTTGATAGTGCTGCATTAGCTTGAGTCTGTGTGGAGTTTAGTCAGTTCAACTTTGTGACCTTCGTGTCGAGTTAACTTTATATTCAGGTTTTAAAATTTATACCACAGGCAGTAATTCTTTTAAATAAATGCAGGCACATTCTTCTTAGCAATAAGCATTGTTATTTTATGTAACTGAGAGAGAGAGTTCTGCGATGGCCATCCAGCCAAAATTCCCCCTTTACCTAGCTTAGAGTCACACAGGTAAAGCCTGTTCTTACAGAATTTCTGTCCCATTTGGGACAGAGTCTCTTCTTAAATGGGGTCTATCTTACGGTCACTGGGCTTAACCAAGTGACCGAATTCACGTAAGATGGCCAACTAATGCCATGGGAGTGCCATGGAGTCCAATCCAGTATTCCTTTCTCTCAATAGCCCCTTATTTTACCCACTCTCTGTGCTGCCATATCTCTGTGCTTTTAGGTTTATGGGAGCAGCTGCTGCCATCTTGTGAAAGTTGTCTTAGAGTAGATACAGCCGTGGCAGCAATACGTGGCCTGAATGGCTCATCAGCGTTTTGTCTCGAACGTTCTAGAAGCTTTGTCCATTTAGAACCCGAATATGGGTGTGTCGTGAAGAATAGGTTTTTGTGTTTGTCAGTAATGAAAAGTGGCTTGTAGGTTAAATGTTGAGAGCCCTTGTGAAAAGCCATACAACCGTTTTAGAGGGGGCAAGTGAGAAGCACTCTGGGGCTTGGTTCCTTGCTATAAGGGTGGGTATTAAAGATAAACAGTAAATTCACATTTTAGTGGCTGATCATTTATTTTAACATATATTTCTATGTGGGGTAATGGGGTTAATGTGAACTGAGTTGATGTTAATGCTAATGAGAGATGATTCCTCTCTCAACAGATGTTTTGTGGATAGTCATGCATTGTCATGCAAAGTCATGCACATACACAAACATGGGTAAACATGTGTAGACAAACCAACAAATGAACATGCCTACCATGGATATGGCCACTTAACTGAACTGATGACAACAATACATAATTAGAATGGGGACTGATTAGTGATTGGGGGTTGAGATGGGAAGAATCCCACTTATAGTTCTTGTGACTGATAACATGTTTGTCAAGATATTCATTTACTGTTTTCTTTCCATTTTAGTATTATGTTTATTTACCATTTTTAACCTTTCTTAAGTTAGATTTGCAGAATAAACTATTTTTGTAAACCAGGTTTGATTCATACATATTAGATGTAGGGTTTAGTATTCCTGAGAGAGAGAGAGAGAGAGAGAGAGAGAGAGAGAGAGAGAGAGAGAGAGAGAGAGAGAGAGAGAGAGAGAGAGAGAGAGAAAGAACGCATATCTTGCTCTTGTATACTAACACTTTCAGGTAAGTCTGTTGTTTTTGGTTATATATATATATATGTGTGTGTGTGTGTGTGTGTGTGTGTGTGTGTGTGTGTGTGTGTGTATGTGGGTGTGTATGTGTAAATATATACAGGCATATAATGTGTGTTTATGTATGTGTTAATGACCCTATCCCCAGGTCAAATAGGGTCATATTCTATTGCTGTACCTGTTTTAAGAGCAGCATCAATCATCTTCCTTTTCTAAGATTCTCTGGTAGCGATGGCCCATCCTGGGTCAGCAAATTCCTTCTCCCTTATCAACTCCTCTCACTGAACCTATTCTTAAACAAAGGCCTACTGGAATTAAACACTGGGTACAAAACTAGACTTTATTTACAAATTTAACAAAAGTAATTCAGCAAAAGCTACGATCATGAAATGGAAATCATCACTAGAGGAAATTCTGATTCACAAACATTCAGATTAATGATTCTAGACCAACAAATACTAGTGACTAACACCCTGGTCACCAAACAAAGTAAAAAGGCCACGATTATTCTAGACCACAATAAATGTCACATAGTATGTAAAAGAACAAACACCACTTCCAAAATATTCGTCCTCACAGGATGAACCCAGAATCCCTGTTAAAAGAAACATATCATATATTAAAACCTGAAATGGTGTTACATGACATCAGCATTCAAAACAGAAAAATGTACAGTGGAGAACAGAACAGGAAAATGCATAATGGAGACAGGAATTTCACTGCAGCACAACTGGGTATTTCCACATAATGTCTGGAAAAGATATAAGTGTTCATGAGTTATGGTACTCACTTTTCTATGGCTGCAGATAAGGTATCGTCACAGTGATGGTTTTTAAACACTCACAAGGCAAATCACACCCAGCCACCAAAACCGAAGTCCTCCCTTGATTCTCTGTTCATCTGATAATATACTATGGAAAGTGCAACACACATACACACCCACACTGTCTCCACTCACTTAAATCCTGATCATGGTCAGGAAAACACAAATGCATGCATCAGATACCTCACTGAATCTAGCCGTGTAAACCTCCAACGTCGACACAACTGCACCTGCGGAGGATGTGTTTCTGACAGGCCAGCACATAGTTCTTCAAAGAGTTAATATATGTGTACGCATTTGCTTTGATGTTTCATCAGAAAAGTCTATTTTTAAACAGTATGATACATATGTTTAATTGTTCTTGTATATTATTAATTTATACATGAGTTGATTTTATGTTCCATGTATCCACTAGGAAGAAAAGAAAATATGATTTTTAATAGCTCATCCATGTAGTTGTTCTGAATTAAGCTGGCCTCATGCAAGGAACAGCCCCTATATAAAAATCTATCTTCACTTTTGAAATTGCAATAACCAGAGTCGAATCTCTATTTGTATGGTGCAGAGAACGCGTTAGAATATTCGCTGCAGGAAATTTATGCAGAGCATACAGCATTAATTTTGCATCGCAACATAAACTATTCTGGGTTCTCGCTTTACCTGGCTGGTTTCACCCATACACCAATCACTCCATACGGTGAAATTCAACGCTGTTCCCATTAATACCAGCCTTTCCGGTGAAAATTTAAGTGGCAATTGTGAAAGCGTATAGAACTGTATATGTAAACAGATATTATGAGAAAGTTTTGAGGAACTTAGGGTTGATTATATAACCTATTTACGTTTTACCACCGGAAAAAATGTAACCTTATTTTTGAACGGTGTCATCTTTCATTATAAATAAAAGTAAAGTTTGAAATATGATGGAATAAATATTTAAATGGTTTTGCTTTTAGAAAATGTCAGAATTTTACTCCTCAGAGCAAGATTTTAGACATACCCAGACACTTTTAGTTACTGAAAACTGTATTTTCTGCGTATATCATATTTCATTGTAGTAGGGATCACCCGAGAAAAAAAAAAGAAAAAGATATCCGCTTACACCGTGTTTGTTTTATGACTTCAGCATTAACGTGATTATGTTAACTATGTTTGATGGAGAGAGACAGCGGTAAATAATTTGTCCTTACATCTAACTGGATTGATTTTGGTAAAATTTTTGATTGATTGACAAATTATATGTGCAAAATATGAACGAAGTTCATATGTGTAAGATAGGCTAACTTTAGCTGCATTAAGTATAGCAGACACAAACTGAATACACAATTGTGTCTATTAGACTTTAGCTGCATTAAATATAGTAGACACAACTGTGTATTCATATTCTGATTCAGTGCGCTGATGATATACAATGGTTTCTTGGAGTTCCGCTTGTCATATGTTATGAATGGTTTATATTCGAAAACACAAATAAAGAAAAATACACATGGATGGAATTAAGCCGGATTCTAGTCATATTCTTAATAATTATCGAGATATGTTACATTCCACATTCACTTATTGATGCATAGAATGGAATACACAGATACCATATATCCTTGTTTAAGACATCTTTATCGACTATGGATACTCTCCTGCTTTTGAAGATTTCCTCCATCATATATCTGGTAACATCAGACATCAGACGTCAGCCTTCAGCAGGTTTCCTGACTAGATCGCCATTTCGTGGCAGTCATCCGACGCAGAAGGATTCGACAGAAAATTGCCCTTACTGCAGGGATATGAAACCCAAGTCCGTATTTTGTTCTTAATGATGTCTTTTAAGAGGGATTCATCATTCCGTAGTATAACTTAGTATTTTTTTTGTTTTTTTACTTACGAGTAAGAGGAAGTTATTGCTGTATACTTTGAAGATGTTGCATTTGTAATTCTCTGCAATTTTTTTGTATGTCCGTATAATCTCTACTACTACAGTACTACGAATAATAATAATAATAATAATAATAATAATAATAATAATAATAATAATAATAATGATAATAAGAATAATAATAATAATAATAATAATAATAATAATAATAATAATAATAATAATAATAATAATAATAATAATAATGAAGGTGATCACTAAAATCTTCCTGTGTAATAGTTATATACAAACTCGAATTGATTATCTCCGTCTAAATAAAAGTTCGTTGCATCTTTTCTAAAATTTTAAGTTGAGTTCTTTGTCATGCGAAAGTAATGGACAGTCATTGTATTTAAGGATGCCTGGGAAATAAGAAAATATAGAGATCCTATCATTAGGATGCATATTTGATTTGATTTATAGTAAGATAAAACATTTAATTATATGTAGAATATAATATAATAAAGTAATTCACTTGAAAGGCATTCCATATATGACCAAACCATTTCATACCATAGATCAACCAGAGGCATTTATCTTTCATAAGACGGGGCAGTTTTATATGCCCTTGTAGTAGAGAAGAAAGAAGAAAATTTATCATACATTTTTCTTCGGAAGGATTTAGAGCCTTTGAATAAAGATGAGAAAAGAGGAGCCAGTAAATCTCTCACTTCAGCTCTCTTATATACGGCAGCTTCGTTTTTCACATTATTGTATTTCTAGATTTTCTGTGCAATAGAATATTATTCTGAAAAGAAGAAAATCTGTTTAAAGAAATGAGGAAATACATCCGTTTGATTTTTTTTTCTAAATTCCCAACATTATTGCTTCCACAACCTAAACACAGATCGATTTTGATTTTACTTTTATATTGATATCTAAATTTTGAAAAAAGTGCAATAAATTTTTTAAAATTTTGTATCTCCTTATATCTTAATCTAAACTACCCAAAATTGCCTTAAACTCCGGTTAAAAAAATTCTGAATACCAGAGAAAAGAAAGAAATTATTATGATAAAGAGCTAAAAAAACATCAAGGGAGAGTAATTCATTTTACCAAAACCCAAAGCCTTTATCCTCATGAAGAATATTTACTGTGTATTTGTATCCTCCAGAGGCTATATATTTCTAAAAAGGATGATTTATAGTGCTTATATTAGGGAACTGATAATGGATTGCATAATACAACCGAAATCTGGTGCATTTGTGCAAATCGTTGTGTTGTTGCCGCAATCCCTTTAGGTTATATCATTTCCAAACTTTTAATTTTACATTTGTAAAATAGAAATCCTTTGCGAACCTTTATATGGAGCACATGCACCATGTCTCGTTGTTTTAGAACCAAAAGCATCATACCATGCTTGATGTAATCGGGCATCAAAGTGCCAACTTTTGATCATTTATAACTGACTGACCACTCTTCATTTAAGGTGAACATATCTTATTATTCTTTTTTAACATAAAGAATAAGACATTTTTAATGTAAAATATAACTACATATAGCACTATTAAAAACACATTAAAATAAATAAGATGGAAACAATAAGAACAAAATAAAAATATAATAATTTTAAGATTTTGCACATTCGATCATGGCTAAGTGGCACAAAAATGTATTGTTTCTTAGTTTTCCAGTTCATCTTCGAGACATACGAGAGGACTATAATAAGCTAGAAGAAAAAAATCTATAAAAAGGGTACAATAATTTTGATGCAGGTTTATTTCGTTTATGGGAGAGTTACATAAAGATGTAAGCTTTTATAGAGGTTAATTTAAGAATCTTTCTATGAAATTTGTGCCCAGTTCCGAAAAGTATGCTAATGATGCAATGGAAAATTTCTCATTTTCGAAAAATGCTACCTATATTTTCTTTTAATATTTTCATAATGCAGCATAATGGAAGGCTATCAAAGTGTGCATTATGATCACATAAAAGTGGATGTACTGCAGTGCTTTATCAGGATGCTGTCTGTATCGAAAAATCAGCCTACCCATCTAGTCATGGATAACTACTCTTTCCACAGAGCTGCCGTCATAAAGAAGTCTTTCGACGGACATTCGTCCGATCGTCTTTCAAATTCTGGCCATATGTGGCCAACCAAATTTTTACTTTTTTAGCCCAGGCTGTTAACCCAAGATACAGCAAATAATTATAAAATAAATTACTTTTCTTAAAGTAATAATTTACATGCATGTTCTCTACTTAGTAATTTATTTACAAATAGGCTCACGTTCAATAAAAGGAGAGCCATTGATCCTATGCTGAATAGATGTTGATCTATTTTGATAAAGTGCTTAATTTAATTTGAGTCGTAGGATGTAGAAAAAAAATATTTCATTTCCATTATGGTGAAAGAATCTGGTGTCTGTTAATGTCTTCAGGATAAATTTAGTACCATGGATTCATAAAAGGAATAAAGTTAAAAATAAATTCCTTTTAGTTGTTTTATTTGGTTTATTACATTTTCTGGTTCTCTTACTGTGCCTGGGCAGGTATTTTTTTTAAGAATAAAAGCAAACAAAGTCCTATAGCAAATGTGTAGGTCTACATATTTCTCTCTTTATACTATCCACAGTTGTAATTGTTATAAAAATCACTCTGATGACTGCGGAAAGGGACCTAAAGGTATGAAACGGAAAATATGAAAACTGTAACACTGTGTCAATGATGGTAATGATTATAGATGCTTATGCAATTATAATATTTTAAATAATGATTATTATGAATATCATATTTATTATCATAATATGACTCAACTGAATAACGACTAAAACACTGTTGAAAAGTGGGACTACAAATTTTACTATGCATTTAATTTCAGTGAAAATAAAAGTGTCGTTTACATATGTAATTTTAACTTGTTGTCCCCTGTGTTTCAAGCATACATGCCATTTAGAAATCAGTTGCTCTGATCACTAACGTTCCATAGTTGATTCATGAAGAGCATCACTGTAGTACCTGGGTCCCCCTGATACAGTTACAATTAGTTGAAAATTTCTACTAACACGTGTATAATCTCTAATAATTTATGCAAATCCTTTCGTGACTCATACATAAGCATTTTAGAAACTTAAAATTAAAGCGTCACTTATTTGAAATGTAAATAAAATAGAAAATACGAAGTTATTTTCAAAACACCAAATATGATCTACACACTTTCCAGTGCTTTTCAATCCTTTTGTTAAGAATGTAAGTGTAGTCTTTGAGTCTTTGTTAGTTTCTTTAGTTACCCCCTACCAGTTACATACTCGTTTTCTCCTATATGTATTTGTTTGTGTGTTATTAGCATGTATATGAATGTATCTCTTCTTGTATTTGTACTGTAAACCTTTGAGAGAAGGGATTGAAGTAAACATCTTTACTTGTTTAGGCTATTGTGAAGTTCATGTAATGTGTAAGTAGAAAAGTACTTATTTTCCGAATGCACATTTTTTGTGTCTATGATCTTGAGAGTAATAAACAGAGTGTGATTTAAGATGGCTGCCTCTCATTTATGAACCTGACGATCTTCATACTTTAGCCCTGAGATTGCTGCAGGATCTACATTTTGGTGCCCAGAACCGGGAATAAGTATCGTTAGAAGATATGAAGAAGTTTAAGCAGCGAAACACGTAGATATAGCAACAGGAGAGGAATTATTGAGGTGACGGTCAGCTCTCCAAAGGTTGGTTGACAGGGTCAGTTAATAAGTTGCAGGATTTGTTAAGAGACAACGCTTTTGATAGCGAACTCTTAGAGAATGCAGTTAGTATTTTTGATAAAAACTAGCAGTTTTAGATGATCTTCAAGCAGCAGTGGAATTAGAAATAGACCTTGCTGATTTAGAGGCAGACATAGATGAAACCGATAGATTTCATAGGAGTGCCAGACAGGTTAGGTCTGAAGCAGCCAGACGTTTGAAAGGTTTTAGCACTCAGGCTGACACTACGTTTGTTTCCAGTAAACATAAATAAGAAGTGAAGTTACCCAGATTAGAACTAACCAAGTATTCTGGTGATTTCACTGAGTGGCAGTCCTTTTGGGAAAGATTTGACGCATTAGTTGACCAGAGTGAGCTGCCAGTTATTAGCAAGTTTAGTTACTTGCAATCATTACTTCAAGGGGAAGCACTAACAGTTATTCAGGGTTTAGCACTTACTTCTGCTAACTATAAGGTAGCTTGTGAGCTACTGAAAGAAAGATGTGGTCGTCCAGAAAGAATAATTTTTGCCCATGTTCAAGGTTTACTGAATGTTTTCTTTACACCCAGAAGTAAGGGAGCTTATGTCAAGTCTTTGTAGAAATTACAAGACCAGCTGTTGAAGCATGTGAAAAATTTAGAAGCCCTTGGTATCAGCGGTGACCAGTATGGCATGGTGTGACTCCAGTCATCCTGTCTCGAATTCCACAAGATATGCAGTTGGAATGGTCCAGGAAAAGTGCAGGCCATGAAAGTGATTTAGAGTGGCTTCTGAAGTTTCTTCAGAAGGAGATCCAAGGAGATCCAGCGTCATGAAAGGTCTGAAACCTTTAAGGAGTCATCCATGGAGAAGAATGTGCTGCAAGAGGTAGAGAGAAAAAAGGTTAGTTCTGCTTTAGCCCTGCAGACATCATCTAAGGAAGGTACCCCACGGTGTGCATTTGGTCAGAAGTGCCACCCTTCTGAGCAGCGCTGGCAGATATTACAGTTAGACAGCCATAATCATAAACTCAAAATTAATCAGTTAGAACTGTGTTTCAAATGTCTCCGTAAGGGTCATCTTTCCAGAGATTGCAAAATAAAAATAAAATGTACTCAGTGTACTGGCTTTCATGATGTGTTACTTTGTAATTATGGTAAATCCAGTTGTGAAAGTAGCAAATCCCCAACTAAACAAAGTACCGGTAATAAGTTAAATGATCAGGCTAATGTAAAATCAAGTGATGCTATCAATACTGGGACTGTTAAATATGTTGGCATTTCTCATAACCAAAGACTGAAGAGTACTATACTGCAGATAGCTAAAGTTAAAGTTCTTACAGGTGGTGGAAAATGTGTTGAGGCTGTTGTAATGTTTGATTTAGGAGCAGATAACACCTATGTAAGTCATAACTCTGTTAGAAGAATTAAGCCAAAGTGGATTATGTCTAAGTACACTTCATATTCGGCCTTAGGTGATGGGAAATCGAAAAACACGAGAGAATGGAATGTGTATGATGTGAATTTAATCGACACTCAGGGTAATAACCTTTCTATACTTGCAGTTGAGGTAATGTCCATTTGTCTCCCTTTGAGATGTCATAAGGTATCTGATGATATTCCCCAGTCCTTTTCACATTTAAAGTTAGCAGAGGACTATGGTCATGACCGTGATCTCACTTTGGATATTTTGATTGGTGTAGATTATTATTGGAGGTTTATTAAAGCAGATACTATTGTAAGATTTGAGGATTTAGTTGCCCATGAATCAGTGTTTGGTTATATTTTGTCTGGCTCCTGTCTGAGGGCCTATGTGGAGAGTATATCTCACCAACTGTTGTGTATTAATATAGTTAATAATGTTAATGAGTCTGATTTACATAGGTTTTGGAGTTTGGAAAGTGTTGGTATTAATGTAGAGAAGGATAACCCTCCCAAAGATCCAGTGTTAGTTACATTTGAAGGTACAATTGGGTATGTTAATGGCAGGTAAGATGTTGCTTTGCCTTGGGAAAATGAATGTGCTAAACGGAGTTTACTTAGTAATGAGAATAATGCTAGGATGAGATTAGCTCCACTCAATCATAAATTTGAGAAAAACCCTGATCTGAAGAAGGAGTATGACAAAGTACTTAGGAGTTATGAGCAGGATAGTATTATTGTTGAGCTCCCTTTTTCTAAATTGGAAAGTCCTTATCCCACTTATTTTAAGCCACATAGACCTGTAATTAAAGACAGTATTTCCTCAAAGGTTAGGCCTGTGTTTGATGCTTCAGCGAAAGGACCTAATGGTATTTCTTTAAATGATTGTGTGGAATCTGGTCCTTCTTTAATTCCTGATCTTGTTGAAGTTTTATTAAGGTTTAGAAGATGGAATATTGCTCTGACAGTAGACATTGTAAAGGCCTTTTTTTGCAGATTGGTGTGCAACGCCCTGATCAGGATGTACACCGTTTTTTGTGGCAGTGTGGTAATTAGTACACGTTATGAGATTTGTGAGAGTGCCCTTTGGGAATACCAGCAGTCCATTTTTACTGAATGCTACTATTAAACAGCATTTAGAGTCATACAATAATTCAGTTACAGTACAAGAGCTTAAAGAGAATTTGTATGTAGATGACTGGCTCTCTGGTGCAGATACAGCTGAAGAAGCCAGTAGAATGTTTAGCGAAGCTCAGAGTATATTGTTAGATGCTGGTATGACTTTATCCAAGTGGCACACTAACAATGATTTTTTGATTAACCAGCATTATCAGTACTTTGAACCAGAGGTTGAGGATTTAACGAAATTGTTAGAAATGTATTGGAACTCCTCAGAAGATCTGTTTTCATTTAAAGGTCTCAACTTAGGTAATTTTTTGTTTAATTACACTAAAAGAAATTTGTTAAGTTTGATTGCAAAAGTATTGTTTTAAGAAATAGGGCGTCTAGGGCTTGGTTGGGATGTTTTACCACACAATGTGCAACTAAAGTTCCTGGAATGGATTAATAGTGTTGAGGTTGTTAAAAACTTTGAAGTTAATAGATGTTATTTTCCAGGTTTATCTTTGAATTCTGTACAAGGTTTGGAAGTACATGCCTTCAGTGATGCATCAGAGAGAGGTTACGGTAGCTGTGTGTATCTAGGTATACCTAAATCTGATAAGGAATTTTATGTATCACTTGTTATTGCTAGAACTAAAGTGGCTCCTATCAAGCAGGTTACCTTGCCTCGGCTGGAACTACTTGGAGCCCTATTGAGTGCTCGTCTAATTAGGTTTGTGAAATCTGCTTTAAACTTGAATGATAGTGTCCAGTTAGTTTGGTGGACATATTCTAAAGTCTCACTGTCTTGGATAAAGGGTAATCCCACTAAATGGAAAACGTTTGTAGCCAACAGAGTAGTTGAAATTCAAACATAAACATCTCTTATTGATTGGTTCCATTGCCCTGGCAAAGATAATCCTGCTTATTTCATGACCCGGGGGGTTACTGGTGATCAGTTAATTTCAAATGGCTTAAAGGTCCCAAATGGTTATCTACTTCCTCCTTAAACTTGTGTGCCGATGCTAGTATTGAGGTTGATGCAAATGATTTTGTTTTTCCCAATGAAGAATATAAGACAGGAGGAGTGATTATGACTGTTAATGAAGATGTCAGTACTCTATTTGACTTCAGTAGATGGAGTGATTTTAACAAAGTAATGAACATTACTGCCTTGGTTATGAGATTCATTAACAATTGCAAACCTAATGGTGCTAAAATTGCAGGTCCTCTCACTTATAATGAGTTGAGTAGTGCAAAGGACAAGATTTTTATTTGTGTAAAAAGGGAACATTATGAGAAAGAATTTAATGTTTTGTCTCGAGGAAAACCTCTCCCTAAGAATTCCTCCTTGAGGAAACTTGACCCTTTTCTTGACTGTAAGGGATTATTGAGAATCAAGGGTAGATGACAATATTCTGACATGAGCTATGGCAGCAAGCACTCCATTATAATTCCTAATTATTATGTGTCTAAACTTATGGTGCAGTTTCAGCATAAATTTTTGAAGCATGCTGGTGTTCATATTCTCATGTCGAAAATCAGAAACTCTTATTGGATTATTGGATTAAGGCGACTGGCCAAGGGAGTTTGTAAAGAATGTGCTGCTTGCAAAAGATTTTACTCTAGGCCATGTAATCAGGCGCCCCCCCCCCCCCTACCTTTGCCGGAGTTGAGAGTTAAAAATACGTTCGCCTTTGCCGTAACTGGTTTAGATTATGCAGGCCCTTTGTTTGCTGTTGATCTTCCGCTTAAGAAATTGTACATATTATTATTTTCTTGTGCTGTTAAGAGGGCTGTTCATTTGGAGTTAACAGACTCTCTTTCTGTGCCTGATTGTATGTTAGCTATACGTAGATTTGCTGCCAGACGAGGTCTTCCGTCTGTGATATACCCTGATAATGCTAAAACCCTAATAAGTGCTGCAAATAGACTTCAACAATGTTTTAGTGTTTTGAGTCCTGAATGGAAATTCATTGCCCCCAGATCCCCATGGTGGGGAGGTTGGTGGGAACGTCTTGTGAGGTCAGTGAAGTCTGCACTAAGGAAATCTCTTGGCAATGAATGCTTAACTAAATGTGAACTTGAGACAACTTTGTTTGAAGTAGAAGCTTGCATCAATTCTACACCTTTCACTTATGTAAATGAAGAACCTGATGTAACTGATCCTTTGACTCCCTCACACTTTCTGATTGGTCGAGGTGCAGATTTTCAGCCTCATGTGTCTGACGAACATGTAAATATCAGTGATAAAGATTTAAGTGAAAGGGAAATTGTTCGGAAAAGGCAACTCGACAACTTTTGGAAAGTGTGGTAAAAGTGAACAGTAGATTCTACACACACACACACACACACACATATATATATATATATATATATATATATATATATATATATATATATATATATATATATATATATATATATATATATATATATATTGTTTTTGTCACGATAGTTGACAGTAAGTGATTACTGAATTACCATCTGGATTTACAACCTATTTAAATCATTGTGTGGAGAGAAGGTATGCATTTGACCTTTGGACCTGAGTACTGGTTCCAGGGGATTAAAAGCTTAACAACTTTGGCTCATAGCTTTGGGTACAAAGAGCATGTGTGGCAAGAAAAGTGAAATTGTAAATATGTAGAAAGTAAATATTGAAAATCCGATATAAACTGCTTAATATTCCCTTAGAATTGTGTTTGTGATTCAATAATATCTGGTTGGATATTTTGGGTTGGTTTCTGGATTGCAATGCTTACTGCTTCGGATACTATGAAGATCATAGTTTTGCCTCTCCAAGTACAACCTGAGTGTCTTTGATCAGCACTGGTAGGGATGGTTTCCTGTTGTTGGCATCTATATGATGTTGATGAATGCCCCCCTGATTTTCATTAGCCAGCATACATCTCCGAAGGGTTGTTGTAGTGTGCCCGATGTAGTTTTGGCTGTGAGATTTACACATCTCCTATGGACATGTGAATTTGTAAACTACATTCAGGCACATCTCCTTTGGTCCTCCTGGCGCGGTGCTGTTCTTCAATATTAGGTGTGCTACCAGGTTAGGTTTACCATATATTCTGAGGCTTATTTTTTGATATGGCCTTTAGGGTTACACCTCTCTTAACAATCCCACATAGTGTGCAGCATTCCTCCATGTATACAGACATAATATGGGTGATGATAAATAATAAGACTCCATTTTCATTGTCATGTTAAGTTGGTAAAATTCGTAATTTTTTTTATTGTTGTTTCAATAATTTGGTCTGCATACTCGTTATTTGTTAGCAATTGACGAAATCGGTCAAGTTATGTGTATGTCTCTCCATGATGTACTGCTTGAGAACGCTCTGTTTACATACGCGCTTACTACGAACTTTTTGCATGCCTCCGGTCATTCTCCTCATTTATTCAAGCAACGGCCAGCATTCTTTACTTTTATGTGCACGATAATTTTAAACGGTTGTTCTTCCTGTTTTACCAGGACATCAAGAAACGACAAGGTCTTCTGTTGGCTGTGCTTTCTGCGAAGTTAAGCACCGAGTTTCTCTTCACATAAGCATGTGTTTCACAGAACTAAATTTTTTACTCAACTAATAGAAGATAAAAAAAAAATAAATCGGGAACGAACCTCGGTCTCCCAAGTGCCATGCCAAGGTGGTGCCGACTGACACCTACCAAGGTCATAAAAGAAGTTGGAAACTAAGTACTTCATACATGAGCACGTTTCTTTAGTTCCCGATGTGAGTTAGAAACTTTTTTCTGTGAAACAAGTGCTCTTGTGTTCATTATTTCCACCATATTTCTCGGTGAAGGGATAATTCGAATGAAACCGTACCGACCGATTTGCTGATGGGTCTGGAAGTTTGGTAAAATTTGTTGGTATATTTTTTCAGTATAACAATTTCAACATATGTTTATGTATGTTACAATTATGTGAGGCATATGAATCTTATATTATTAATATTACATATCTAAACATACGGGAAAATAAATTACACCCCTTTCTATTTAACGTTAGCTCTCAATAAATGAAAAAAGTGAATGAATTGTTTATAGGCCTCTAATAAACCATTTAAACTTGTGCTAAAGAGAAGGAATGGAGGAAGGGAAACAAAAGATGATAATGAAGATTGAAGGAAGTCAGTAAAACCCTGACAGAGGTAGGAAACGACTGTTGTGTGAAAATTAAGACAAAGGAATATAATTTTTCCCAGTTATCGATCATCTATTATGGGCTT
>JANJGK010000020.1:46773827-46798133 GCA_039081455.1 Macrobrachium rosenbergii | reverse complement strand
CAAAGTTCCGAGAAATATGGAGGGTAATATAATAAATCTGCTGTTTTATCAATAATTCTAAACCCCTCTTCCAAATATTCAGGGCTACAAATTCTAAGAGCTCTAAGATACATATGGGAAAATGTTGACACCTTAATTTGTTTAACATAGAGTAAAAATGAATATATGGCAAATTATTCGTAGGTTTCCTCTATACTTTAAAACAAAAATTGTTATTATTTCTAATAACTAAGGCATCCAAAAATAGTATACTGTTTTGTCCCTCCATGTTATCCAGGTATTACTTTGGTGACTGTCCCTTTTATCCAGGTATTAGTGCGGTCACTGTCCCTTTTATCCAGGTATTATTGTGGTGACTGTCCCTTTTACACAGGTATTACTGTGCTGTAAGCCCCTTTAACAAGTCATTACTCTGCTGGCTGTCCCTTTTATCCCAGTATTACTATGGCTACTGCCCCTTTTATCCAGGTATTACAGTGTTGTCTGTCACCTTTAACCCTGTATTGCTGTGCTGGGTGTTCCTTTTATCCAGGTATTACTGCGGTGACTGTCCCTTTTGTCCATATATTACTGTGGTGACTGTCCCTTTTATCCAGATACTAAAGTGCTGTCTGTCCCATTTATCCAGGTATTACTGTGGTGACTGAATAGTATTTTCAATAATATATTTCTTAGGTCTTGAATACATGAAATGAGGTATGATAAACCTGCAGTTTATTTACCACATAAGTTACAAAGGGAAGGTGAAGGGGGGATGGGGGAATGGGAAGAGGGAAGGGGGATAAGGGAATGGGAAGGGGGGTAGGGGTATGGGTTTGAAACCTACCCTATTTTCTAAGTTGGGTCAAATGATGGCCACATGCCAAATTTTGTCCTGATCGGTCAAGCTGTTTGGATTTCTTTAACTCACAATCATACAAACTTTCACTTATATATATATATATATATATATATATATATATATATATATATATATATATATATATATATATATATATATATATATATATATATATATATATATATATATATATATATATATATATATATATATATATATATATATATATATATATATATATATATATATATATATATATATATATATATATATATATATATATATATATATATATATATATATATATATATATATATATATATATACATATATGTATATATATATATATATATATATGTATATATACATACATATATATACATACACATATAATTTTTGTACATATAATTAATATATATATTAATGATATGTGCAAAAATTTTATTTTAATCATTTTAGCCTTATTACATGCTAGCTGACCAACCCGACTCTGCCCAGGAAAACTCTGAATGACAACCAATAAACTCTCTCTCTCTCTCTCTCTCTCTCTCTCTCTCTCTCTCTCTCTCTCTCTCTCTCTCCCTTTCCTGTTAAGGTAGATGCTTCAGTTACATTGCCCAGCATTTTTGACATTTTATATTTCACCACTTCTCACACGTGCCTGCCTATGGCAGCTGAACATGGACTTAAAGGGCACCAGGAATGTCACTATTCATCTCAGCAACCTCAACAACTATGGATTAAATGCTAATATCTGTCATTTTCAGTTATTTTTACATGTCATCACATCTCCTTCAAACCCCTTCTCAACCCACCTTCCTATCGTGACTGAACTTGGACTTAAAGGGCATCAGGAGTGTCATTATTCATCTCAGCATCCTTGTAAACTGTGGATTAGACACTAATATCTGTCGTTTTTGGTTATTTTTACATGTCACCCCTTCCCACCCCCTTCTCACCCCCTCTTCCTATTGGGTCTGAACTTGGACTTGAAGGGCATCAAGAGTGTCACTAGCCATCTAGATGACTTTGTAAACTATGGCTTAGACACTAATATCTGCCGTTTTTGGTTAATTTACATGTCACCCCCTTCCCCACCCCTTCTCACCCCACTTCCTATTAGGGTTGAACTTGGACTTAAAGGGCATCGGGAGTGTGCCTATTCATCTCAGTGATCTTGAAAACTATGTATTAGACACTAATATCTGTCGTTTTCGGTTATTTTTACATCACCCCCTTCCCCACCCCCTTTTCTCCCCCTTCCTATCAGGGCTGAATTTGGACTTAAAGGTCAATGGGAGTGTCACTATTCATCTCAGTGACCACAAAAACTATGGATTAGACACTAGTACCTATCATTTTCAGTTATTTTTACATGTCACCCCCTACCCACCCTCTTCTCATCCCACCTTCTTATCATGGCTGAACTTGGTCGTTAAAGGCGTCGGGAGTGGCACTATTCATCTCAATGACCTCGAAAGCTATGGATTAGTCACTAATATCTGTCGTTTTCAGTCACTTTTACATGTCACCCCCTTCCCACCCCCTTCTCGCCCCCTTCCTATCAGGGCTGAATTTGGCCTTAAAGGTCAATGGGAGTGTCACTATTCATCTCAGCGACCTCAAAAACTTTGGATTAGACGCTAATATCCGTCGTTTTCGGTATTTTTACATGTCACCCACTTCCCACACACCCCCCCTTTGGTACCAGTGATGTCTTACCCCCCACAGTATTCTTTTCCAGATACTAAGTCATATGTATACCAAGTTTGGTTGAAATTGCTCCATGCATTTCAGAGTTAATCTGGAACATACATACATAGGCTACACACATACATACATTTTTATATATATAGATGAACCATGAAGAAAAGATATACTACAGATGAATGATTCCATTCGAGGTGGTTATTCGATCTGTTCATGTTAGATCTCTATATAAATGGCGATCGTCGCTTCCATAGTCATCTTTAATGGCGGCTAAATTACTTTGCTCTCTGCTCGTCTCCCTTAAACTCGCTCCAAAACACAAAGTTACTGGATTTAATAAAAATCTTCTATACTAATGTTAACCTTTTGTTTATTGAATGTATTGTTACATCTTTTGCAAAGCCTATTCTATGTTAAGTAAATAGTGCATTTGATATACGATAATTTTCCTGTTAGGTGAATATGCAATGAATTACAAGAGAGGATTTTGATCACTGTTACTTGCTGCATTATTTTTAAACATTTGCTAGCTATATTTTCATAACGTGAATGAACAAGTGGTATAAAATAAACCTTCAAAATGCCGTATATTCTTTAAAAACTGGTTTTACAATGAAGTACCTCTATAGTCTTGGTGTTATTTATTTCTTTATCTAAAACAATGTAAAAAAAAAAAAGGGCCTTGCAAATGATTCTATACACTTACAAAAAACATCCTGAAAAAGAAAGATTAATCTTGTCCCTTGATTTTCTTTAGTACTTCATATAAATGCCGTGGACTAACATTTTTTTTTTTTTACCCTGAATTAGTGTTCATTCAAAAAGAAAATACGACTTCTGAATTTAAACCCTATATCCTAAGCCATACTGTGTAAAGATTTGGCTATTCGTTGGTTTTCCATTTCCTTGACTTCCAATTAAGGGTCGAAAAATAAGAACTTTAGATGCACCTTCCTTCGGCTGAGGCAAGAGAACAGTCCGTTGTTTTATAGTTTCTGTTCTGAAACTGTGACCTGCTCTAATGATTGATCGCTTACGATAAAAGCCAGGTAAAAAATTCATCGAAGTTTCTTCGGCGCAATGGAGATTACAATGCTGTATGAAACTCTCAGCCATGGCCCATGAAACCCAGCTGCGGCCCATGAAACTTTCTGCCACGGCCCGGTAGTGGCATGTGTTGTTGACGCTAACTTTAATCTTAAATAAAATAAAAACTACTGAGGCTAGAGGGCTGCAATTTGACGTGTTTGATGATGGGAGAGTGGATGATCAACACACCAATTTGCAGCCCTTTAGACTCAGTAGTTTTTAAGATATGAGGGTGGACAGAAAAAGTGCGGACGGGCAGACAAATAGCCATCTCAACAGTTTTCTTTTACAGAAAACTTAAAGGCTATGACGTGGACTTTTACAAATTACTGGAGCATATCAGATTTAATTGTTTATGTTTACCTATGAGGAGCGATTCAGGTATCAAAAGATATTGAAAATTAGCATTTTATTTCTAATTTCTATATTGCAAATTAACATTTATTCTGGATTTAAATCTGGATAGACTGAGACAACAGAACGCTAAATAATATGAAAATGAAGATTTATTGCACTGCCATCAGGCCAGGGATAATATGCGGTTCAGAAACAGCTATTTAGAAGGAAAACGGGACAGACGCTGGGGCAAACTGAAATTAAGATGCTGGGGTGGACCCTGAGAGGCTGAAAAATCAAGAAATCAGGAAAAGTGCTGATATGATTAGAGAATCGAGACTGAGATAGTATGGGCATGTGGAAGGATAAGTAAAGAGGAAGGAGTAAAGAGGGTTAGGGTTGAGCCTGTTAGGGGCACAAGGTCAAGAGGGAAGCAAACTGTTAGATGGAGAGGTAAAGTGAAGAAGGATTTGAAGAAATAGGGTTTAGTGGAGGAAGATGATTTAGACATAAATACAGTAGTTGGAGATAACGCAACCAGGAAACCAGCCCCTTAGTAAAGGGACAGGGTTGGTTTGAGGTATAGCCTATGTCATACTAATCATAAGGTAGTTCAAATTAATATAAGATATATACATATTATCAGATTTAAATATTGTAGTACTATGAGTTTAGAGACTAAATCAAATTGTCTCTCCCCTCGATTATATAGAGCCAGATTTTGATGTAATTCTCGAAATTATGAATTACCCAAGAAATTAATCTTCTTACCTTATATATGGATACAGACATAAGTGAGTATCATATTGAAACTTAGGTAGCTATAGATTAAGTTACTAGTATAAAGATTATTTCAGTTAGAATAGTGGTAGAAATTTAAGTAAAAGGACCTATGAAACGCGTACAGTATCCGAAATGATTATAGAATCACCTTACAATTGACGGTAACTGACAATTCATAAAAACCGTAAGAATAAAGTTCGAATTTCTCCAAAGATCTCGAATGCTCCATCACACCCAAATGGGTTCCATGTATTTTTTCTCTTCGCTTTGAAAGATTCTAATGGACCGTAGAAGGGAATAGGATCCAATTAAGGATCCCTGGAAAATGAGCTTTTAGGTCGTCGGGATGCTGAAGGGGTATTCGTCTCTGTGGGTCATAACTTTTACGGAAAGTATGAAGGAGTTTGAGTTGCATGAATATTCAAAGCACATGGCAATGCTTTCAATGAAGGGCAAAGTATTTTTTAGCGTTCAGAGGTAAGAGGAAGGAAAATGAGTTCGGGTCGCTCTCTCGGAATTTTCTATGGAAATAAAAAATAGAAAGTACTGGACCTTTAGGCTAATCTAAAACCCGAACATTCTTCATTACCAAGATATATTAGGAGTAATCAGCTATTCTCAGTCGGAAAGAAAGCAAAACTAGATAGATGATTCGTGGGAATGCATAATACGTACGCACATATAAATACATTTAAATGGATATCCTGAAAAAAGTTATATAATAATAAAATTACCCAGTACCTTGATGCCTTATGCTGTTATCTGCTGAAGTGAAGAAGGATATATGCAACAATTTACTCCTTTAATCTGAGGCCATACAACATTAACAATTCAATGTCTCATGTCCTTTACCGTTATAAAGAGCAGCACCGATGGATTTTGTTGTTTCCTGTCGGTTTCCCATCCAAGAAATTACCATACTTACGGACAGTAACAGTTCTTCTCTGATTCGACTTACGTAAAATGTAAAGATCACATTTTGCCCAATCTAATGTCTCTTGGGTGTTTTCTGTGATTAGTTTTTTACTTGACTTGGTAATTATGGTTGAAGAAGAAACCTTTGTCTGTTATGGAGAAAAGTCTATACTCTCTTTATCGGTGATAGAATGCTTAATAATGATGAATTAATGTCACTACAAAAAAATTTAGAACGACTCAGTTTGTTTATGAAAATACTTGTGGTTGAGAAGTCTAAAGACGTGATAATAGTTATTGATAGAATGCCTCAATGATTTAAGAGCATGCTAAAAAAAATGGCTGTGCATTACATAACAAGAAAGAAACTCTAAAGTTATTTTGCTACTAATTTTCCTCCTTTCAGCGAGAATAATTGATATTCTACGTTCTTTGTTGTAGATAAAATGCGTTGGACTATTATAAGCAAAAGTAAAATAGTTTATGTTGTAATTTCAAACTGTAGAATATCTACATAATCTCAGCCACTCTGGGTTTCACATTCTAATGATCCAGGCAGTAATGTGTGAATAGAATCTCTACGTCGTAATTAATCTATAACGAACGTCTTGGATGCAGGTTCACATTTATCATGTTCAAATCAAGTTATAAATGATAACGGTCGATATCAGTTAGGCTAGTCAATAAGTGGCTTATGAACCTGCGCTGGTCACAATCTTGATGAATATTTAACCTCTCTTCCTTAAGTATTTAGTGTACAACATATATCGATGTCAAAAAGGAAGCATTTGGGATATATCTTAATTTGTTTTCAGTGTTGGCCGATGTGGTTCTCTCTCTAAATAATATTCCATAAAATACCACATTCTTGTATAAGCTGAGGGTATGCTGTATATAGTTTTGCTGTAACCTGAAAGAATACCAAGCAAATGATGCCCACGTCATACCTTCTCGACATTTCTTTCATAAGAAAAATTACATTAAAAAAATAATAGAAAAGAAACGAGTGACTAAATGTTGCCCAAAAAATAAAGCATGGTAAAAATACTCGAAGAAACGTGTATAACGAGGAGACTTTAGAGAGGGAGGTAGTTCTCCTTACATGATCCTGATTTTATATGGTCCTTTGTCAAATGACCCTAAAAGTAACCAGCCTCGAGCCAAGGGCAGGATGTGTGTGCTTTTATGAACTGTTCCGAAAGGGTCCTTATAGAATAAAGGTATCATTTAATTCAAGTTTCCTAATCCAAAAACAGAAGCAAATGCTGAAAAGTGGGGTGAACGCGCTTCTGTGTACCTTGTTCTATTTACCTTTTCAAAAATTAACAAGGGTGACGAGTGATAGGTTTTTCTTTGCTTCTGCAATATAGCGGTTAAATAAATTGCTTGACGCATTTCTCCTATAACAGTCAGCATACTTTTCATAACTAATAAAGCGAAAAGCTCTATGTTTTAATGTATATCAAAACTCGCAAATAAACGACTCCAGTGACGCTTTGGATTATAGCTGTCACATCCTTACTAATGTAAAATAGTGCCATACACTGTTCATTGTTCAAGTTTTTCAAGAAAAATTTTGCAATATTAAAACACTGAAATTTCTAGATCTCTAATTTGTGTCATGGTCCATATTTGTCCTAATTTTTATCAATATGATATATCAACTTTTGCCTGTTATCCAATGTCCAAAAATGAAATGTGTGTAGATATTAAGAGCAGATTACGAAAGGGACAAACTTTTAAAAGTTTTTTATGTTAATATTAAAAAATGAATAAAAAAACCCAGGGTCAGGTAAAATAATAATGATTAGTGATGACGACAGTGATTTTTCTAATATATTTCCTAACCCGTAAAATTTTAATTTATATAAATATATATATATATATATATATATATATATATATATATATATATATATATATATATATATATATATATATATATATATATATATATATGTGTGTATATATATATATATATATATATATATATATATATATATATATATATATATATATATATATATATATATATTAACACAACGTTACCATAAATCGATTATACTTAGTGTTGCTGAATTGTTTTAGTTACTTACAATTCAAATTAGACTTGCACGAATTGTATAAATTTAGGCAATGTACAAAAACAAACAAGAACACACACACACACACATATATATACAGTGTGTGCGTGTATATATATATATATATATATATATATATATATATATATATATATATATATATATATATATATATATATATATATATATATATATATATATATATATATATATATATATATATATATATATATATATATATATATATATATACACACAGTATATATATGTGTGTGTATATATGTGTGTGTTTATAAATATATATGTGCGCGCTTGTGCATTAACTGAATCTTTATACAATTCGTGAAAGTCTAATTCGAATTGTAAGAAACTAAAACAATTCAGCAACACTGAGTGTAATTGTTTTATGGTAACGCAGTCTTAATATTAATGACCATTAAATTCTTGAAAAAGCTTCAGAGCCTTTCACTTATTGTCCCATTAACCCTAGTGTCTTTCCTCTTAACTCCCAACCTCCCTCCTCCACCCTTTCACATCATCATCAGCCATTACCACAAACTTTTTGTCATTAATAGCTGCGCGTCTTCCGTAATCCACGTTCAAAATGTTTTTCTGAGGCTATTCTATGTGCATTCCTTCCCTGCAGAATAACTTCTTATTCACCATAAAAGTCTTGTTCATATTCTTGTATTTATATTTTATCTTTTTACTTTACAATCAAGTTACGACCCATTTTTTATCTCTCACCACATACTGCTTTTGTTCCTTCCTACCCTCTCACAACTACTGACACCTCCTACTAATTTTATGGCACCATCCTTGCATTTTACACACTTGTTATGAACTCCTTCCATCTTCATATCTTTAACATTAACCAGCTTTTTGTCAGGTTCTTCTTTATATTCTTTTCTCACTTCTAACTTTCTAACTCAGTTGTCTTACTTACAGTCATGTTATATCAAAATACTTTCATCTATAGTTCGGCTTTTTATCAACATTTTTTACACACAAAAAATGGATTTGCTTCCATTCAATACTCTTACCATTACATCCATCCATTTACTCTTCCGTGCAACCGGTATTGACACATAATTTGATAGTGTTCCACATCCTTTTAGCTCCCCCTAGTAGTGTCTCTAGCAGATTTCCCTTTGAATCCTGTTATATCGTTAAGCTATTGCTGTTTCAAAAGGCAGTACATACTCTTGTAAATATTACTATGTCCTTTGAAGTTTTGCGGCAGCGCATTCTGTTAAATCTCGAATAACTGTAAGCAGGCAACATTGCTGTTGCTTTTGTGGTCATTCACGAGAAATGTTTCTACTGTGGGGGCAAAATGGTAGCCCAAGGGAAGGACACTTTGCACTGCTAATGAGGCAGGCGAGAGCGCAGTTCAAACTTGCCCTTAAGCATTGCAGACTGAATGAAAAGCAACTAAGAGCTGATGCAATGTCTAGAAAATTAGAATCTGGCGATTCCCCCGTCTTTGGGAGGACATTCAATCCCTAAATCCCAAAACTAAAAAGCTTTCACAGACAATAGGAGAAGCCGTCGGTGACGAGGCTATCGCAAGAATGTGGGGCGATCACTTCAGCACTATCCTGAATTGCATAAACGATCAAGACTCCCGCAGGGATGCAAATAACCTCCTTACTGATAATATTCAGTTTCATTTCGCCGATCATATTACGTCAGGTAACATCAGCGATGCCATAAACAACCTAACTAATAATAAATCACCCGGCTGCGATGGTCTGCCTGCTGCTTTCAAATTCTGCCATCCGATAATTTACATTTTGCTAGCTGCTCTATTCAATATGTGCATAATTCACCAGTTTCTCCCAGACTCCCTACTCTCAGTTCACTTAATACCATTAATAAAAAACAAATTACAGGATGCAGCTGACCCTGGCAGTTATCGCCCGATTGTAATTACTGCAATTGCGTCGAAGATACTTGAGTCTTTTCTTCGAATGAGACTCCTCCCCTTTCTACACATTACTGACAACCAGTTTGTCTTTAAAGCAAACCGCTCAACCGGCACCTGCATCTACATCCTGAAAGAATTGCTGAACTATTACCTATCATCAGCCTCCCCTGTTTTCCTATTTTTCAATGTTTTGTGGATGTGAGAAAAGCATTTGACAGAGTAAACTACCTGAAGTTCTTCCTGAAGCTTCACAAACGAGGCACACCTCTATATTTAATTGGTATCTTATGTTGTTAGTTCTCCACACAGCAATGCTGTGTCAAATGGGGTAACGTACTGCCGTACACCTTCGGCTCCCTAAACGGGCTCGGGCAAGGTGGCATTCTCTCTCCATACTTGTTTAACACGTACACAGATGACCTGAATGTCAAACTGAACTCACTCCCAATCGGACGCACTATCAACGAAACAACAATAAACAACCTCTGTTATGCCGACGATATGGTTCTGATTTCCACATCAGTGCAAGGTCTCCAGCGACTCATCGACACTTGCCGCCAATATTCAGAGGAATTTGATATCCTATACAACAAAACCAAGACCCAGTGTATGTCGCTGCTCCCGAGATCGCTTAAGCATATTGCAGAACCACCAATTCTCCTCGGAAATCATCATCTGGAATTAGTGCATGAATTTCCGTATTTGGGCCGCATTATCACGGACGACCTAAAAGATACGGTAGACATAGAACAAAGGCGTCGTTAACTATGTGCAACTGGCAACATGATTGCAAGGAGGTTTGCCTTTTGTCACCGAGAAACGAAACTGCTGCTCTTCCGCTACTGCTACAGTATATATGGGTGTTCCGTTTGGACGAACTATAGCCGAGAGACCATGAGACGTATCACTGTTGTTCACAATGACATTCTGAGACGCATCATAAACACTCCTCGCTATCACTCAACCACGCAGATGTTCATAGAAAACCGCCTGGAAAATCTGAAAATCATTGTGAGGAGAAACAGCAGCAATTCGCTCATACAAAGCATTCTAAGCAGTGAGGCAAGAAGATCTAAAATGTGGGAAAGATGGAATAATGAGGAGTCTGTTCCTTAAATGTCTTATTCTCTATTTTTGCAATTATGAAGCGTCATTTGCAGATTCTGTCATTATTATTATTATTATTATTATATTTCTACGTTTCTTGTTATTTTTGGTATTTTTACCTTTCATTATTACTGTGATTAATATCATTGCAGAGTTTTGTAATTTTCAATATTCGTATTTAGCCTTCTGGACCTGACTTCTGTAACCACCTAAGGTCCCCAGGTGGAAATTAATCGTATGTAATCTGTATTTTTTATCGTTATAATTTTTTATTTTTTTTTATTATTCTCTGTATAATTACTGTCATTACCATTATTATGAATCCTATTTTTCTACCTCCTCAGCAACTGTGTGGATACTGCCGATAATTATTTTTTCATACTACCTTATGTATCTAGATTGTGTGTTTTGTATTTGTATATTCCATGTACACTCGGCAAGGAAAGTTAGGATATAGTTTTTTTTTTAAATCTTTGGACATATATTGCTCAATAATGCGACATCTGGCAACTTTAGGAAGGGGAGGAGCTTCAGTCTTATTGTGTTTGATTTTTGCTTGACCTCCTATAACTTTCAATCATATTCTACGATTCTGAAATCATTGATGCTTAAATGCAGTAGTAAGCTTTACAGTATTCGTTCAAGTTGTAATTTGCAGCGACAGTTCTGAGAAAAATAAACATTATTCGACATAACCTACCAAGTAACCTTACACAAATGAATTTGACACCACAATGAACGGAATACTTGCATAATCGGAAACACGACCTTCCATAATGAAATCAAGAATTAAATTTGAGCAATGTCCAACGAAATACGTGAGAAACAATAAAGGAATAAATGCAATGTTGTGATGAGAGAGAGAGAGAGAGAGAGAGAGAGAGTCTGCTGTTGTGTAAGCCTAAGGCCTATATCATTATTTTTTTCTTTTAGAGATTGAGCGATACTATATTTGTATAGTATGTTTTAGCAATGGAGAGAGAGAGAGAGAGAGAGAGAGAGAGAGAGAGAGAGAGAGAGAGAGAGAGAGAGAGAGAGAGAGAGAGAGAAACTATGGCAACGTCAAGAAACATCCATTTACTTGTGTGTTTCCGGCGAAGTTCTCGGGCTCACATCATAGAGAACGCTCTTGTGGATTTAAATAGATTTGGTCAACCTACCCTAGCTGTCACAACATTTAGTGCCATTAATTCCAGCTGACTTTTAACACCGTGAAACACAAATATGAATGTGTAAAAATTCAAGAAATTATCATTACCTTGTATGCTGATGCAATAATATGCCTGTTCATAACGAAAAACGAGTAAATATTGCCGTTCTGATAAACAGTACTACACTGAGATATCCACACACTATCTTTTAGATCTCTGTGAAAGAAGTCATCTGAGAAATTCTGATTACTTCGGACATGCATGGTGTTTTTAAGTATCTGAACGTTTTTGTTTTGCAGATTTAATAGATATGATATAATTTGCATTGTATTTTCATATTTTAGAATAATTTACCGAGATTATGTGTTTTCTGTAAGAAAAAAAAAATTAGATGAACGAAATTTAATGAAAACTGTATCCTCACTTTCCTTGCCGAGTGCATATGGCCCTGAACCGAAATAGTTATTATTATTATTATTATTATTATTATTATTATTATTATTATTATTATTATTATTATTATTAGCGATAATGTATAGTTTTTGGTTAATGAGTACTTCGTGGTGCATCCTTGGAAGAAGAGGCCGAAGAAAAGGCTATTATAAATCATCACGAAAATCAAAGAAATTTTCTGCTAAAAGAATATTTCTACATATTTAAAGAAAAATTTTCCCGTTTCCTTTGCTCTTTTATCAGTTTTCAAGAAAAACAAAATACCTCAATACAGCTTGAATAGTTTTAAAAATATTTACAGTTCAGCTTTTTTTAAACGCCAACTAAAGATAGGAGCATAACTCTAGAAACATTGAAGATCTGATGAAATATTAGCCAGAAGGCATTCGGTGATGCTACCTCGTAATATTTCATAAGAAAAGTAAGTAAACGTCCAAGGAATTTCTCTGCTTAGGAAAATATCGTGGATGATTTCCTCTTCCATTCGGTTGCTCACAATTCGCGTCTTAGTAGTAATAAAACATTTGGAGACGGTAGGAGACATCGGTCTTTCTTGGAACTGTTGGCACTCTCCTTTCTTTATGGGTTGCCATTTTAAGTGGATTCAATTTGTCAGGTCATTAGTCTCCTAGTAGATATTGTCATTTTGATGTGCACTCTTTGTCTCCTAACCATTCGAATCCACTCTCATTCTGTCTCTCTCTCTCTCTCTCTCTCTCTCTCTCTCTCTCTCTCTCTCTCTCTCTCTCTCTCTTTGGATTACCCTTAGTGTTCCAGTGGAAGAGAATTCCATGTAAGATTTAGAAGAGAACCCACACGCCACTCGTCCACCTGCTATTTTAGAATGGTAACTCTATAACAGAATTAGCAGAAATTTAAGTGGCAGGGGTGGGATGCTTTCTACCACAAGATACTTTCTTCTACAAGAGGTGAGTTTACTTAGTGGGGGCATACTGGTGAAAGTTTCTACTTCAAGATGGTATGATGATTTTATGTGTTTGCCTTCAAGATATTATGACTACGAAGAGACTACTGGTGATGAAATCCGACCTTCTCCTTTGATATATGAATAGATATTATCCAATCTTTAACGACGATAGTAAAGAATCGCGCCGATACAAGAATTTACTAAGACACAAACACACACACACACAAACACACACACAGAAAGAGAGAGAGAGAGAGAGAGAGAGAGAGAGAGAGAGAGAGGGTGGGGGGGAATTTATTTCAAGATAAAGGAAGGCCGAATAAAGAAGAAAGGAAGACAACGACGCAACCTTGCGCAAAAATTTAAGAATTTTCAAGGAAACAAAAAAAGTGCTTTGAAGAAAGATAATGAAGGACAGTAACGTGACTCAGAAAACAACAGCGCAACTCCATGCGAGAACCAAAGTAGCTGACAACCAGTTCGACTAAATAAAAGTAAGAATATAAATGTGAAGACAGGTATTGTACACACGAATACACACACACACACACACATACACACACAATTGCACACCTTCAAATATTTTAATTAAGTCAAGATCAACACAGAACTTTGTTATTACTTGCGAAACAAATTTACTTCACCTTAATTAGTTGGAAGAATACAAATTGATATTTTCTTTTCTATAACTATACCCTTTCATTTGTTAAATATTACTCTCTTACTAACCAGCTGTAATGAATTTAATGTGTGATATCTAAGTTTTTTTTTTTTTCCGCATCTTATTTTAAAATTCGTGTATTTTCGTGGTAGCACTGAGATTTTATTGCTGTGTTGTAGTAATTTAACTCTTCTTTCGATATTTTTCGTCTAAATTGGATCTATTCTTTTTCGCTACTATCTATTGAACTTATATTATCCCTAGACGTAATACCCGGAGATTAAGTGTTTTAAACCCATTAGTTGCAAGGAGCCAAGCCCATAACTTGACTATGGGAGAAAATATTTTAACAATTTGGTGACATAGGGTAACCAAAATTCAGCCTAGCTTAATTAAATTTTTGGGGAGGAAAGATGATGGAGATACTGTTATTTGGAGACCTGGGTCGAACAGATTGACACCAATTTAAAGTTGTTACTAAGCATAATATTCTTTTACGATCCCGTTGCAAAGAACCGTCAAGGGTTTACTCAAACCAGCAAGAGTGGGAAATATGGGCCTATAATCGGATTCCCATTCTATGTGTATTTCATTAATATTGATTATTTGAGAGTTAATCTTCGATATTTTTTCTTTCTCTTCTTCGATTAGGGTAGGCATATCCATTGTCATGGTCTAAGGAAAATTTACTGAATGAGTAGTTTGTTGTCTGGTCTTGAATTTATACCAGGTTCACTGTAGTGCTTGAGTTCATATTCTTGTTCCTTTGGGGCTGAGAAAACTGATTGCAATTTCTCTCTCTTCTTTGTGACGATGAGCTGTCTCGTTCTAGCCTTGCAATCCCAGATGGTGTGTTCCGTTTTTCTGTGATAAGTTAGCCCTTTGTTGGCCGAGTCGGTTGAGCTTCAGGCTGTCACTCGATGGAGAGGAGTTCAATTCCCGCGGCCGGCTGATGAAGAGTTAGAGGAATTTATTTCTGGAGATAGAAATTCATTTCTCTCTATAATGTGGTTCGGATTCCACAATAAGCTGTAGGTCCCGTTGCTAAGTAACCAATTGGTTCTTAGCCACGTAAAATAAGTCTAATCCTTCGGGCCAACCCTAGGAGAACTGTTAATCAGCTTAGTGGTCTGGTAAAACTATGGTATACTTAACTTAACTGTGATAAGTTAGTATGCCCGACCACGGCAATCACTTGCATAGTGTCCGCGTTTCTGTTAGTTAAAGGAGAAAAAGTCAGAATATTTTCCCTGCTGAGATGCATTTTAAGCATTTTAAACCTACTAGCTTCAAGGAACTAAGCCCATACTTTGACTATGGCGGAAAATACTTAAAATACTATGGTCACAGATAGGATAACCCAAATCCAGCCTGGCATAAATAGGATTTGGGAAGGAAAGATGATGGAGATGCCTGTTATTTAGAGACCTGGATCGAACAGATTGACGCCCATTTAAAGTCGTTAACAGGGAAAGACGAAGACGAATTGAATAAGGCGAACAAATTTTCACACCTTTCAGGCGATTTAAGTTCACACATTCGCACTGAAGGAATACTTTAGGAGAATTTACTCAACTTAGGGGACATAGATCTCGTGATGATTCTGGCAAAATTGATGCACATTTGGAAAACAGATTATGGAAATTAGTTCAAAATGAGTCCACTTATATACAATCTGCTCAATGAATGGCCAATTTTAATTTCTACTCCATCTTGGACATCGGTAGATACATCAGGCTAACAAGTAATTACAGTAAAGGACTGCAAAACCCTTATCAGGCTGTCAATGCTTTTCGGAATATTACCATCTAATGTGTTAGAAAAGATGACTCACATGTGGAAGATGGTGGATGATGTCATCATTGATAGAGAGAATAAAGTAAGGAAGATGTAGGAAGAAACAAGGAAGGAATAATTGACATATAAACCCTATGGTGTCCAAGATGGAGTAGAAATTAAAATTGGCCATTCATTGAGCAGATTGTATATCAGTGGACTCATTTTGAATTAATTTCCATAATCTGTTTTCCAAGTGTGCATCAATTTTGCCAGAATCATCACGAGATCTGTGTCTCCTACAGCTGAGTAAATTCTCCTGAAGTATTCCTTCAGTGCGAATGTGCGAACTTAAATCACCTGAAAGGTATAAAAATTTTTTCGCCTCATTAATTCGTCTTCGTCTTTCCCTGTTAACGACTTTAAATGTGCGTCAATCTGTTCGATCCAGGTCTCTAAATAACAGGCATCTCCATCATCTTTCCTTCCCAAAACCTATTTATGCCAGGCTGGATTTGGGTTATCCTCTCTGTGACCATAGTATTTTATGTATTTTCCGCCATAGTCAAATTATGGGCTTAGTTCCTTGAAACTAGTAGGTTTAAAATGCTTAAAATGCATAAAATAATCTCAATAAATAGATCCAATTTAGCAGGAAAATATCGAAAGAAGAGTTAAGTTCTGCAAAAAACACACAAAATAAAATTGATTTGGCAATGAAAAATAAAAAAAATTCAGTTCTACCACGAAAATAGAAGAATTTTAAAAGAAAATGCAGTAAAAAAAACAAAAAATAAAATGAACTTAGATATCACAAATTAAATTCATTACAGCTGGTTATTAACAGAGTAATATTCAACAAATAAAATGTTATAGTAGTAGAAAGAAAAAATATCGATATGTGTTCTTCCAAGTAATTTAGGTGAAGTAAATTTGTTTCGCAAGTAATAACAAGTTCAGTGTTGATTTTGACTTAATTTATATATTTGAAGGTGTGTGAGTGTGTGTGTGTATTCGTGTGTGCCTGTCTTCACATTCATATTTTTACGTTTACTAGTCGAACTGGTTGTCAACTGCGTTAGTTCTGACATGGAGTCGTGATATTGTTTTCTGAGTCACGTTTTTGTCTTACTTCCACGTTCTTCAAAACACCTTTTTTTTTTTTTTCTTAAAAATATCCTATTAAATTCTTGCGCGGGGTTACGTCGCTCTCTTCCTTTCTTAGTTATTGGGCTTTCATATATCTTGAAAAAAACTCTCTCTCTCTCTCTCTCTCTCTCTCTCTCTCTCTCTCTCTCTCTCTCTCTCTCTCTCTCTCTCTCTCTCTCTCTCTTAGCTAATTCTCGCATTGGCGTGATTCTTATCTAGTGTCGTTAAAGACTGGATATTTGTCCTTATCTCAAGGACGAAGTTCGGAGTTCATCCCCACTAATCTCTTTGTAGTCATAATAGTTTGAAGGCGAACACGCCAATTCTTCATTTACGCCTTGAAGTAGAAACTTTCACCACTATGCCCCCACTAAGCAAACTCACTTCTTGCACCAGAAAGCATCCCACCAGTGCCACCAAAATTTCTGCTAACTCTGTTACAGAGTTACCATTCTAACATGGAAAATTTTCTTCAGCTGGAACATTAAGGGCGCTTTCACTTAGGAGTGGTGGGCAAATGAAAAACAAGTTTAAGTTCTGTTCTATATTTCACTTAAGGTTTTACACTTTCCACCCAAGATGTATGCTCCGGAGTCTTGGTTTACTTAAAGTCTAGTGGTTACGAGAGTGCCCTAAAGTCTACAGGAGTTTTCCCCAGTTTTTGAGAGAGAACGACACTTTTAATCTTCTCTACTTTGCGCCTTGACCTCTCTCTGCCCTTCGAGCCGATTCACTCTCTTTTGTGCACGATTAGAAGTACATGACATAACAAATACGTCATACTTTGAGTGACGACACAGTTTCACCATTTAGTATACATAATTCTTGCTTCATACGGGTGTATTCATCGTATGTATACACCTATGTATACATCCAGTCGCCCTCGAACCAATCTGCTGAAGCATCGTGGTTGGTTTACCCTTGAGACTGCGAACATCCTTCTCTCGACAAATGTTGTTCGAAGGATACAGTTTCTCATGGGCCAGTAATGTCGTCTAAGCGTTTCTCTAATCGCTACCATTAACTGAGAGATTCTTAAATCGCTGATATTATATTTAGCGTTTCTTAAATCAATTACATTATATTTAGCGTTTCTTAAATCACCGATATTAAATTTTGCGTTTCTTAAATCACTGATATTATATTTAGCGCTTCTTAAATCACTGCCATTAACTAGCTGCACACTCATCGTAAGATCGCTCTCTTTCTCAGGATCCCGATTACAGTCTCGAATGTCTGCAATCGTCAGCATCTCTCTAATTTACGGAAATGTCGTTCAAATGACTTTCTAATCACTGCCAAGTGTCGTCGAAAAACAGGCACACACTCGGTATCCAGGATCCCCGTTACAAATACTTATTTGTTTCTACATAGTTTTATTTTAACTTCCAGTAATCGACAATTTTGTAGGAAAACTCTGCTCCTATTTAGTTTTGTAGATTAATTTAGCGTTACCTTAGTTTCGTTAGTAATGTGTGACCTAAGAAGAGTACCCGTCTTGTGTGTGAGAGGTTCTTTTTTTAAATAGTTCTGACCAAAAACTGTATTTTGTTCCTCAAGGTTATTCAGATTCAATTGATTGAAAGTTATTAAGGGATTATGGTTATCAATATCTGGAAATAAAAAAAAATGTCTTCAATAGAGTAGAGCCGAAGCTGGAAGCAATTTCTCTTTCATGGAAGATTACGAATTTCGTCCGCACAAAAGATTAGAAGGATCCGATTTCCCAAAAACTGTCTAACTCTTGCTATCTTACTGAATAAGTTTTATGTTATGATACTGATTATTCCATTAATCTTCACTTCATTTTATGCAATATTAAAGAGAGAGAGAGAGAGAGAGAGAGAGAGAGAGAGAGAGAGAGAGAGAGAGAGAGAGAGAGAGAGAATTACAAATATGTTGTCAATGAAGTCCTTGTCCGAGTCTGTTCCTTATTACTATTAAAAAATAACGTATGTTATTCTACCTAAAGGATAGTTCATGTTATTTACATTATAATTTTTTTTCTCGCAGAGAAGGATCGCTTTTTAAATTTCTTCCCTATTTATTAGGAATCGACCACAGAAAAAATTGTGTTGCCGGACTTTTTTTTTTTTTTATGAAAATATAAATCCTTAAATTATGAAGTGAAGGACAACTGATGAATGTGCAAGAAAGCTTTGAGAAAATGAAGTCGAGATGGAAACATTGCTTTTCCAGGAGTGACTAAGAGTAAATTGAGCATAATGCTTCTATTCAGACACCGGCCGCCACTCATACGTAACAGAGATAAGCAAAATTGTATATACTTTCTCACATTAGCGTTACATACAGTGAAAATAAAGCTCTCAACTCAAGAAAAATGTATTGAGATTTCGAGAGCTTGGTGCGCGGTTGCTATAAGTAATCTGAACTGCCGATTAGGATTATTAAAACTCTCTTTTCCTCTCTATCTCTAGCACGCATGTGTGACCTAGAAAAAAGAAACTCATTGAAGATAATAGATTCAGGTCGTATTTCATAGTATCGAATATGAGAGCTGCCAAGAAAGTGCCTAGCGGGTTAAACCCACTACAAATAATACTTACCTTTTATATCAGAGCTTAATGATATAATAATTAAGGACATGAGAATATGAAAAGAAGCCCGATATTTGATACTGTAACTTATAGATATTAGGATGGTATAGACATACATGTTTAGAGATTATTTTATAATGTAAGTTGGCTGCTTATTAGATCTGCCGTGGTTGGTATGCATTCAAATTTTGCTCGGTTTTAAGGGGTGGGGTACCTGTGCTATTTCATTCCAACACAATCCATTTGTCTCATAGCTCGACGCAGAAAAAGAAAGAGGTTTTAAAACAAGTACGCAGACCAAACTTTTACACAAGCTCTTAACCTAACAGATATCTTATGTTCACCATAACAAGATTACCATAATATGCCTCGTATTCACGGAGTAGCTTATCTGTTGTTAAAAGAAGATAGAGATTAAACATGCCCACTACTGGTAACAGACCTATTGCATTTTCGATTACATCTGAACTCACAAGCTACATAACGATATAACACGTCATTCAAGAAAATAAACAAGATTACCGTATTATGCCTAGTATTCATGAAGTAAGTCACCTAGTGTTAAAAACAATAAAACAAATTAAACATGCTTTTATTAAAATGAACTAAAAAGTAAAAAAAAAAAAATCCTTTTCTTGTAGCATTTCCTTCCATGATTGGCGCCGACGCTTTTATTTTTGTAGACATGATTTAAGTTTTGACAGAAATTGTACCCAATTAATGATTCTACCTAATGAAACTGAATGTGATATCCTGTCGAGCCAAAGAAGGTTTGAAAAATCCGTAGAGTCATTAACTTATTCTACACAGTCAAAGAAGATGTGAAAAATCCGAAGATTTCCATACAAATCGATACAAATACTGGGAGAGGTCACTGTAGGGTCACTAGAGGTCACTGCTGACCTACTGATCATGTAAGGTTGTATTGTCACCAGGATTGAGGAGTAACCATGCAAAATTTCAAGTCCATCAGACACAGGGAACAGGTCGAAAATTGAGTTACAAGTTTTGACCTAAACAGACATAGAAGTCAAGTTACATAAAAGCATATGTATACTACTAGTAACAGACCAACCATTGATTTGATTATTTCTGAATTCCCAAACTACTTAGGTATAAAACACATCATTCAAGAAAATGTTTCTGGGATGCTGCATAAACTGAGCAACAGCTTAGATATAATAGTGACATTTTACATAAATCGGCATTGGACATCAGTTAAATGACGTATTGAAGCTTCCAGATTCCTGGATAGTATATACTCTCAATTACTAAATAATAAATTATCCCTCTTTGTGGTCTGGGGACAAACCTGCCATCGTTACTGTAGATAATAATGATTTCAAGTAGGACACACTGAATGGTGCTAGGCAGCTTCACCAGGCAAATGCAAGTCTTGAATTGCCAAGTTCTTAGATTGAATGATTACAGTCATGAACATTAGCATGACATGAAGTGTAGAATCCCACCTAGCAGCAGCATGTAGCTAAATGACTAGTGCATCCGTTCTAAAAGGATTGCTCTGAGGGCTCATAATGCAATCCATGCACTGGCCACCATTCATTTACATTGATCAAGATTGACCGGATGAGAAAAGTCGAATAGCATGCAATGGGACTTAGTACAACCCATCAGTAATACAATTGATTTTGACAAATGCAAAAAACAAAAAACAAAATCTATTACAGGTAAAAAAGAAATTCCCCGCCAATGCTTTTTGGTGGCCAGCTTGTTTGTGGGTTTTTCTACAATTGGAAAGGGAAAATTATGCCCTGTTTAGCGAACACTTGCCCATCCACAAGACCATCCTACATCCAAATGTATTGTTTCTATACTTCTGTCATTTGTAAGAGGTGTATGAGCTCAGGTACCCCGTGTGTATCGGTGACATCAAGGGCATTGCAGAAACCTCTATAGAAGAAGCATTTCGAGGAAAATATTTCAAACGTTGGGTTTGGTGTCCGCAGTTCTTCAACCAACATGCTCTTGACAACTGTACTCTCATGCATATCTGAATGCATCAAGGCAAAGGATGAGAACTTGTCGGGGAATATGTTAAGTTATGGAACAACACTTGTGGCTATTGCAATGATTCCTGTAAAGAAAGTTTTAGTTAACAACTGTAGTAGCTTGGAGACTGAAAAACCAGTAGTTTATTAAACTAAAATCAGTTATCAATAATCAAACTGCAATATCTAGCATGTCGCTTAACTATGTTAATCTTAGTTAAGTGTTGTAAACTGTATATCTTAAAAGTCATTTGTGCATAAAAGAACATGCTGATGATACCATGTTCACTTTGGACATTAGGAGTTGCATTGTAATTGTATCTTTACATTTAAGATGAATGAGTATGATGGTAGATGCAAATTTCCTTGGAAATGTTTTTGTCATTATGAACTTTATTGAATGAATGGAGCTTGGATCTGTGCTGAAATCAAATTTAGGATTAGCCTCTACTACTGTCTGTCTATATCAAGTTCTCTTGCAAAACTTGATTATGAAAATATCGCTATTGAGCCCATAGTTCAATGTGCTCTGGAGATAAGTCTTCTTGTTTTCAAGGTGGTATTTAAGAATTACCTAAACTAAAATCCTGATATTCTAGAGTGCTTACTTTACTGAAATTAGTGGAATTAGACACGTTGTTTGTTCTCCTCCATGTGATTCAACAGACATTGAATTTTAAGGTCAGTGAAAATAACGCCGGCATTTTAAATATTGTAGTTTATGCTAATATTCCAAGTATCATCTCATTTTAAAGTGAGTTGAAATTTAACTATATTTATTAGAAAAAACAGCAAAAGCATTAATCTTTTATTGCAAAGTTATGCAAGTTTTTTTCTGTGTAAGAAAACGCTCATTATTTTTTATCATGCTTTTTTGCCAGACTTGCTTACTCGTCTTTCATATCGCAAAAAATTTACGTGAATCTAAAATATTCCCGTTTCGTTGCATGGATCATTGTCATCACTGAAGGTTGACGTTTAAGAGATTTGTCAAACTGTGCAAGGAGAAAATGGTGTTTTTTTTTTTCGTATCTCTCAATCCATTATACAAAACTCCATTAAAAAAAACAAACACTGATCATAAGATGTATATTTTCGATTTTTCACATCATTTCCGTCAGAAAGTGGGAAAGGCTCATTATGCATTAATTGTTGATTCAGGGGTACTGCATATATGAATTTTAAGGGTACAGCTATGAATCAAAGGAAGAATTATTGCAAAAAATAATTATTTGTATTTTTAAATACATGAAGTTTCAGCGAATAAAAAACTGATGAACATCGTTTCAGGCGAACTGTACACTTACGATAGTGTTCTGCAGCATATTCCTCTTTCTGTTCAGTGATTCAGAAATAGTTTCTGTACATCAAAACTTTATTTCTCATCATTCAAAAGTTTTATTCGGAAATTATTTTTTATTCACTGCGACAGTTGCATACGTGTCCGTATGTGTGTGCGCGTGTACGTGTGTCCGTGGTTGAGTAATTATATCAACACTTTCTTTTGGGTGTTTTACTTTTCATTTAGCTGACACAGAAATAAATCTGAAATGGATAAAAATAAGATTAGAACAAATATATAATAGAAAAATAATACATAAAACGAGTCTTCAGTTAAATATCCGTGCGCGTGCACTCACAATCGCACTCACACAAGAGGCGCAAATGAAGAGAAGACTTTCAGTGATACTAGGCTTCTTTTTAGTCATTTACAACTCATGAGTACGAGTCTGTGGAGGTATATGCATTCTTGCAATTGCACAATTAACCGAGAGGTTTTTAATTCTTTTTCTTTATTTCGTGTATCTAACCATTTATTCTTAACTTATTTTCACATGTAGTGTGCATGTAAAGGTGTACGCAATTAACTGACAACTTGTGTTTTGTATTTCATTTTTCGCTCATATAGCGAATGATTAAGAAAGTCCGCTCTTCATTTGCGACTCTTGCGTGGGTGCGTTTAAGAGTGCACACACTCGGATATTCAGCTGAAAACTCCCTTTTTATGTATTATTTTTCTGTTATGCATTTATTCTAAACTACTGTTTTTTTTTATCCATTTGAGATTTATGTATGACTGTGTTTGCGTGAGTTTGTTAGTGTAATTAAATGTGGTTTCTTTTAATTTATGACTTTTCTTTTACTTATCATTTACCTTGAACTTTCTCCCTTTCGTCTCTCACTGACTTTTTCTATGCCGTACTCTCTGCAACATACCCAATTGTTAAAATAATTTTTGCAGATAGTTATTAAAAAACGAGGTAGGAATTATTCTTTGTCCTGCAGCTAGTATGTTTTACAGCTTTAGGACTATAATAAGAAGCAAAAACACATTGATTAATATTCTCATCTTAACACGAGCTATTATCTAGTTTTCAAATGACTCAAAACTTTATTAAAGTCTTTTTTTGCAACGATTTGGAATAGGAGCAGAAGCATTATTATGAATGCTAAAGGTTATAATATATAAAAAGGTTAAAAAGTATTAACAGAAAAAACTTTTTTTTCTTAAAAAAAAAAAAGGACAATCCTTAAGAGTTGAAGTAGACATTTTTCGTGCAGGAAGACTTCCAGCACTCGTTTTAAAGTGTCTGTCAAACACTTTCCAAGAATCCTAATCCTCCTTCATCCAAATGATTGTGAATTATTTTCATTCTCGTAATTCAACAACCGCCTATCAAAAAGTAATCAGTTACTTGCAATATTTTTTTATGTTAAATTTTTTATGACATTGTTTTCTTTTCTACACTTTTTTGGATTTAAGGTGGGTTTCGCCGACGATCTATATCTTCTTTCTGAATATGACTAAAAAAGCAAATATAAAAC